>VXAY01005627.1:756894-774394 GCA_013399855.1 Oxyruncus cristatus
GGGTGGATGGGGTGGAAATGCGCTAGAATTTGGCCCTGGTTCTTGGAAAATCTGCCCTCAATTTAGCCAAGAATAAGGATGCCTCCTTTCTAAATGAACGGGGAATGGCAAATTTGCTAGTATGAGAAGACGCTTGTGTAACATTTTAGCTACTGGGCAATATATCCTCTGCTAAAAAAAATATCTTACAGTGCCTCCTTAAGTGCAAACAGAGGTAGCCAGCAGACAGTGTACAACATGTGTAACTCTGGGCACTGAGAACTTTGCGAGTCTGCCAGAAACTCATCTCATTAGTGCATTTTGCAGCTGTAGAACAACCATTTGGCTGAAGTGATGTAGACTGAATATAAAACCGTGTCCTGGAGGTGAAAGGCCCAGTGGAGGGAGTATGCTGGAACTCCATGCAGCAGAATGATGTTCTAGGAATTCCCTGGTCAGGGTACAAAAATTCATCTGCACGTCTTGATACCCAGCTTTGACAGGAAAAGGTATATTCTCTGCAACAAGATCTTTCTTTGCAGCTAGCTCAAGCCTGGAACTGTGAGGCTGGAGCAGTACATCTTTTATACATAGCACTCACAGACCTGATATACTTGCATTAGGAAGGAAATTAAGACAGCTGCCTGTCCCATAGGAGCACAAATTAAATGCTGAAGCCCAATACATTTATGCAATGTTTTATACACCTCCAAAACACAAAAGCTGTCAAGTCACAGTTTTGGTGGTTTTTGAATTGTTTCTTACACACTGTCAGGGTTTCATGCACCGTTCTTTACATTTAAAAAAAGCAACACAGACTGATTTCTGACATGCACCCTCCTATCACATCTATCAGTGCAGTACAGTGAGTGTTAAATGAATGTCACCACAGAGCCTCTCTCTCTCTCTCTCTCAAGTTTTAAATTTCCCTTGCTAGTGTAAAACTTAATGAAAGCCCTGGAGTATACAATAGCATTTTGAAAACAGGAATTTGTGACTGCTGTGAATCATCACTCACAGCAGGGACCCAGAAATGTGAATTGTGGGAGGAACAGGCTCAGTCCCCCTCTCATTTTTACTGGGAATTTATTACAGGCGTGTCATTATTTACAATGCACCATTCACATCCTCTAAAGAGCCAATAAACTGGCTGCTGAATATGCATTTTGCTCTGTGGTGAACACAGATGTTTCCAGCTAATATCCATTTCATTTAATTTCTTTTCTTTAAAAAAAAAAAAAAAATCTATCTTGCTATTTCTGTAGCAGCTGGGTAACTATTTGCCAGTCTTCGGTTTGGGAATCACTCCTCATATTTATTATAGTTGGTGCCATTTGTGTTGCTCAAAGTGAAGGTCTGTCCATATTACCAGTCTCTGCCTGTGTTTGCAAGGGTACCAAATGCAATTGCTAAAATTCTCTCACAGTTTAAAGAAAAGGCCGCTTGAGGATTCAGCACAGGTTCAAATTTCACTAATGATATGTGGCAAAAATAATGTTGAGTTCCAAGAGCACATCAGAAACTGCTGGTATTTGAGGGCTATTTGTTTTGATTTTGCATTCCTGTGAGTAAAATATATTGTTGATTCACAACTGACAGGTTGGTGGTCATTAATTTACAGTCCCTTCATGTATTAGTAAGAGAAGGCATAGGGAATGATGGTGAACTGCAAAAGGTTTGTAAGTTCAACTCAGATAATCATTCCTAACTTTAGATACTTATCTCTGCTAGCCTTATCCCTTGGGAATGTAAAACTGGTCTGTCATTTCTGTGAAAAAAGACTCTCCGGAGGTTTTCGTTTCCTGCATCTTGTCCAGCTGGAATCTGAGAGTTCAAAGGTAACTAATAAATACATTTCTGATTATCATCATCATTATTATTCATAGTCCGATAGCAATTTTTTTAAAGCCTCATAAGAGCTGTGGTTTCACACAGTTTGAATACGGATAATGGCTGAGGAGGTGGCAAAGAGGGGCTCACGTTTTTTCCAAATCAGATTGTTTAAACTAGATTGCTATTCTATAAATTCCTCCCCTCCTTGTGGTGTGGAAGGCAATGTTATTGGGAATCACCAGATGGCTGGTTACAGATGGTGTTATACATTCTATCTTCAATTAGCTCTTGAAGAAGTGCTTATTGTTAGCTGCGGTGCAGTTCTTCCTCCACACGAAAATACTGCTGCTAAGATCTGCCCTGCCTGAACCTCTCTGATGAGGAAAGCACTTTTAGATGTGAGACTGTGAGAAAGACTTCTCAAAAGCACTCCCATGAGAAAGCACTGAAAAGCCAATGCGAGTGGATGACCTGTGAGGGAGCAGCTCCCTGAATTTTTACCTTCTACCTGCAGGTTCTATCCAACTGAGGAAATAAGATGTTGTTTGGGTCTAGACCATGGGAGGTGGGAAGAGCCATACAAAAACAGAAGGAAAAGAACATGGCAACTCTTGCAAGGTGACAAAGCGTATCAGGCTTTGCTCTGCCATTCCACTCTTCTCCCTCCACCTCCATAAGCACAATGAGTGTTGTCCTCTGCCAGAGGCTGTGTATCCCTGCCAAGTGGCTGGGGAAGAGGCAGGAAGACTGGAGGCATGAGTCGTTTTGTCACGCTTCTGACTCACAGGAAGGGCATCTGAATGAGTTAAGATGAGGCAATTCTGCTCAGAACACCATGCTTGGAGACACTGTCGGCATGACAAAAAGAGGAACCTGCAGCCCACATTATAGTGGTAGGAAGATCCAGTTTGAGTCTAAATGGTAAATTTCTCCTTGTAAAGAGCTGGAGTCAGTGTTTTTGTCAGATTGCTTTCTCAACCTTCTGGGGGTTCCTTTCACTTGTAAAAGCCCAAATCAGGAGACTCCTAATATTTCCATGTAGACTCCTGTATGAAAGAGGTAGGTGTGGAAGGGACCCTAGTTAGTTCATATATTAGACTAAGTTCTTACCTCCCCTATGCCTAATAAAAACGTCAACCCCTGTAGCTGCAGAGTGGTTGCAAGGTGCAGGTCAGTGAAGAATCAGGTCTTTTGCATCTGAAAAAATATCTTACAATGCATATCAATTTAGCATGTATTTCCAATGAAGGGGAAAAAAATTAATTTTCATCAAAGTGTGATGTAAATATTGAAAGTAATTAGATAGACTCCACAAGGGCCAGTTGCACCTTTAAGTAAAAGGCAGGAGTCCTCCATTGTCATTGAGAACTGGGTCAGGTGGCAATACCTGCCAATATCTGACAGCAGGAGAAAGGTGGACACAAGTCTTGGTCTCCGATGCTGCAGTACATGCTGCACGAGCAGATGTATGTGCCTATGTGGAGGGGTCCTTGTCTGCCTGGGCCTGGGCTCCCTCTTGTACACCAAGGTGACAAAGTGTGTCTGGTCTTTCAGTGACACTCATGTGCATGGGGTCTTACAGAAATGGTTTTTTAAGATGCTTAAACATGGACTTCAATAACAGTAAACAACCAGGTATGGAAATTAAATGCTACTTGCACAGAACAGTCCCTAAATATGTATTTAAATGCCAATAAAAGTTTTACAAGTTCCCTGGTGCTTGTATAATCTGACTCAACAGCTTCTGCCTCCCTGGAGCCCCATCATGTGGCAGACACCATGGGTTTCCCTTTGCTTCTCCAGGGCAGAGGGCTGGAAGGGACACAGCCATCACCTGCTGCACAGCAGGTGCCAGCTTGGCTGGTGCAGGCCTGGGGGGGCACTGGCCAGCCCTTTAATGTCCATGGTATGAGGAAGGGGATCCAGGAAGCTAAGTGAAGTGTGGGGTGAAGGCTGCAAAGTCAGTAGTAAACAGATACCAAAGCTGCCGAAGAAAGAAGTAATAGGGCCTTTTCCTATTCTTCTCCTCTCTCTCATCTTATGGGGCTAGGGGCCAGGAGAAAGCAAAATGAAAAACAGGCTTTTAAACATCATTCCTTCTTTAAACAAGGTGTGCTATGCTTCCTTTCTGTTTCATTATTCTTGCTTTTCAGCCTGCTCGCTCAGACTTCAGGCTTTTCGACCTTTACAGGAGTGGAGATTTTTAAGATTTTTCCTCTCAGTCTTTAACTCTATTTGAATTTAGCCCTGGCCCCATAGTCAAACTTCCTGTGTTCATAAGGTAATTTGTGATTTGGGTAATTCTTGGATCTTGCTTATAAGCAAGCAAACAGCATCCCTTTCACCCATGGTAAACAAATACCAAGGAAGGAGAGGTGAAGCTGGCACAAAGGAAGCAAATTATGGTAACACAAGTCACTCTGTTCTGATTTTGCAAGGGTTTCCTATTTTGTCTCCATTTTTATTCAATCACTAATCTAAGTGGAAAATATAAATACAAAGTTGGCAAAAGTGTTCCTTTTAGACAACTGCCTAAAGGTCTTATACAAGCTCACTGAAATCAATGAAAAAAATTCCACCGACTCTGGGAGATTTTGGGATAGTTTCTGAATATTTATTCATATAGGAGACAACTGCTCTTTCAGGTAGCTATTACACATTTCACAACCTTCCTTGAGGGCCTTTAAACCAAAGCAATGAAAGAGAATAAAAAAGTTTAAATAAGATTAAAGTTAAATGCACTACACTTTCAGTACCACTCAGTAGTTCAAAGGTTGCTGTGTAGGCTCTGGGCACAGTATGGGACATTTCCCTTCCTTTTTGTAATGGGAAAGAGGCATGAAGGATTGATTTAGCAACAGTTTCAACTCTCAAATTCTTGTTCTCTCTGTTGCCTTCCGCTCTTTATCTTGTTTACTGATATATGTTTATACAGGATATACATGTGTATAGGGCTTATGTGGAATGTAGAATATGGCGAAAGATCACATTGTGCTTTTCCTCTCTCAACCTGTCAGTGAATGAAATAAAAATTAAAACACATTGGTGTTCTATTCAAAGGAAAAGGCTGCTTTTCTCCATAGATCTTCATTACATCACATTGGATTAGATCGTTCTATACAATTAGAGAGCGCCAACAACACTTCCTATGAATGAGCCCTGGCTCATTCGATTCCCTTTGGCCACCAGAGCTTAATAAGTACAAAGTACAGGGTTTAACCAGTACCCTCCAGCTTGTGCACTCTAGTATTGGCAATAACTTATAAAAAAGGGGTAGGAGAATGTGAGTGAGGGGCGTTCATGTGTGTTGTGTATGCCACAGCAGGAGCATGTTCCATATAGACAGAGGTTGTCCGGCACAATACACTGGGGCTGCACTTAACTCAGCATCTCTCTGAAGCAGAACCAGGCACAAACCCTAATTAAACACAGGGTGTGAATCCCTGGAGGGCAGTGATAGAAGGGTCTGTGTACTAATCCAGCCCGTGCTGACTAACAGCAGCACTGCAAAATCACTGCTGTATGAATATATTCTACTGGCAGCTGCATGCAAACGGCAGTCCTTGCAATTCTGATGACTTTTCATTTTTATGACACTGTGTTTTAGCTTCAGGTGCGAGTGTGAGACTCCCAGTTAAATGGCTGTTCTGATTATTTTAAGCAGTCACTAATCAAAATTCTGAGCAGAGGGAGCCACGAGAGAAGGGGGAAAGGGATGAGGGTAAGAGATGTAAAGGAATGTGTGAGGGTTAGAAGGGAAGGGAGGAGGGCTTTGCATCTGATTTTCCTAAGCAGAGCAATTTCTTTAGTGAGTAAGGTGAGCCTGTCAGTACTCGGCCCCTGTCTGCTGCAAGTGCTTTAACTTCTCGGCAACCCAAATGATGACTATAGGGATGGGGAAATGACTGGAAGGTTTCTAGCAGCAACAGCAGAAGCAACAGCAGAGAAATACATTGTGAAAAATCAGTTTTAATAAAGCCCCAGCACTGACCTTGGAAACATAAGTATTTATATTATTGACTTCTGTATGAGGTTATTTGTTAAAAAAAAGGGGAAAAAAGAAAGAAAGGAGTCTTTCTGTTCTTGTCTTGAGACCTGAGGAAAAAAATAACTAAAATTAGAGAAACTGGAGATATAAACGCAGTGAGTAGAATAAAGCAAAATACCTCTGGGGTGTTCATCTGCCATAGTAGTCATTTCATATCTCATCTGTTATATGAATGTGATAGCTCCTTCCCTTTTTGATAGGATCATTATGTAGACTCCACAGATTCAATTCCATTTACAAGTCAATGGTGTGAGATTTTATGACAATTCTTTTTACTGGGTTGATTCTGGATGATCTTATCTACACCCCCCCTGGCCCTCTCCCCCCCTCCAAAAAAAAAAAAAAATGAAGAAAGGAAAAGCAGACAGTGTCATTTTGATGCTTACACCTGACAGTTCTGGATGCACCAGACATTACTGTGACAGATCTAATACTGCTGGCCTATCATGAATGTGCCCAGATGTTCTTAAGCCCCAGCATCAATGCTGCCAACATTTAAAGAGGCCTTTGATGAAAGGAGATCCATTGCTGTTGTGGCTGCCTGGAGGAGCCAGTTGCTCTGGGGAGAAAGAGTGGTTGGTTTCAGCTGAATCTGTAAGCCATACAATCTCACAGATGATTTACTTGTGATCACGCTCAGGGTGCCTCATTTCCTAGCCCTTTCCTCAGCTCTCCACAAGGATAACTCCATCCTGGAGCTCTGTAGAGCTCATGGAAGGGTGGTGAACATGCCTCCAAGCTCCACAGGGGAAGAAGTGCTCTCCTCTGAGTTTCTACTGTGCCTACAGCAGCTGGTTTTGGTCCCAATGTAGGCTAGCAAACAGGTGCCTGAAAAACCTATGTTATGGAAGGCATGTGTACAAGTCCATGGTGTCCATCTGCACACATTCTGCTGGAAGGGTTTCAATTCTGCCTTTTCCTGACTGCAAACTCAAGTTTCATAAAGGTGTGGTTTATATACTTTTGGAATTAAAATGAAACCTTAAAATGCTTTTTCCTATATAAGTGAACGAGCTGGTGAAGGATTGGACAGTGAACATTGACAATATAGACACATTCACACAGTGAAATACCCTTTGCTTAGGATGCCATTTCCCCATGTTTATTGTCAAGCTCCTTTCTGTCACAGGGAGGATTCACTGGAGTAATCCCCCTTTAATGCCAAGAGTAGCACTGGAAGACAAATACCAATGTCTCAAACACAGGAGGAGCTGAGAAAGAAAATATTTTCTTTTGTGAGGCAATGTCAAGTCAGAAAATAACCCAAAAACTCTCTTGATGTCCTTTCTAGAGGCTTTACCTTTACTCTGCAGAATATAAAGAAGGAAAGGGACAAAGTACTAGTAAGACCCTAAGAGCTTTCCACAAGTGAATTTTTGTTAGGGCATGTCTTTATACTATGATAAATAGCTTCTGTGGAAATATTTTACTGTTTCAGTGCATGTTCTGAGCATGTCTAATATATGTGTCTCCATTCAGAGCCCCCTGGAAAAAGAAGCTGTTTCTTCTCCCCCTCCCTCAGCCACCTCTCATATAAGCAAAGGTCTGTCCACCAGCTAGGGAGCTGGAGCACATGCTCACGGACTCACACTCTGCCACTGGGCTGACTCCAGCTCATATCCCCTCCTGCAGAGGAGGCCTGAATGGGAAGGGCATATTCATCACCAAAAGAGGGGGAAAAGGGCACTGAATAAACAAAGCAGGGGGAAAAAAACGTCAGTGATTCTCTAACTCTTGGTTAAAGGATTTGGCAGAATGAAAGGAGACCTGGGGACTAGTCCCCATGATAATTAATCCTTACAGAGTAACCGGATAAACCATTTCCTACTGGTTCCTGGCTCAGCGTGTCAGCTTATGACAAGCCCCTCTCAGGCAGCAGACTTTTCTGATTTTGAAGGGGAGCCTAGATGCATAATTTAGGGTTTTCATTCTGCCTTGCTCAGAAGGTGCATAAAGGTTGAGCCTCCACAATGCTCATCATTAGTCACTGGTGATTTAACCTGGGGCACCTACACCTCAGTCACAAAAATTTATGAGGATGCTAAAATTAGGAGACTCGAGTAACACCCCACAGATTTTTGATGCATTTGGAGAAGGGCTGAGACCCTTTACAATGTTTCCCCCAAACTACACTTCTTGACGCAGATCCTGTAGGACCCATTACATGCCAAAACACCTCATGCCCTCATGAGATACAATAACATAAAAGTGAATCTAGCAGCTGCTATTGATTAAGCCAAGTCATTACTTCCATGTGCATTCCCATGTGGATTTATCAGACATTTATGCCACATATAATGTTGGTCCTCCTGGGTTCGTGACTGCTCAGGACACACATTTTACTTGAGCTCCTCAGCCCCAAATCTCAGCGGACCTCCAGTCAGGCAGAATTCATACACACAGCCGCCCTTCAAGCTACAGGCAAAGGGGAGGATGACAGTGTCACGATCAGCTCTCTCCTCCTCTGACAGATTTCTGGACTATTTGAACGAGCTTTCTCTTCCGTGGCAAAAATCAGAAAGGATGAACTAGCCAGTCATTTTCAATGCTCTTTGGTGAAACAAAGTTGCTTCATAAATCTAAGTATGATAGATGAATTATTTATTATTCGGAAGCCCTTTCCCCCTCCAAATTAAAGTACATCAGAAAACTAGAAATTGCTTGAGAAAGAAAGGGACTGCAAGAAACCCACCAGGCCACAGATACCTTTGGGGGCATATGTAAAGCAAATCTTACTGTGCTGCTTCTACATAAGAGGTAAATACTTTGATTTGCTATTTGATTAGTCACAGGCATGGCCCTGGAAGGCTTTGCCTATTGCTATAGCTTGCTGATAGGCTGTTTCCATAGGGGTAGGGAAAGCGTTGGTAGCTAGTGACTGATAAAACACAGCACCCATATCCTGCATTCCTCTCAAGTCTCACTTTTCTGGTCATAACAAATGCACTGAATTCAGTGCAATTAGGCCAAAGGATGTGTTTCTATCTTTCATTTTAACATAGATTATATGCTATAACATGACATTTTAAGTCATCAGCACTTTAGCTTAAATAATTATGTTTTACAGTGAGAGGGTTTTGTTTTACCTCAGTCAATTAATAACAAGCCACACTCAAATTTAATAAGTGTAATGAGAAATGCTTGTTTGATTTTTTTGAAGTCACGTGCCAGGGTAAAAGATGGAGCAGGCTATTCTTTTTGACTGGTGCACGAGGTCAGTGGCAAGCCAGTATTGCTCAAGGGTGGTGTCTGTCAGCTTAGTTTCTAGACTGTGCCCTAAATGTTTGAAAATGTTAGAGAAATCCAAAAGCTACAGGAGAATATATTCTTAGCCAATGTGTTTATCGTTGATAGGGACAAAAGGATGCTTGGAATCTTTTTGTGTGTGTGTGTATATATATTCTTTTTTTCTGATGTAATCTGTTTTTCATTACATATCTGTATCATATTTGATCCTCTCTTGCACTTAACATCCTTGGGTGCAACCCAGATATCTGCACTGTCCCAGCTTCAGACCAACAAAAGAAAAGACTCCACACTGTAGATATACACACCTTCATTGTCTCTGAGGTTGTGGGTCCTCTTTCTCGTAGTAGACCTTGGACCAAACAACCTAAAGAAGGTTCCTCTGTGTCTCCAACTTGCCAGCTCATGGGAAAATAAATGAGGCTGCCATTACAGCTCTAGAGGGGATATTACGTATTTTTTCAAAAGTCTCCCCTAGTTCAGTCCCCTGCAGTTTGCAGGGTAGGTTATGGCTTACTGATTTGCTGGCCCTGCCAGTGCATTTATGGTGTGCAGCAGCTGCAGCCAAGGAATCAGCCCCTGCGGTGGCCACTCCCAGCCTGGTCCTTCAGGGGGTCGAATGGCCACTGGATGCTTGGCTAATGGCAAATGCCCACGTGTGGCTGAGAGGAGTGCACATCCACAGGAGGAGTGGGCACAGTCCTATTTTCCTAAATTAGATTCAAAATTAATATTTAAAATTGTTGGAGATGTAATCCCTTGATGTGGGAAACCACTTAAGTGTGTGCTCCAATCTGTAGGTAAGCAGTTTAAATACTCCTAGTTAGGCAAGTGCTTACGTTCCTTTTTCCTCAATAGGTCAACTTTCCTGAATTACAGCTTTTAAGCTCGAGTGGTATGCTCACAGCATGTGCCATTCTGCCTGCTTTTGTGAATGTTAGCTCTGTGCTGCAAATGTGATAATCTTTGTACAAAATAAGAATGCTACTTTTCAGTATGATTTTCAGTTTTTCACTCATATAAACCATAGAAAATCTTATAGCATACTCTGTGCAGATTTAACGTTGAAAAGCTATTTTCAAACTGCACATAGGAAGACACTTAGGTGAATAATTTGAAAGAAACTATCTTTTTAATGTATTTTGCTCCCTTTTTTTTTCTTAAAATCCCAAAGAGCAGTTCACAATTTCCTGAAAATGGACTCACTGTTCAAAACTACTGGCTAGATAATTTCTACAAGGAACAATTGTTCTGTAACTCATGCATGAGTGATTGGCACTAAAAATCTGAGCTATTTTGATTGGCCACTTCTCCCATAGGGTGTTTCTTCCCTCTTACTAAAAGAACATAGCTCTCAGATTTGGGTTCCCACTGCAGTGCTCTGTGTTTAAATACTGCACTCTAGGCTTTTCTCAAATATTTTAGTGTTGTTGGGTTAAAATCCACTTGTTGGGAAGAAGAAAAAAAAGTCTCATTTTCTTGAATGTAAAGTGAGTGTATTTGGGCTATACAGCACTCCAGTTTTAGCCATTAAGCACTGGGTAATCTATGCCTCTGCACCATGTGCCAATCTGCCCAGACTTCTGCAACAAGCAGAGTTTTTGAATGCACTGAAGAGTTATTAGTGTGCTTTTTTTTCCACAATTACAGTGCAGCTGTATACGTCTGTTCCTCTGAGCCAAGCATTTTATGTGCTAGAGGTTGGCATGTGCTGGAATGATGCAAATAAAAAAATAAATACAGGAGAGAAATGTAGTTGAAAGCTGCGAATCTTGGTGTTAAGGTGAGCTCAACAATGAAGCTCAGGTCTCTGATGATAGATGGAACTGCGGCTGCTACGCTGCTGGTTTAGAGTTGAAAGATAGTATTAAGAGAGAAAGGAGGAGAGGTTGGAAACATAATTTAGAAAGATAATTAATGCCTTGCTTAAAGTGCAAAATAAGAACTTCATGATGAAGCATCAGCTTAGGACAGCTGCCATGCAGCCAAAGCAGAACTTGAATCCTTTTACAAACTCAGCTTTATGTCCAATCTATCTCTTGAAATGTACAGAAGAGAGAAGGGAAATTGTAGTAGTTAAATAAAGTAAGGAAAAAAATGGTGTAAAATCACAATGTAGCCCCCACAAAAATTATGTCTATTTGTATCTCTAGGATTTTTTTTTTTTCCTAGTGTCTCTGTAATATTTATATGGGGTTTGGAGAGAAAGTTTAAGACTTTAATGTTGTCATCACCTACCTATGAGTCCAGGTAGCTGCCTCCTGTACGATACTTTGACAATTGATTTATGTCACTGACTTTGCTATGCCATTTTTATGCATTAGAAGGGTTTGGTTTTGGGGTGGCACTGCCTGATATGGCTGGTTAGAAAGAAGATTGCAGAACCCTTCCTTCAACAGCATCTCTCTGGCACATGCTTTTTACTCCAGGGCTCTTTGCCAGCTTCTATTGTTGCAAACCATAGATGAACACGTCTCTCTGTTCTTTTGCAGACTTCAAATGGACAAACAGGTATTTTTAAATGTTTTTCACCTGAAAAAGAACTTAACTCTTTTTTCAACCTGAGCTGAAGAGGAAAAACAAATCTGCTGCGGCCCATATATATGGTATTTAGTATATAGTATGCATGTCTGCATGTGTACCTATATGGTGGGGAAAAAGCGCTAATCATTTTTCACCATTTCTAAAACTTTGTTTCTACATACACATTTAAAAATGCTTAAAACCATTATATAAACAGAAAAGCAGTGATTCTGAACGCTGTGGCTGTAATGTCTAAACTGTCCTGATAGGTTCAGTGTAAGAATCTAGGCAGGAAGGTATAGGATGACAGCAGAAATGTTGGTTGCTCTTGGAATAGAGCTCTCCTTGCACAACAAAAACAGTGAGTGAATTATTCTCTTCCTTTCTTTAAAACATTTTTGGTAGCAAGATGGATTTAGACACAAAAATCCTAAAAAAATATATAAAGCTCATGATGTGGGGAAGAGATTTTTTTTTAAATTTCATTTGGGAATAGCCAAACTCGGAGGCAGTCTATTTGCCTTCCTGTCTGATGGCCCGTATTCTTCACAGCACTCCTGAGGCTGCACTCTCACTGCATATAATTCCTTCCCAGTCCAGTCCTGTGTGCAGCATGTGGACTGCTCTCTGAGGGGAGGGGGATCTGACTTGGCTGGCAGTCAGAGCAGCAGGAGCAATTGCAGATGCTGCTATTTACACTATTTTCACATTCTGAAGAACAAAGAGCAGGAGGCTGCCAACAAATCTTAGAGGCTAAGCCTTTGCCCTACACGCGAGGCGCAGCCAATGAGTGCCGGCAGAAACATGCAGTGCACCACTTTGTGAGATATTGCATCTCTGTTTTGGTGGAAATGCAATCGAGATCACTCACCAAGAAAGCAAGGAAAGGAAAAAGGAGCTTCATTGTGCAGGAGTGTCAGCCTTCTCGGAGTGCAAAGCTGAATGAAATATTTCTGTCTCAGGTGAATGAGCCATTCCAGGTCTCGGGGATGACTAACCTTAAAAATTCATGGTTGTGGTGGTAACAAGGATAGATGTTTATCCACCGCACTTTAATCTTAGCTAGGTATGAGCCCAAAATACAGTTCTTTGTATGAAGAAACACTGTTTCTGTACAATAACATTCAAGAGATTTGTGTTTTGTTGCTGTCCCTGGACAGGTTTTGCCCCTGTCCATGGGCTTCCCGTATGACCTCAGAGAAGTCTGTCAGGCTGAAGTTTTCAGTAAGATAAAAGAGTTAGGCTCTCAATCTTCCTTAGAAATTCATGGATACTTCAGATTTCTCTGAAAAAGGTCCTCTGAAAAGCTCAAGATTGATCCTGTTGTGTGCCTTTTTTTTTTCTCCCAGTCCTGTCTATTTGCCTTTCTTCTCCACTTATGAGGCAAACTGAGGATGTGTCTGACTGTGCACAGAGTGAGACGGTTATCTCAGTTGGAGCCTCTAGGTGTAAGACACATTAATAATAATAGTAATAATTGCTATTACTTATGACAGACATCTGTGTATCTGTAATGCCCACTCTTTGCAACTTTTATCATTAGAGTGTCAGAAAAAACAGATGATAACTTAAGTTTGAGTTTATTAATGAGACTTTATTCAAGTGCTTTTTAATTACTTTTAGCCATCCAAGTATATTTTTATACACGGACAGACCACCATTATCTTGAATTCAAAATCAGGTGTAAACATTGAAATTCAAGTGAGTTCTGGTGATGGGCTTTTGATTGGCTTCAATTTACCCTTAGAGGACCTTTGCAAAGAAGCAAGCTGTAGAAGCTGTCCGGGATTCAGCATTGTTTCCCTGCAAAGGAGGGGATTCACAGACTTAGGATAATTTCAGACCTAGTATTAATAATTATTCATCCAGTCTTCTCCTCTGCTTCCCCTAGTGAAACTGAAACAGTGGCATTTAAAAAAGAGGAAATGTTACAGTTTTAAGGAACTGGCAATTTGGAGGATCTCCCATCTTCAGTGTTTCTGTATGCCAGCTGAGAGAAATCAGCAGAGAATAGTATCAGTGTCAGATCCTCGTGAATTGTGGGAAGAGTCATAGAAATGTGAAAGAAAAACCAGTTTCAGATGAACGGTGTATCTCAGGGCATAAGCATGATGGAGTTTTAAACTCTGGGGGTACACAAATATTCATTCCAGAGGCATCTAATTCAGATGAATAAACAGAGCAGGTCTTCTCCATTACAGTACCTGACTAACACTAGCTCAGACTTCACTAGCAAATGCTTTCCCTGGGAACAGCCACAGGCTAATCCTGGATTTGTGTGCCCACAAGGAGTGAATATTGGCTATGCCTCTAGGGGACCCCTTTAGGTTTACTTTAATAAAAGGAAGAAATCTCAAGATTTGATGCAAAGAGCATATCCCAAATGGGCAGAAACACAAGCCTTTGGGCCTTGCACCTTGTGTAGTCTGTTCACTCTGTGCAAAAGGAGTGTAAAGTACTAGCAGAGCTGCATGCTGCTATTCTACACTAGCTTTTTACAGGTATTGTTGACAAGATGCAAGGTATGAGATGACAGAGAATAGAGACCCTTTTGCTGTTGCTCAGACTCTACTGCTATTTAGCTAGTTTTGGGACAATTATTTTTCAAGGGGGGGGAAAGAAAGGAGAAAGTGAGGTACCCAAACACTTCAAAAAATAACAAATTCTTACAAGAATAGTTTATATTCAAGTAGCACATGCATCTGTGAACCTCCAAGTACTTTTAAAATGTGAATTAATTAAAGGCAGTGCAATATTTGAGAAGCAGGTATTATCACAGACAATAAAAAAGAGAGAAAACACCTTGCAAAGAAGCTAAGTGGTTCAGTTCTGATGTCCTGCCGCATAGTGCAGATGATAAACAAGGCTTTTTGATCACTGACATCTATCAAAAATCTAGGGTGAACTTCACTTAGGTTCTTATTGCCTACACTCTAGGCAAACTAGAGAGTTATTGTAGACTTATATAAACACATGCATACACATGCACTCATTCCCCTGGGGATGGTCTCAGGTGGGGGGGCAGGCACTACCTGTCTTTATTTCCAGATGGCCACAAACAGTTTTATAAGCAAATGGGCAGATATTCTGGTTGTTCTTGGCTATAAAGTCCTTTAGAAGAGGAAGAAAAAATAAATCAAGTAAGATGGCGAAAAGGGAAAAATTGGAAGAACTTTATTTCCAGAGCCATTCCCACCTGAAGGAAGGAATCCCTCTTCCAAAGCTCCTTGGTCTGCCAGGAAGTAAAATGTCTGTAGATCGCATCTCCACTTGCACAATGTTAATAACACATACTTTCCCCCCAAACCTGAAAATAGTCCTGGTAGGGCTATATCTGTGCATCCACCCAAGTGACAAGGTGGAAAGATGGTGCTGTGAGAATTAAAGGGCAGCCAGTGAGCAAGGGAGAGGAGGGGGTGAGTGTTTGTATAAATAAAGCTAGAGCAAACATCTCCTATTTGACAGTGCTGTGACAGTACATACACTCTCATCTATACACAGGTACCTGTCGGAGCAGCTACTGTAACCATGTTGTAAAATATTCAATGACTCACTGTGAATAACTGTCTCATTTAGAAGAATAATCTGGTGACAAGACCAACATTGTTAAGTTGTGTCAACTTGTTAGGAAAGACATAAAACAAAAATACCACTAACATCCAAGGGCTGGAGGCAATGTCAGTAATTTTTTGGAAGTGAGCAGCTGGAGGAGATTGAGGCTGGGCTCCAACAGCTTAGCACAAACTCAGTTTGCAGAGAGGAATGAGACTAACCATTTGGAAATCAGCACCATTCTGATTTACTGGGGTGAACCTACCATGACAGAGATCCCCCTGCCTCAGATATGAGCAGGTATCTGTCTTTAAGTAAGAGTTGCTAAAGTCCCAGCTCTGCCATTCCGCACTGCTCGCCTCCAACATTAGGGCATCTGCTAGAGCAAAGAGCAGGTTGTCAACAGATAGCTTCTTGTCTGACCTCATTCCCTGCATTCCTGAAGCTAGGACACTCATTTGCAATTTCACGTCCTTATTGAAATCTATTGTACTGCATGAGAGGAAAGAAAGGGTGGAGTGTGAGCCTCTTTCAGTTCTTCAGCCGTGTTACAGGATGGATGGACACCTGAAAAGAGCAAAACATGGTGGCAGCATGGAGACTTCCAGGCTGGGAAAGTGACTCAAGAGTAACACAGAACATGATGTAATGTGATCTAATGTAACTAATATAATACAATACAGTATATATAATATATACAATAAATACAATTATTATAATATAACAGAACATAATTTGATATAATATAACGTGATTCTCACTACCCTCCCAATAAAAAATGAGGGTGCCTGCATGACAGGGTGTGTGGAGATTGACCAGGCCAGTAGGAAGGTGAGAAAACAAGCTCTGGTCTAACTGGTTGCTTCTGCATCTAATTTGACTTCACTAGTTGCCGTGGGTGGTTCAGGCCTTGCCCCTCCCAGCACTGGGACACATCTCTCCAGTTTGCTGCTGCCTGCTGCTAGCTCATTTCTCTTTGTGTGGCTGGTGCACAGGCTCTTGGCACACTGGCCAGCTCACACATCTCAGTAGCACCTTATGATTAACAGGCAGAAGCACAGAGGCTCCTGGCATGCTGGCCACCTTATACAGCCCACTAGCCTTTGCTCTCCTGTGGCATCATGCAAAAACTGCTGAGAGGGCAAAGCTGTTTGCCAGAGAGACAAGAAGCAGAGACAAAATGCCATACACCATAGAGGAAATAGGAAAAAAAAAAAAAGGAGACAGGTCAGGAGTCAAGGAATTTATTCTCCAGGATAGCTTTTAAATAATGGTGCCTGAAGTAACCATATTAAGCAATTGGAATCACAGTACAATTAAGAATCTAAGGAGGTCATCTAGTCTACGTTCTTGCTCAAAGCAAGACCAACTTAAATGCTAGGTCAAGGTTGCCCAGGGCATTGTCCAGTCAAGTTCTGAATGTCTCCAAGGATGGAGATTTTACAGCTCTTGGACAAATTGGGACAGTGCTTGATCACTCTCACCATGAAGAATTTTTACTGTGTGTTTCATTGGAATTTTCACTGCTGCTGCTTGATTCCATTGCCTTCTGTCCTTGCACTGGGAACAGTGTAACTCCATCTCCTCTATAACTTTCGACAGGTAGTTGGTAGAGTTATCAAACAGATTCATCCCCCAATCCAGTGCCATTCTCTCAGCCTCTCCTTATGTGACCTGACAAGCCTAGTTGTTCTCTGGCAGACTTGCACCACATTGTCTATGTCTTTTTTTTTTTTGTGCAACTGAGCCACAAATTTGGGCACTACTCAGTCTCTTACAAGGGTTGAACAGCAGGGAAAAATAACTTCCCTTGAATTGCTGGCTACACTTATCCTCTTGCTGCTTGCCTCCACTGCTCTGATTCACATTGAATTTATCCACTAGGATTCACAGATGCCTTTTTGGAACTACCCTGGCCAGTTACTTCTCTTCTGTAGCATTGTAGGTTTTACACCCATGATGCAAGACTTTGCATTTGCCTTTTTTGAACTTTTTGAGGTTTCTGTAAGTCCCTTTCTGCAGTCTGTTGATTGTCCCTCTGACTGAAAGCCCTGCTCCCATTCTCCATTAGAAGCCTCCACCACCACAATCCCCTGCCCTGTCCCCAGTTTGGAATCATCCAGAATCTTAACAAAGGTTCTTCCCATCCCATTCCATCACTCATGTTGTTAATGATGACAGTAAAGAACACGGGGCTCAGAATCAGTCACTGAAGCAACCATCTACCACCTCGTCTTCAAAACACTGATCTTTTTTTTTTAAGCCTGGACAGTCTGGACAGTTTTTTACCCACTGTGCAATCTTCTTTCCAGTCTGTAT
>VXAY01005627.1:779394-815859 GCA_013399855.1 Oxyruncus cristatus
CTTTTGAGCAATTTCAGGAAAACATGGACTGTAAAATTCATTCCAACTAAAACTGAATGTTGGTGAAAGGAAAGGCTTTGGATCAGTATCTGGTCACCTCTATAAGATCATACCCTCAGAACCTTAGACCATAGCAGATTTCATACTTCTGTTGTAAACCCTACAGTTCTTTCACGAGTGTGTTTAGTTTTGGGTGTGATACCTAATATTTGGTTGTTATATATCCATGGCAATGCCTTACCTGGCTTACATATGATTCAGAGCTGATAGTTGGTCAAATCCTGCAAACCTCATTCGAGTCATACTCCTATGAAGAGCAGTGACAGTGAAAGTGATAGATCATAAAAAATAATACCCTCATCATTCTCCAAAATAAACAGGATTTTCATCTTTGTAAGGTACTTTCTGGAATGCATCTGCCTAACTTTGCCATCGTTGTTAGTAACAGTGAAACCCTTGAGCTGATCCTTCTTTCTGGGAATAGGAATTAAGGGAGTGTTGCCATCCATATAATGTTTCTTCACCAAGGAAAACATTTTAAAAGGTTGAAGAGGAGTGAAAGAGCTTTAAAATATTTTAAAGAGTGGGAATTCCAATGATATTGACACAGACCCACTTTGAGCCTCAAATTCAGAAGTGTTTGGGGCATTTGTGCAACTGGAACTAAGGATGCTTAGCACTTCTGACTCCCCCACATGGCTCACCAAGAACACTGGCAACATTCACTGTCAGCTGTTGCTGTTGAAAACATAGCCACTACTGTATGATGTTGGCATTCACAAGTGCTGCATGGCTGGTTAGTAGCACCTACCATGACACCTAGCAGCAGAAATGACATTTGACATACACCTTTTTCTGGCCAGGGTTACTGCTCTCTGTGTTGTCTTCCATTACCTACAACTAAAAGCCTTGAAGTGGAAACTTTCAGGCAATATAGATATTATGAAGATGACTAGGAACCGAACTTCATTTATGCTCATGCTAGATATTAGAAAGAGACCATTTTAACTCTCTGTGAAAGGGCTAAATTTGTCATTTGATTCACCCTATTCTAGGACTTTAAACTGTGATGTAAATTAGTCAGAAACCAGTCTTTCTTTCATTTTCTCTTTTCAAAATGTAATACAGTTAAATGACAGAGATTAATTACTAAAGTAATTACTGTTGGAAAGCAAAAGGACAGTTGTATGAGACAGTTTCTCTCATGATGACCAAGTCTTTCTTGACAATTACGTTTAATTCCAACAATGATTATTCTGTGTGGCAAAATCTATCAGCACAAGGGCACACAAGCATTGATGCATTCTCACTCACTAGGAAATATGAGAATGAGGTAATTATATTTGACTGAAACTCAGACGTTTTCATTCCCAGGGGCATCTCTAGGACCTTTTTTTGGAGGGATACATATAATCTCCTCCCTTCCTTCTCCTGAGTACCCCATTTATTCCACTTCTGCTGCTCCGTCAGTTAGAATTGAATAAAATTAGCACTTTGTTATGTAGGCTGCAACTTATCTCTGTCTTGCACTTATACACACGGCACATGCACATGCACATACACAGACTCGCATACATGTGAAAGTTCCTGTCTCCTTCTCTCAGAATTTATGGGGTTTGAGACTCAGCTGCATTGTTTCCAGCCAAAACAAGGAGGCTGTGTTTTCAAATCACTAAAGATTCTGCTCTATTCACTAAAAAGAGCTAACAATTCAACAATTATTTGGAAAGGAAGACTAAGAAACTATATTGCTGATTGATGTAACTTTTTCACAGTACCCGAGTACCCAAACTCACTGTAAATGAACTGCAACCACTTCTGAGGGCAAGATATTATATGACATTCATATGGTTGATGATATCTCTTTCAAGTAGCTCGGCTAAAATTTGCCAAATGGTCTGTTCCGTATAAAAAACACACAGCCACCAACTCATTAGTCAGTGCTGAAATCCTTTACCCAGGGTACTAGATGCCACTAATATGTCACCAGAGGCAGAGGATGTTACAGTCTTAAAATGAACAGTTCATTCTAAGTACTGATAGAAGGAAAATGAATGTACCCTACCACGCTTTCCTTTATTTGTCTGAGTTTCTGTCCTAACCAGACACAGCTGCACTTTAATAATCTTTGAAGTAAAAGCTTTTCATAAGGGTGCATGTACCTAATTGCGTGTGTGTGTGCGTGCATGTGCGTGTGTGTGGGGGAGAGAGAGGGAGAGAAGAGGCTTCAGGCTCTAGTGCTTCCTTCCAGGTGTCTTCGTCTGCATGATTTCATCTGTGAACCATAATCAACTTCCTTAATGAAATACGTAATTAACATATTATAATTGTGGTAAAGATGATTTTGACAGAAATCATTTTCCATATCTAATACTATGCTAATTTAATCTGTTCCTCACTCCCCGACATGACCTTTAGTGATTAAGTTTCATGGCAGAATTGTGTTTTTTTTTTTTTTTGTGATGGATTGATTTATCCACAGCCTGGATATCCCTCTGCCTCCATGGCTGTCATTTTTCTCTGTCTCTGCTACAAAAGGGAAACACAGTGATGAGTGGACATATGGGGAAAGGAATTGAGGACCCACTATGGGGTTTTGTTCTGCATAGGGTCCTGAAAGCTGATTATAAGAAGATTCAAGGCAGGAGGTGATTAGATTGGCTACTGACACAACAAACTTCTCCCTCTGGTAAAAATCTCTATAAAGTGTCTTAGCAGAGAAAAGGTAGAGCTTGGTAGGCAAGAGGGAACAGAGAAAGACACATTAGATGGTGTTTGTATATAACGAGAATGTTATAGCAATTTAAGTGTTAACCCTTTTCCATCTCCAAGTGCTTTGAAGTGCAATCTTCAGGAACCATTTTAAAATGAAAGTCATGTCGGTGCCACTGTAGAGAAGACTTTGGTAGCACATTGTTGCCTCATGTCAAGGAAGCAATTTCCGAGTCAGCTCCTGAGAGCTGACACTGAGTGGATGCTGGAGGAGTGAGCAAGTTTATCAGGCCCAGGTAGAAATCTGATTCTAGACAGAATATTAGACTCCCAGTTCGCTTCCCTACTGAGATGATTTACTTCAGATGACAACAGGCAGAAAATAAAGAGGACCTCAGTTCGTCATGGGCACCCTCCAATTTTTTTTTCTGTAGAAGGGAAATGAGAGCTTTTCAGTGAACTACCTCAATCCTTGTGAAAAATCTGGGATCCATTTGTTCTGAGATATGGAGCCTATTTATTTTTTATGTGAAGGAGGGAGACTGTGGCTAATAATACAGAAGGTAAAGCAGGAATACGTATTTTCATGCGTACTGCAGCATTGTTCCTGAGAACACATTTGCTGGTGTTTGGGCCAGTCTGCTTTGCAACTATATTACAAGTAATTTGCCTTATGATATTATGGTGCAACCGAATGGATCCTATTATCAAGAAGTCTGAACCATCTTATATTATTCTTTCTCTTCTGGGTGCTAATATTGCCTTCAGCAATTAGTAGATGGTTGTCATACTAACCTCCTTTGCATCTCCATTTACTCGTGTTTTAGACAGCCTTTGTTTTTCTTTACTATTAAATCTGTAGCTGAATTCCCTCAGTGATTCAGGATCTCCCTGGTAATGAAGTGAACAAAGCTGGGTAAACTGCTTTAAGTGTGGTTTGCATTAGTGCACAAAAAGAGGTACTTTTGCCTCCATACATCACAGGTATAATGCCCCCAATACAAGCTGACCAAGATCGCACTCATGCTTTTACACTGCTGTATAACACCACAGAATTTTGTTCATCATCCATCACCTTTAGGCATTATAACGTCTCACTTTTCAAATTTCTTATTCTACTTGAATATCTGTTTTACTCTTTAGTTTATCTGCTGTACTCCACCTGGAATTATTTGGACATGATTTTCAAAATTTATCTCATTTGCATAATCCTGAAGGTTTGTGTCTTTTCTTATTTTTTAGACCAATCCTAATTTCTAGCAGTTGTCCAGCTACATTACAAATTATAGCATGATCTGTGCATGATCAGTATTCTGAAACCTAATGAGTTCTATTTGATTATACAAATGAAAAAGAAATCAAACAGTTAATGAATATGATGATGTTTATCTTAATGCATCATTATTTGAGCAAAAAATTCCTAGTGAAGTCTTGGAAAAGATCCTATAAAGTTAATTTTATTATATAAAAATATGCATGTATTTTTTAGTAGATCTTGGAATATTTAGCATTCAGAAGAACAAGGACGGGTGTACAGGGAGGAATGATAAGGGAAATCAAAAAATTCTGTATCTGGAAAGCTAGACTAAGACTGTTCAATTTGTAAAAGAGATGCAGCAGAAGAATCCTATACAGCTCTGTAAAATCATGGGTGGCATGTGAAAGGTGCACAGAAAACAACTTGTTGTTTCTGACAATACAGAAACTAGACAACAGCAAACAAAATGAGTAGGTATGAAATTTAGACAAACAAAAGTATCTATGTGGTGAATATAATCAGAAGCACAAGTCATTCTGGTTGCTAGTAATGTTCAGATCAGTTCCCGATGTGACTGAGGGAAAAAAAAAAAAGGAAAAAGAAATATCTGGAATATTACAAATGAAGACAGTTTCTGGCTAAGATGAGCTGATTTCAGAAAAGTATGTTGTTAAAACATAGGAAGGATTCTGTTTTTTTCTTATATGTTTTACCTATGTACGGGAGATTTTCCTGGTTTTCAATATAATGATTTTTTTCCAGATCTTGTACTCACAGGATAGCAAAACAAGGTTTGAAAATATGACCCTAATATCATATTGACTTAAAAAAAAAACCAAACTGAAAAATGTAAAATAAATGCAGGAATTACCAATCTCCTTTAAAATCTGAGGATTACAGAGTGTCATAATTATTATGTCTACAGAGTTATCAATGCATGTTTTTTAAATGAAGAAGAACATGTATGCTAATAACTCTCACTGCTTACGCTACGTCTCGATTGTGATATTTGAAATTTTTCTGTGACCTGGGTCTGAGGTTTTTGAGGTGAAAGTTTCATCCTTCTTCCCTTCAGTGTCTCATCTCTGCTCACTTCCCAGAGCACTTGTACAGCAATAACTTGACAATGTGGCAGATCGACTGTGAACAACTTTTGGCTGATCTGAGCAGTGGAGCTTGTATCTCGGCTACCTGTGCAATACTCCCTACTGCAATTAGTGCATGTAAGTCCCTTTATTTCATTAGCATGAAAGTCACATATACATTTCGATAAGGGAACACACTATTTCCATTAACCTAGACTAAAAGCATGATATTAAACTAAATGCCATAATGTAAATATTTGCCCTGCAATAGTTTACAGAGAAAAAACATGGTGCTGAAAAATAACGTGATTTGTCAGTTCAGTATTAATATATCAAAGAAGCTGAGAACTGAAGTTTTGGGCCCAGCCTTCAACCAGTACAAGTTAACATTGTTTTTGCTCTGGTTTACACAAGGAGATGATCAGTCCCAAGCTAACAGGACAAAACAAAATCCCCCAAATCTAATTTTATAGACTACATGTAAGAGTACGAAATAAAAAGAAAAATCTATTCAAAATTGTTGCTGATGTTATTCAATGCTGTGAACCTAAAAGATTCTTTGTTCTCTAACTTTACAAATTAAATCACTACTTTTAATTAACTTAGTGACTTTTCTTGGGGTTTATTTCAACATAAATTTGTAAAGCTGCTGAAGACGAAGGTTTGTATAGGAATTCCTTAACAAGCACAGTGTCAACCAGCTACACGTCTAGCAGGGTTATCTACTTTCTGCTTTCTTTTATACATACACTGTGCTTTACTAGGTGAATGCATTTTCTTTAATTCCAAAGTAACGTTTTCAGGAGGGAGGAAAAAATTTCCTTTTGCTGGAGACTACAATACAGTTAATTTAGCTCACAACAGATAAAGACCTGAAGGGCACATGAAAGAGTTATTTGGTAAGTTGTGAATATACATACCTAATATCATTTTCAGCTCTGCTTTCCCCAAGGACATTGTTGTGCGTGTTTTGCCCCTTTTACTAGTGCTTCTTCCCACAGTGCATTTTTCAAAATATTTCTCTATCACCTTAAACATCTTTGGATTGCTTGGCAGGTCCCCAAAAGTTCATGTGGTTGTAGAAGCTTCAGTCAGGATTCTTCACAGACTCTTGAGCTGCAAGGCAATTTGTACATTTGGCATCCCATTGTGTCCATCCAATAACTCAGTCCTAGCCAAGAAAATTAAATCTAAAATCAGTAATGTGGAACTGTGTTGTGTATATGAGCGGTGTGTCATGATTTTTCTGCCTTGAAAAGGCACTGTGGTGAGTCACTAAAGTTACTTGGTGTCTCTAAGTGGCCTTTATGAAACAAGTAAGCAAGTTCTGAGGGAGTCATGGTTTCTATAAAATGAGTTTGGAAAGGAAGTACAATAGTGGGAGTTATGGATCAGATTTAAAAAGTCAGGTATCTAACATATTGAGATATCTGGCCCTAGACGCCTGTGTTTCTTCTGCATTTGTTGAGAGGAGGAGGAGGAGGGGAGTGATGGGATAGTTAAAGATGTCAGCACATGAAAGTTGCCAAGTTCATCTGGGTTTATAATGGCCTTCCTCATACCACTTTCACCTTAGGGATTTTTTAATTTATTTTTTTAAACTATATTACACTGCTCTGTTTCTTGCTCTCATCAACTCATGTAACGTAAGTTGCTATAGCATAACACAGCATTAAGCAAGGAAATATTGAACAAATATTTCCCCTGACAAAATAGTATAGTTAAGAGACAGGTAGAAGATGCTAATCTGGAAGTAAATAGATACCTCTGTGATGAAGTAATGCAAAATAGGTATTTTATTAAGATTTTAGACCATTCATTAAAATTACTCTGCCAGTGAGAATGAAAGATCGACTACAATTTCTTTCAGACCTTACAGGGAAGAAGAAAAACACAGTTTGTGTCATCATACAAATTCTTCAACCTACCCAGAGACATGAATTCTGTAGCCATTATGTGTGCCTGGCTGTAGGGTAACATTTAAATATCAGTTCCATATGACTAGAGATGTGTCAATAATTCTAAAGATAGAGATGTGTCAAGAAGCAGTTGGCTGAGTCAGCTAACTGCAATATTTGCTGACTCTTTCAGTTGCATACAGTCACCAAACCACTTCCATTCAACACTTCAATTTTGTTGGTGTACTGATAAATTGACAACACATATGGTACTGCATCTAATTTGGAGACAAATTGTATTCATTTTCATTCCACCTCAAACTCTATGCAAAAAGACGCTTGAGCAAAGCAGCCCAGTTACACCAAGGAACAAGTCCTTATTTTTAGCATGCTTCTCAATTTGCTGTGTGATATTTTTCCACTGGCAGTTGCACCAATATACCTCCAGAAACAACTTCTTTTAAATTAAAAATCCTGAAACTAAACCTAATTTAGCTGAGGGTAAAACTGGAAATGTTGCATGTATATATATGGAGTATTCAAACACAGTTTAAAGGATCAGGAAAAACCACAACTATCCAGAGAGTCTGATTTGGATTTACTGCACCTTTAATTATTAAGGTCAGAATAGTTTCAAAGGGTTCATTTAGTTCATTTACTTTTCCATTGCTATGAAGTCATCTTGGATCCTAAAAGATGGGCCATATTTACTGTTCTTTGATTAAGTTTTCTTCCTGACTTTCATTTACAATCATTCTACATTTCACTGAAGCTTCACCCTGTGTTGAAAAGGAAAGAGTAAACAAAGAAGAGGGTTTCTAGAATTCTTTGAAAACTGTCTCACTATTTCTGTTCCTTGTGTCCACAGACACTTCCTATGATATCAAGACTGAGAAAATCAGGGCTGGGAGCCAGACCACAGGAAGATCATAAAGAATCTTCCTTCTTACTAGTGGCTTGATGACTCCTCTTGGATGTCACCAGACCTTCACTCCTACTCTTCTGTATGCCCTCCAGGCCATGCGTGGTCTGAGGCGATTCAGCAGAAAAGCAAAATGACTGATTCCCATCATTCCCATCATTCCAACTTCTATGAATGTTGGAAGTTTAGTCATTTCATGAAGAATCTATCTCAATTCAGTGTAGCATCTTGAGGCCCTTAATCTAAAGATAATGTATTTCCATTGTCTTTGTCCCTGTGCAACTTTCCACCTTTGACTGACCAGCTTATAAATTTAGTTAGTACCAGTCAATGAAATCATAAGCAGTTTTATCAACATAATTTTAAACCTAGATGGAAAACATACAAATAAATTTATCATTATGTTAGAAGAGGCAGGCAAGACGTTAATGAAATTGTGATGCTTGACAGACAAAGCTAAACCTGGATCTTTCCTGCCATCATAAATGGTGGAGTCATGCTTCATTTTATATATGATAACTTTTCCAATTTTATACTGGCAAATAGCATCAGAAAACAACTTTTTGCCCATTAGGCATCTGTACAATGAATAATCAATTCTTCCTTTCCTAGGGGTGCTTACTGGAACTATTTGTAAGCAAAACCACGACACAGTTCCATATTCTCTGCTAGTCCCAAATAAAGAGAGAAGTCCTTAATGTGGTTTCAATTAAAATGAGAGAATCATCCTCCTTCTCCTCACAAAAAAAAAAAAANAAAAAAAAAATAGAGCTGTCATAAAAAAAAAAAAAAAAAAAAAAAAAAAAAAAAAAAAAAAAAAAAAAAAAAAAAAAAGAGAGAGAGAGAAAAAAAGAAAAAGGAGTGATACTCTTAAACCTGTGCGTTAAGAATTGCCAAAACCCAAAACTTACCCAGCTGGATTTCCTCTGACATACCTTCACCTGTTCTCATGATTTCTGCTATTTACAGACTATAAGATACTTCAGTGTCACCTCTGTGAGGAGGGGTGATTCCCATAGTTTGAGGCTTAGCAGATAGGAGGTTCTATCAGCATTTTACTTTGCAAAATTCTAGAGTCTGAGTGATGCAAGGTATTTTTCTGTCTGAGGAAAACCATTTCATTGAAAGCGAACCCTCCTGAAGAAAAATGACAAAAGATAATTTAAAAATTTCGTGATAACATGTTACACTGATAGCTTGTTTTTTAATTTATGAAAGTAGAATGATTGCAAAAAATCCTTACCTTTCCTAGTCACTCTTTCTATCTAATCATCTTCTACATAGGTAGCGTTGCACATGTGACTCCTCTCTTGTTTTAACAAAGAAGGCTCCCATCCAGTGAAGAGCCTCCCATAAAATAGACCTTCTGCTGGAAGTTTCTACCATGTCGTCTCAGATCTCAGAGTTTAGGAAAAAAATGTTAAAGAAACGCTTATGAACAACAGTAACAGTCCTGTTGCAGAGCTGACGGCCTTTCACTGGTGTTGAAGAGGTGCACTTTACACCACAACCCGCTTACAGACTTCAAATTACAAAGACATCTTTTAATTTCTGTTTTATTGTGTATCAAGGCTGAGACTTGTATGGATACTTTTTCAGCATGGAAGAGTTTTCCCATGTATACCACCTTAAGTATGTTGGGTTTAGTTCTTTTCTTCTTAAAAATAAAATCAAATAATAATAACAGGGTTTTTTCTTTCATCGTGTTGGAAAGTTTATGTATTCTTATCCCCTCCTCCACAAGTCCTTCAGGGATTATTTAATTATGGTCTTGTAGAAAGCTGTGCTGTATGGGATTTGGGTTTATGGGAAGTTCAGTTTTGCCTTTTCTTTTCTTTTATTTCTGCTGAGGGTCTCTTATGCAACATTTGACTGCTTTATTTTTATGATTTAAAGCAATAAATTGTGTTTTAGAGTAAGAAAGGAGACAAGGTCTTTTTTGAATTTGCCTTTGTATTTCCTAGAGTACAGAATGCAAACAATAATTTCTGGCTGTAACTTATATATATTTTTTTGAGGGGGTGGAGGAAGGAAATTACTACCTACTTTTTATATACGTATATATTTTTTAACAAAGCAATAGGGATTTATATAGACAAAATTGTTTAGAAAGTCCCAGAAGAATAATTCTGAGATGATGTGAAGTTACACACAAATGCAAGTCTTTCAGAAAGACCACATGGTCTACAGTCTTCAGATTTTAAACAGCTTCTGACTGTTATACACATAAAAAAATGTTTAGAAAAATGACATATTTTTATTACTTTTATTTGACAATCTAATTGGTTCCCCGACCATGCATATATCAAAAAGCCGTTATCAGCAGTGGCTTAATGCAGGGGGGGCACCCATCCCTCCCCATCTCTTTTGCTTAGCCCCAGGGCATGGCTTCTTCATGTGAAAGGTGTCTAAAGACAGAGAAAAATCTTTACCACACTGAATACAGCGAGAAAACAAATCTCTTCCCACCTACCACCATAACAAAAATACTGTTTGCTATTCAGTGAAACAATCTAGAATTATGAGCTGCCTTTGACAAACACAGCCCATAAGGGCTTTGTCATATAAATCACACACTGTGTGACCCTAAGACATTTTTCTATTATTTAATATTTAACAAAGGATTTGCACAATGGTGACACCATGCCAATCTTGAACCCATTTAAATCTTTAACCAGCAAGTTTTTAATCATGGAGTGAGTGGATGAAATAGACTTTGCTGAGCAATACTTATTTTTCACCAAATAGATACAATTTGAATGCTCGTCTTTTCTGTAAGAATTGTTGACTGTCTAAGTATGGTAGTAGTAGGTAATTTAAGTACCAAACACAACCAAATTATTACAATCCAAGTAGATGAAGTTTTTTTTTCTACTTTTAGAACTAGAATATAATTCCTATAAATGATTGAATGGGTGCAGATAAAATAAAAGCCAACCTGAACCTCTGAAAGGAAACTGAACACAGCTAAAGCAAATCTTTTCTCATGCAGACTAGTCCCTCTCATAGCAGAGAAGTTCATTTTTGGGTCACATATTGCCCTTAAACAACTCGGTTAGTTAAGGTCAGTCAGTCTGTGTCCACTGGCTGATGAAAGCATCCTGATTGCCGTAGTAAGAAATATTTCTAGCACCATACATCATGTCATGTGTACCCAGAACAATTTGGATGAATCCTCAACTCCATGTGTTCTCCAAAAGCAGGAAAGGTCAAAAGTTTTCTTCTTGCTACAGGATACTCTGCTACTGTATGTACATCAAATTAGATTGCACATACGACAAGCTATGGAGATGACTTGTGAACTCCTTTTATTTGACACATATTAAACAGCATACAACATGCAGAAGGCTGATAGATTCCTGGGGCCAAAAATGAAGTTTAGATTCAGTTTTTCTTTTTAAGTACAGATAAGTTGGTGGCGGGGGGAGGGGTGTTGTTTGTTTTGGTTTTAATGCAGTAGCAGTTCCATAACATGAAGGAAAATATCATTGCTGCATTTAGAAACAAATTTCTGTTATGCTGACAAGGTGAAAGAAAATTTCAAGTTGAACAAAACTGTTTGCTTTTACAAAATCAAAGGCTTTAAATGGTGGAGGGTTTTTTAGATTGTTAATATTTAATACATTGAAAACACAATTTAAATATTAAATAATATTGAAGAAAATATTTTGCTGAAAAATAATTTTCTTAAAGCAAGCAATGGTTCATATATGAAAACACAAACATAAAGTTTATATTTTTTTCTTTCTAAAATGTTTTTGATAATTTTTAAAGAAATAAACCAATGAAATTTCTAAAATTTGCAAAATATAAATAAATCAAAACTTGTATCTTTATTGAAGTGTGTTCCATGTAGTGTTGTTCTAGAAAATACAGGTTTTTTATAAGGATAAATCTTTAATTACCTTTCTATGCAAGAGGCACAGTAGCTCATAGATGAGGCTAAATTTGGAGAAACAATAAAATATCTGGATTTAATAGTTAATTTTTTTTTTTTTTTAAATGGAAGTACTAATGGCAGCTGGTTTTTTTCCTTTTAAATTGACACCATTTTAGTAAGTAGAGGTTTGGATTTGATTCTGGCTGGCTGACTGGCTGTATTTATATCAAGTAACACCTTAAACCTGAATTGCCTTGCTATTTTCAGGGGGACTTTAAGTTACCATAAAGCTGGAATAATGAAGAAAAATCCTTAATAAACAATTTTCTGTAGTTTTTAAATAGCTGTTCAGTCCTGATCCAGCTGGTTTATGTTGATATTACATAATAAAACAACTAAAATCTGGATTAACCTGCTTCTCATAGATTCTCTCAACACTGAGCTGTCTAAATTGGCATAAAGCCACTTAGAAAGCTTTCTCTCCTGTCCAACAACAGGGAAGTTAGTAAAGTACATAATTCTTTTTCTAAAAACTAAATCCAAAACAAATTTGTTTAAAATTTAAATAGTCCTGCATTATATCCTCAATTTGAAGTTTGGGATTATTTGGTTGTCTGGATATGCCATATTTTTCATTACTGAAAATGTTACTGCCTTTCGATGATAAACTTAGCACAGAATGTTGGTCAGCTGGATCTTAATCAGATCCCTTTTGGTTTCCCACAAGGTAAATTTTTGCTGTCAATGAAATCAAAGGCAAAACACCCCCAACTTCAACTAGAGTAGGATTTTTAACATCCCAACTTCTGAATTAAGAAAAAGTAAAACTTATAATGAAACAAGTTTTGCAGGCAGGTAACTAGGCTTGTGTTTTTTGTGTAATTGCTTAGTCTTTCAATTGCAACTTTAAAAGTGTATTGTAAGTTGCTCTTTCCCTCTTATAACCTTCAGTACGTGGGGGTGTATTTATTTATTCCAGATATAAGCACTATATATGTAAGGATAACCATTAGAACATTACAAACCAGTGCCTCTGCCTTTCCAATGATCTAGGTTCATACTGGGAGCACTAGTCCCTTGTGACTAAGGCTTCCATAAAATTTTGGTCAATAAACGTTCAATATAGATATTTATGAAGTTTTATAAGGTCTTGATTCATAGAAGACTAGCGCTAACAGTACTGAACTCTATTCAAGATTTGTATTCTAAATCACCTTGCAAATTGTTGGCACTTATCTGAGACGAGAGTTAAAAAGTTAAGTGTTGAGCATTCACTGCTCAGGAAAGTAACTGACTAAGTATCAAACAAAACAGAACTATAAAGGGGATTTATACTACTCAGAACATCTCGTCTAATTGAAAAAAAAAATATTTATGCCAAATTTCAGGAATGAAGGCTTTTAATTTATTTTTCAGTGGCATGATTCTTGGCATTCTGGCAGTATATTGTTATAGAGCTTTGGCATTCTGGAGGTGATGTCTACAGACACTGAGAAATACAAATGGATAATAAGTATGCCTTAGATAAGTTATCTGCACTGTGTGACGTTCTTTGAGCATTTCATATAATGACTGTAAGATATATTCAGATCAGCTACCATAGACACCTTACTTGACCACAGACATTACTGAGGATTCTTCTACTAAGTGGGCAGTTCAGATTGCTGAGGATCTGGGGTTACCAAATCAGGTTCCCTGTCCAGTCAGTGGAGAGAAGATGTTAAAGCACTTGCTTGTCATTGTGTCTATCTTAGAGACTAGGGCTATCCTAAAAATACCCAAATACTTAGGAAGGTGGTAAGACAACCTGTACTGTTTTTGAATCACATAGATTTGGGAATATGTTTATAAAGCAGTTTTTCATGTCTGCTCTAAAGAATGTTCAACTTAGTCCATAAGCATGCACTTCCCTCTAGTATGGCCTTAGCTGCAGCAATGCCTCTGAATCATCTGGATTAGTTTAATTTCTTTATCGTCTTCATATACACCTTGTGATCGAAAATTAATTACACAGGAAAATAATGATCCAAGAGTAGGACTGTAAGGACTGCAATATAATTTTTCAAGAGGTGCATGGCTTATGAAATTCCTACATGACACTAGAAGAGACCAGAAACCAGTTAATATCCATGACCTGAAATATGTAGCAGTAGAATGATATGTTGGTTTTGGCTGGGGTAGAGTTAACTTTCTTCACAGTAGCTAGTAAGTGGATGTGTTTTGGGTTTGTGCTGAACATACTAGGGATAATATAGATATGAGCAGTGGTTACACGGAGTCAAGGCCTTTTCTGGTTTGCATATTGCCATGCTGGTGAGGACACTGGGGATGCATGGGAAGCTGGGAGGAGACACAGATGAGACAGGTAACCCCAATTGACCAAAGGGATATTCCACAGCATATAAAATCATGCTCAGTATATAAACTGGGGGGAAGAAGAAGGAAGCAGGGGACACTTGGAGTGGTAGTGTTTGACTTCCCAAGGTTACATGGGTAACCATTACTTCTGATGGCCTGGATATGGCTGAACACCAGCCTACCCACAGAAAGTGGTGAATGAATTCCTTGTTTAGCTTTGCTCCTATGAGTGGCTTTTGCTTTCCCTATTAACCTGTCTTTATATCAACCTATGAGTTTTCTACTTTTACCCTTCTGACTCTGTCCCTGATGTTGCTGGTAATGGAGGTAGTGAACGACTGAGTGGGGCTTGGTTGTTAGCTGGAATTAAACCATGACAAATGGTCAGAGTCAAACTGTTTACTTTGGATTTATGGAAGGATTCAAAAGAACAAAATTCACTTATACTATTATCTTTCCAGATTTTACCCCTTGAAAAGTTTCTCACAAGGTGGACAAACATATTGCAAAAGGAGACAGGTGGCCCAAAGAACAAAAGAAAGCTAATGCACCCAGAATAAATCATGACTGCAAACATATTTGGAAATCTTGTTATTGATCTTCATGAGAAAAGGATATGAATACTTGCACGTGTACCCATGCATTAGCAAACTTTAACCCACCTGCTGACAAGAGAGTACTCTGACAGCTGTTCATCCAGTTGGAGTGTGTTTTGTACATGGTTACAAAAGATATGAGCCTGCCAATTTGATAGATAGCCTCTTTTTTATTGTTTAGAAGAGGAAGAATACACTATTCTGGTGTTCGACCTCTCTTGTTGCACAGATTTGAAGAATGTCAGAAATGCTCAAAGGATACAAAATTATGCCATTACACACCTACAATTCAAAACACACATATTGCAATAATGCAAACTTAATACGATGTGTGTAGCAAGAATGGCAAGATTTGTATGCTGGGCAATATTATACGTTACTACCTAACTAAACAACATTTTAGTTAGCACTGTATAACCAAACCAAAATGGAAAGCCTCTAAGTTCATTGTCCAGCCAAACCTTTGAGTTTTTTGTCAAAGGACTTAAAAACAGAACAATCTGTGTGTCATTAACACCTCTACCTGTACAGAGGTGTTAATAATCCTTGCTTTCCTACAAATTTCACCTTTCCTACAGCTAAGGTGGGGGAGGCAGAGGGATTTATGGCACAAATGACTCAGAATATTTGGGTCACGTTCGATATTGGGGTTAAATTTAGGGTTCTGATTTTTTTTTACTCTCAAGTAAACCTAATTTTTGATAAAATGAAGTGTATTAAACAGGAGCAGTAAAATCAATTCTGCTATGGACAGACTTACATCAACATCCTTATACTACCTCCTGTATAGTTTATACCAGTTTCCAAAGCTGATTTTGACAGCATAGTGTTGTACACTACAGCACAAAAATCTGTTCCCTATGCTTACTTCCTTTCTCCTGCAGTACTGTTTTTGCATATCTTAAGGAGAGAAGCAGTTAAGTGTTGGTATGCAAAAAATGTTTCAAAACTGTTTGGAGGAACTATGCATCACAGTGACATAGGAATTAAAGTATATCTTAGCACATTTGATTTGTGATGTTAAGATTATATTTATTCATATTACTAGCTAAAGCCTAGATACTACAACTCTTCAGTCATCCAATTAGTCTTTAGTTATTGAGGCCAGTGAGACTTTTTGTATGGGTAGAGTCAATTTACATGAATCAAAGTTCATGATATTGGCTTTTTAGTTTTATTTAGCTCTTTCAAACAGTTACTTCAGTATAGCCATATTTAAGCATTTCATTTCAAGATTCTGTATGGATTGAATCAGCCGAAAATCCTGTAAAGAAAAAATACTTCATATATCTTGGACACTGCCCTTCATTGAAACTGACAGAACCTGGAGAGCTCTATCATTTCCAGATTCAAAAGTTTACTTGTTCTGATCCCATCTGGGGGCCAGAGCAGGCCATTCCCAGTCTCCCCTCTTCTTTCTCCCTCCTCTTCTTCCCCACCACATATACACACCACTTCCCTTCCCTTGCAAGACGGAAATACAAAAACTACAGGACAGAAAATAAACAAGACAACCGGGACTGTTTGTCCAGCAAGGACAATTAGGAAGCAGGACCCTTCAACATATCACTGTACAGAGCCCCTTGAGTGCATCCTTTCTGTTCTTTAGACATCAGGTGCTCAGAGATCCGAGTCTTCCTCTCTCTTTTAAATGTAATTACTATAAATTCAGTAGTGAAAGGGGCTGTTACCCTCCCACTAAAGCTGCCAACAGCAAAGAACAACACAAAATGTTCCTCAGAAGGTGCGAGGCAACGTATTCCACACTTATAAACTCAAGGCACTCTGACCCATGTTGCACTTTTTTATCTACAGGTTTTTTTTGAGCCTTGAATGCTTGTACTATATTTTTTAGTGCTTAGAAAACCTAGAGCACTTGAAGTCTTAGCCATCTTCTGACATACTAAATAGGATCTTCCCATTTACATTACTAACAGCTGAGCTAACCTCTTAAATGTAGTTAAATGTTATTAGTCATTGTACAGAGAAATTTTTTTGCCACTTAGAGAATCTTTATATTTATGGCTTTAAGAACAGAATTACCTGATTTCATCAGTTATTATCCACTAGCATATTCTTCACATTCTATCTAGTGTTGCAGGTTTATTATTATATTGACCTCATTTCCACTGTCACTGCAATTTAACTTCTGTATTTATATTTCACAGATATTTTCTATAATTTAAAAAATTACAGCTGCAGTATGAGAGCAGTGACAATCACACAGTAAACTTTCCATTCAGATGATCATCAGTGTTCCCAGTTTAAAGACTCAAGAGGAGATAACCTGAATAAAATCTGATTAAAGTGATAAAAGTGGTCAGACAGAAAAATGAGGGGGAAGAACAGGATTTGTAGTATTAAAATCCTGGAAATGGTTTCTCCTGAAATATCAAACATCAGAATTTCTTCAACTGTGTTCCACAGAGCTCTTGAAATAGTGTGCAGAAAGGGAACTTGCTAAAATGTCGGCTTCTCTACTGTAAAGAAATAAAAGGAAGAAGACAGGTACTTTTTCTTAATATTGTCTTAATCATATCCTAGAATCACAGAATATGATGAATTGAAAGGGACCCACAAGGGTCATTGAATCCAACTCCTGGCCCTGCACAGGACCATCTCCAAGAGTCACGCCATGTGCCTGAGAGTATTTTTCAAATGCTTCTTGAAATCTGTCAGGCTTGGTGCTGTTGTGAGGTGACCACTCCCTGGGGAGCCTGTTCCAGTGCCCAACCACCCTCTGGGTCAAGAACTCTTTCTAATATCCTACCTAAACCTCCCCTGGCACAACTTTTGGCCATTCCCTCAGGTCCTGTCACTGGTCTCCACAGAGAAGAGATCAGTGTCTGTCCCTCCTCTTCCTCTCATGAGGAAGTTGTAACTGCAATGAGATCTCCCCTCAGTCTCCTCTTCTCCAGGCTGAACAGACCAAGTGATCTCAGCCACTCCTCATACAGCTTCCCCTCAAGGCCCTTCACCATCTCTGTTGTCCTCCTTTGGACACTTTCTAACAACTTAATATCTTTCGTATACCGTGGTGCCCAAAACTGCACACAATATTCAAGGTGAGGTCGCACCAGTGCAGAGCAGAGCGGGACAATCCCCTCCCTTGATGTGCTGGCAATGCCTTGCCTGATGCCCCCCAGGACAGGGTTGGCCCTCCTGGCTGCCAGGGCACTGCTGACTCATATTCAACTTGCCATCGACCAGGACCCCCAGGTCCCTTTCTGTGGCACTGCTTTCCAGCATCTCATTCCCCAGTCTGTACAAACATCCGGAGTTTCCCCATCCCAGGTGCAGAGTGTGGCACTTTCCCTTATTGAACATCATGTGGTTGGTGACTGCCCAGTTCTCTAATTTGTTGAGGTCTCTCTGCAGGGCCTCCCTGCCTTTAAGAGAGTCAACAGCTTCTTCCAGTTTTGTGTCATCTGCAAACTTGCTCAGTATCCCTTCCAGTCCTACGTCCAAGTCACTTATGAAGATGTTGAAGAGCACAGGCCCAAGATGGAGCCCTGTGGAACCCCACTAGTGACAGGTCTCCAGTCTGATGTCACCCCATTCACTGTTACCCTCTGTGCTTGACCTGTGAGCCAATTGCTCACATGATGTGTTTATCCAGCTCTGTGCTGGACATTTTGTCCAGAAGGATCCTGTGAGAGACAGTATAGAAAGTTTTACTGAAATCCAAAAGCTTATATCAGCAGGGTTCCCTTGATCAAGTAGGTGGGTTACCTTGTCATAAAAGGAAATCAGGTTTGATAAACAGGACTTTCCTCTTATGAAGCTGTGCTGGCTGTGACCAATGACACTCTTGTCTTTCTGGCATTTTTCAGTAACTCCCAGAATAATCTTCTCCATAACTTTACCAGGCACTGAAGTGAGACTGACAGGCCTGTAGTTTCCAGGGTCCTTCTTCTTGCCCATCTTGAAAATCAGGACAACATTCTCCAACTGGGACATCTCTGGATTCCCTAGACCTTCCAAAAGTCAAGAGAGGTTTTACCATGACATCAGCCAGCTCTTTGAGGATTCTGGGATGAATCTTAACTAACCTCATAGATTTATAAGGATCCAGCCGGAGCACCAGATCCTGCACAATGTCATCAACTGTGAGTTGATCATTCTCGCAGTCATGGTCCTCCAGCTCAAGGCTCTGAGACCCCCTTGGTCGATCATCCGTGGTGAAGACAAAGGAAAAGAAAGCATTAAACACCTCTGCCTTGTCTGTGTCCCTGTTTGTGAGGTGACCATCTGCATCCTGTAACAGGCCAATGATGTTTCTATACTGACTATTGCCATTAGTATATTTGAAAAAAACTCTTTCTATTGTTCCCCACATTTCTGGCCAGTTGGAACTCCAGTTGAGCTTTGGCTACATGAATTCTCTCCCTACAGCAGCAAGTAGCATCTCTGTATTCTTCCCATGTCACTCGACCTTGCTTCATACTGTCAATCATTCTAAAGGACTAGAAAAATAAGGTAGAAGAAAAGCTTGTGCATCTACAAGGCTCAGTTAAACAGTCTCCCCATTAAGTACTGGTGTGGACAGAAAGGTGTGTAGAAGATACAAATGTGTTGTTTCTCATAATTGTTGGTGCAGGGAGGGAACAGGAAGATCCAAACTTTGAATCTGAATGGTCAAGCTGAAAAGTTCTCCAAGTATGTAGCAACATGAGCAGTATGTAAAGTACTGAGTATGAAAACTAAGGATGATTAATAAGGCAGTTCCTTCGTATGAAATAAATTTCAGAAATTTAGCAGTTCAGACTTCTTTGGTCCATACCTGTAAATGAGGATTCTTTCTCTCTACAGCTATGTCACTTTCTCATAGCCATGACCCATTTGCATTCTCTTCATTGAATACTTGTTCTGGAAATTCCCAATTCTTAGGCCACAGCAGCAAGCTGGTCTAAACACTTAAAAGCCAGTTTGCCCTTAAATAACTTGGATGGAAAGCTTAAAAACCATGATTCAAAATACTTGCCATCAAGAAAGGAAAGACAAGATTGAAACAAGAAATAGTTCTAGATTCAGTGTGAGAATCTGGCAGATCTTTACTGTCTGCATACATACTCTGCCAAAATGCAGTGCTTGAGCAGTAAAGATATCTCATTGCAGCTGCTGAGGCACAGGTCCAAGTCATACTCCGTTTTTGTGCCCAAAGATGTTCTCAGTCAGCTTAGGTGAAAATGTCTGGCCTCTAAGCCTAGAAATGAATACTGCCCAGAAGACCCACTTCTGTGGCCTCATTTATGGGACAGTGTTGGAGACCCTGTTCTAGTGACTCATGTGCACCATGGAGATCAGCACATAGACTGTGGGCACAACTGTTTAGAATAATCAATCTTTTCTGACAAAATAAAACCAGGTTATTAAAATTAACCAGCAAAAAATATTGAAAAAATACCTGAAATGGACCTATAATTACCAAAATGAAATTAACTACATGAAATAGTGACCCTGTCTGAGGGTAGAAGGTGAAAGATATGGAGCCTCAGTACTGTGCCCTTGATTTTCTTTCCATGTGTCCTGGCAATCATGACAAGACATGACAGACAGAGAAAAGGAATAGTTTCCTTCAACTGTAAATTCATCCAATCCCGAGTCCAGTCTACAGTTAAGCTGTACCCAGTAATTACAGTCTGTACATTCAGTATCTAATCCATAAAAGTCTGGTATTGCAGTTTTGCTGGAATTTTCTTTTTGTGAAAACTACTCTTGCGTGTCTTTCTGCCTAGTGGCTGAGTTTCAGGAGGAAAGATGATGAATCACAACAGAGTACAGTATGCTGAAAGGTGAAGGATATGGCTAAATACTCCCTGAAGCTGGGGAAAGAATTGAAAGTAGGTCTTCTACATCTGCAGTGAGTACCCTAATTTTAATTACATCACAGGAATGGGGAGCATGAACGACCTGTCAATACTGCTCTATTTTTTTATTGAGCTGAGCAAGATTGTTGCCTGGACAAGCTCAAATTAAATCTACTATATTAGATCCCTTTGGCATTTCAGGATAATTTGTGGATCCCAGCTAGACTCAGATATTAAAGAGACACCAAACCACCTGATTTTTTCATCTAAAATGATGGTACTTCTGTTTATGCACAGAAACAGAACTTCAGACATCAGGGGAGTTCTCCGAGTGAAAATGTTGATATCCACAGATTTCCAAACAGGTTCTGACTCAGGAACCAAACTCCATCCAAGAGCACCACTGCAGTCAGTAAAAACATTCTATGAACGGGTTCTAAATGACTTCAACAACATATCAGAGGAAGCCCTTGTTGGAGTATGAGGTAGGACCAAGTAATTAATCAGCACCCTCACAACTGGATTCTTTTTCCTCCATGCAGCAAGAAGCAGCATTTGTAGGTGGCTCAAGAGCCCTTTGCAGTCATCAAGCTGCTTACTTATGCAGCACTGGAAGACATGTTATGCAGTAAAGCAGATTCTCAACTGCAAGTGCTTGTATTAGTCCAAAAAAGTATGTTGCCTAATCAGAGAAGTAGTTGGTATTTCAAAGTACCATGTTATTATTCCATGCTAAAGCAGGTTTAAAAGGCTGAAGGTTTTTTTGAAATTAAATCATCTGCTAACAAATTGTTAACACTTACTAGAAAGTTTCTGAGGACTATAAAAGCATAAAATCCAGCCATACCCTTGAGATGCTCCCCTGCTTTATGCTGAAGGAACACAGGAATTCATAGAGGATCTCCCTACTTCTGCAGCACATGAACTGTGGTTACCACATAGTTCTTTCAAAGAAGATTCGAGAATCTGGTATTTTCTATCATTTATGAATAGTCATTGCCAAAAGTCTAGAGTAATTTAAGTCAGTAGACTCATCTCCATCTCATCTCCCTTCCCATGACTAATCTTTCACTTCTTCTAAACTAATTCATTGATTTTGGATGCACATTTATCATAATTCCATTGCTCACAGCAAATCTGAATATAAGTGAACCTTACCTATCTCAATATCTCTGATATGGTAGAGGCAGAAAAGGCAAGAGAAGTCTAGAGAGGAAATCCAAAAAAGTGTTGGAGGAAAATAGAATGAACCATGGTGTTTATACTGGATCTGATCTTTTACTTACAATAACAGAAACAATCCAGAGTTCAACAGTAGACATGAGTCTAAATATCCTAAAGCAATCTGTGTTGTTCTGCTCTGTAGTTTGATTCAGGTTCAATGCTTGTTCTGAGAATTAATCTCATTAAGATGAGTGTAGCGGCTAATTTTACTAAAAATTTGCCCAATATTTTCAAAGACAGCAGTAAATCACTGGTATGGATTATTCAGTGGAACCACAGAGGAATTGTCTGAGCTTACATTCATGGATTCCTCAGAAAGAAGGACATTGCACTACTTAATCACAAGTTAGTGAATCACAGAATCACAGAGTATGCCGAGTTGGAAGGGACCCACGAGGGCCATTGAGTCCAACTCCTGCCCTTGCACAGGACCATCCCCAAGAGTCACACCATGTGCCTGAGGGTATCATCCAAATGCTTCCTGAACTCTGTTGGGATTGGTGCTGTGACCACTTCCCAGGGGAGCCTGTTCCAGTGCCCAACCACCCTCTGGGTGAAGAACTTTTTTTAATATCTAACCTAAACCTCCCCTGACACAACTTCAGTCCATTGCCTGAAGTTGTTTCAGTTGTGTTATTTGGGTTGACAGACTCAGTTTTCTGCCTTGCTGGAACCCTAATATCTATTGAGCCTATTTTCACCAGAGGAACCTTGACATTGCCGGGTTCTAGTGTCTTATCAGTTGTTGTGAACATATCCCTGCAACACAAGAACACTTACCTAGATGCCTTTTTTAACTTCATTCCCCCATCAGTCTTCAAAGACTAATTCGTAATATTACAGACATTATAATGAACATTAAATGTAAAGAAAAATTGAATTAAATCAATTACTTCACATTGGCTTATACATGTAGTGTTATAAATCACTACAGTCATGAAAAATAAAATATATTTAAGCCTTTCCTGCAAAATTTGAATGCAATTTTACTCACCAGCTTCTTCATGTTTGCGGATAAGCAGCAATCCCTGCATTGGCTATGAACACAAAAACATACTTTTGAATGCTAAGACACAATAAGTATTATCATGTACTGAAAAACTGTATTTCTCCCACATAATTTTTAATTTTAATATATTGCAAAGGGGAAAAGGTGAAAAATATTAATGTACATGATGAGACAATGGTGACACAATAGGAACTGGCAGAGGAAGCACCATCCTCAGTCAGCACACTGATTTTCTGGCCACTACTTGGTGCTCCACAGCAGAACAAGAATTTATGTGAAGACATGATGTGCTGTTGGGCACAATACACAGGGAAGGAACAGGGGGGTTGATGGAAAACATTCCATGGCAGGTAATGAAGGCACCCAGGAAATGTGCCCTCTCTAGTCCCCTACAGTTCCCAGTGCCGGTGTCTCTGGAGATTTTAATGTGAATCTTATATTACTTCAGAGTTTATGTCCAACCAAAATGAAATACTTTGGAAAGCTTCATTTTGTGAAAAAAAACTGAGATCTGGAGTTGTTTCAATTTGAAGTGAATCCACATGTTAAGTTCTTGGAATTTCCTGTAGGAAATACCATTTTTCAACCAGAGAGTAAGACGAGGCTCATTGGCAGCAGAACATGAAGGAGCCTCTGTGTCACCATCTTTGTTTTAGTTATTCTCCAGACAAATTGAAGTTTGCCAGGTCTGTAAGTAAGAAGACCCATTTATTTCATACAAGCCGCAGACTTCCAAGGTGTTGTGCCTTTCAGTCATTACCAATCTTTCGATTTACAAAGGGAACAGGCAATCTCTCGTATATTTCAATTTATCTCATGTACAGCTCCACAAAATTCACAGAGATAAACCTGAAAAGACTATATTTTTTGTGTTTCTTTATTCTTTAAAAGCAGGCTAGTTGTTTTTCAGTTTGGTCAAACCCTAGAACATATTCACAGGTAAGTTGAGATTGTTCCAAGAATGTCAAGTAATCACAAAGATCATTTGATAGATTCATGAGCAGTTTCTAAGGAAAGTGAGGAAGTCTTTATTTAGGATTAACCTTACCCAGGCTGATGCTGTTGATATGTTGCATTCTTGGGGTCCTTTGGGATGAAGGCACTAAGCAACTGGAACAATTATACGCAGTGGAAATATCTACTTTACACATAGATTGGCAGATACTGTACTCTCATGTCTGAATATATTTCTCCATACTGGTTCAGATCGTAACTTATTATGAACTTTTTTTATTCTTTCTTGTTAGCGTATGTCTGCTTTTATCTCATCCATTACTGGCACATGTATCCTCACAACACAATACCATAGTGGCCATTTTAGTATAACAGATGTGCAAGAGGATTATTTGTCTTGGTACTTCATTCAGAAACCACATTTTGTTTATATTTTGCATTGACATTAAAAAGCTTTTCAACCAATGGGGGTTTCTTTTGAGTTAGTTTCATTTCATTTTATTTTTAGTGATCCAAAAAGGCGAACTTTTTTTTTTTTTTTTTTTTTTTTTTTTTTTCCACTTCAAGAACAGAATGATAGCACTGCCTGGGGGTTACCCATAGCAGTAAGCTAACATTTAACGCAAATCAAACACAAAGGCTGATGAAGAAAAGATGCAAAATTGCTACTGTATGACTGGAAATAAACATGGGATTCAAAGGCTATGCGCTTGATAATACAACGGGGAAAAAGAAAAACCTTTTAGGAGAAAAATCTATCGGAAATAAACCAAAATGGATTTTTGAGATTTATCAGATACATATTTTTTAACTTTTATGCTAAAATCAAACAGGCAGGCAAACCAGGGAGTAGTTTATTGCTTTGGGGAGGAAGGTACAGTTCAGGTTATGGGACTTCTGACTGCATATACCTGTATGTGGTCTATCTTTTTTGATTGCTTTGGAGGACTGAAAGTTTATGCTTCAGATATGGATGATCTGATGATCACACAAATGCTCTTCATGGTATGTAGTTATTGTCCCTCTGCATTGAAGGTTGGACCTTGTTTGCACCTGCCTTGTTCAGGTTTTCCCACTTTTAGCAACCACTGTAAAATAATAAAGCTAGATTACTGTGCTTAACATGTATCTGCAAAAAGCTGTTCATATTCCTAGAGTTTGCAGTCCTCAGTGAACACATAAATCAGAAGAAAGTTTTACTGTCCAAGTAATAGTATGGTTGAAATGTACCACTGGGTGATTAATGTTCCTTGAGGTAAACAATGGACACTAATTGAAAGAGCAAAATCTGAACTGAGATGCACAAGTTTCAAGTCAATATGTTGCAGAAACCTCCAATTTTGGGGGTTAGATCTGCCAAATTTTCCACTTTTTGGATTGGGACTGAAGTCAGAAATTTTATTAACTCTGATCATAGATGGCCACTTATAGCCATTTCTATGTGACTACGACTTAAACCCCTTCTTGAGTTCCTTCAGTTAACAAAAATATCAAGACTGACATTATTGAGAAGAACACTATAAAATTATTGACTGATATCAGTGACCATTAAGAGTGAGATGGTATATTAAGGTTCACAAGCCTATCGGGAGACTTTTAGGAGCATCTAGAAAAGCTAAAAACATCCACATGGACAATTTAACCCTACATCTACAGGTCCATAAAGAGTTTCTCCACAAACTTGTATATAAACTAAGACTGAGAACATGCTAACCTGTACTTTACATAGCACCAATCCTTTCAAAAGACAAATAGAATATACTTGATTTTTCTGTTTTCTTATGCAGAACCACTGAACCAGAGGGTAGAAAAACAAAATACCTGCATTTATAAATTATGCAGAGATTGTTCTTTGTGGAACATTTCCAACATTCATCTCACAGAGCTCTACTATTGAATATCTGGAATATACCGTGAATAAAATTTGTACACCAAGTATGATAAAGCACATAAGTAGGCTGCAGTTTTGTTTTCCTGATGACATCACTATAACAGGTAATAAAAAGAAACCCTCAACATTTTTACATTTCCCATCATATCCTTTGTCTATTTTTAGGTCTTTAGTAGGCATCAAAACAAAGATATGTGAACCTAAGTATTTGTACTAGTAAACTTTTGAATGTGGCTATCCCCCTGACAATCCAATTACTTCTAGAAAGTTTGGGTTATCTAAAAAAGTTTTCCATTTGATTCATCTTCTACCCCAACCTTTTCTGATTTTCTGGATTTCCTGGTTATTCAACTGAGCACAAATTGCTGTTCATACAGATGCACTGCCATGATTTCTGATTTGCAGGCTGTCACTCCCATTAATAACCTACTAGGCTGTCATGCTGTCATTCCTTGTTGCTGCAACGATTTGTTTCAAACATAGGGGCTGATTCATGAAGAATAAAAAAAAGCAGTTGTCCTGTTTTACAGGAACCTCAAAATATTTATACAGAAAATGTGTGAAAAGCACACACACCACTTTTATCCTGAAGAATGTGAATACTTAATACTCAACTTGTTTTCCTGAGAGGAAAAAGAAAGAATATAGACTCCACTTGATTTTTTCTACGTGAAAACGTAATGCTTTTAATAAAATCTTCTCCTTGTAAGATATCCCAAGTTCAGTTCCAGAGCTATGATATGATAAATCCCCAGGATAATGCAATGGCTTAAAAACTAATAGCAAAGCTAATTTTAGGATTTTTTTTTTCATTTCTCACTCGATCTTATCCAAAAGTATAAATGGCAGCTATATTAGCAAAAAAAGACAAAAATATATCAGTGCCCTTCAGTCTATTGTTTTTCTTTCTTGATTCAGGAGTTCTTGGATAAATTTCACTCTTGGTGATACAGGTACAGCTTCGTTGCCTCTTATGGACTTGTGCTTTTGGAAAAGAGAAAACAATGTGATCCACTGGACTCAATATCCCTTTATACTGTTGAACTACTGCATGACTGGGAATGGAGATAATTTCTGGGATGGGAAGATATTGCTGATGAATAAACCAGCACATGCATCCACATAAAGCGGAAAATGAACTGGGACTGAACCAAAACCTGCAGAGGTTTTGACCCATTGGCAGGTGTCCAGGGACTCCTCTGTCCCTGTGGATTGGAGGCAGACAGCTCTTTGACAGGTGATGCTGGTGACTGTGGGAGAACAGGGCAGGTCCCCTCTGCTGTGCCTGCTCCCCTGAACGCTTCCCAGTGCATCATGGACGTCACGCCGGGATGTCTGTCTCAGCAGCAGTGGGGCTGGCCAGCCAGCCCCGTCTTGAAACACCTCATCCCAGCATTTGCCATTCAGCTCACATACCCAGAGCATTTCAAGGAGCTGGAGCTGCCAGGAGCTGAGCTCCTGCACTTTTTCCACTGCCAAGGCCCGACGATTGGCACATGTCCCAAAGAAACAGGCAGAAGAAGGTTTCTGAAGAAGGAAAAGAAATAAGAGAACAACACAGGATGCTGATGTAAATCAAAACTGGGAGAGAAGACAAAGGTGGAGGCTGTTTGGATCTCAGCTGCAGTGCTGGCTCCTGGTTTCCCATTTTTCCCCTGTCATCCCTTAGTTGCTTCTCTCCAGCCCGGAACTGTGCTACTCAAGCAGCACAAAAGTTTATGCTCCCATTCCCCTACTCTCCCAACACCTCTCTCTGTCTGCTCCTAGTGCTGCCTACAGATGGCTTCTATTGAGTGAAGTACTCTAAAATATCTACATAAAATACTTAAATCATTAGGCTGACTTTGTACGCTGTAATTTAAACCAATATTTTAAAGAGGCAGTCTCCTAATTACAGCATTATTGTTATCTTCCATAAGGCTAACATGTTAGCCCACTTGAAAATTTGTGCCTGCCAAACAGTATCAGCAGCCAGTCCCAAATCTGTCAATGCCATAGTAGTTTCTAAATTGATGTTTAATTAATAAAGTATGATAGCAACAGGTTCTCCCTCGCCTTTTTTAATTTGATCTCCATGGCATTATAGGAACCTAAAGCTTCCACTAGGCATATATTCCTACCGTTTCCTTGTCAGAAGAAATGTATATTCATTTCAGACTTGCGGAGGCAATTACAGTAGCCACCAGTTGCCTACAGCAGCTAATCAAAGTGATAACCTGCAAGTTCTCAACTCCCCATGAGACAGCCCACTTGCCTCCAGCTGATGAATGCCAAAAGAGCAGCATGGGCCCACCAGTAATGACACCGCCATCTAAGAGAAGTTTTTAACTAACCCATGGTTTTATAAAGACTCTATTAACGTCTCATAAAAAGAGGTCTAGATAAAACATTCTAATAAGAATTTTTCTAAAGGGAAATACCAGCACTGATGTAAATGTCCATTGTAAAATATTAAGCTGGTATTTGCCTACTTGTAACCTTTGCACTTCTCATGTTCTGAAAAGTGATGAAGCCTTCCCTGAGTGTTTTCAAGCGTGTGACTAACTTCTGACTAATAAGCTATCATGTCCTTGCCCATGTCCAGCCACATAGTCAAGCACATGCTTCATCTTAAACAAATGCACAATTCCATCAATTTCAAAAACATTCAGAGGCTTAAACTTAAATATATAGAAGTACTATAGAAATGTGGACTGTTATGCAACTGGAAAGTAATATTGCAGATTTTTAGTTTAGGTATTAATTGGTGTTGCCTACAACTACAATAAACAAAAAAAAAATTTTAGAAGTAGAAGAAACAGCATTTATAAATAGCTTACAATTATTTTCTAGCAGAACAGATTCACCACATTGGTAGGAAACCTTTAGATTCTTCTGCATGACCAGTCCCTTGCTTTTTCTGGAATTTTATTACTTACAACATAGGCATACTTGCCAACAATATTGGCCCTCTCCACAATCTGTCACTGTATTACTGATAAAAGCAGAATTAAAGATACACACTATATTTTTGCTTTATTCCATCAGCATATTTCAGAGAGTTCAGTGTATAAAAATTTAAAGGAAAGGAAAGAGAATTAAAAGATTTGAAGATTGCTTCTCCAGACTTTACTTGTTTCAATGTAATAGGCTTTGTAACCAAACAGAAATACAGCTTTGTGGTCTCATTAAGATTCTCTAAAAAAAAACCAAATTAAAAAAAAGTGCCATAGAACCTCCTTCCCCCTGAAGTGTAAATGCTACACACATGAAAAAATTCTCTGTGGCTGTTACTCTAATCGTGTTATTAAATACGAGATTTCTCTTTAAGGCTTCTGGCCAGGTTTTGACATTGAATTTCGGGATATTCTAATTAGCTGTGGTCCCAAAGGAAGTGTTCCTGGCTTCCTCCCTGCATAGTTGGGAGTCCTGAAGGACTCCAGGCTGCAGGCTGCAAAGAGAGCAGGTTAGGTTAGTACATTTCCTACTCATGTCGCTATCATCGTCCAGGGAATGGACTTCTGCTCTACCATTTCCTGGTCTCATTAAAAAGTTGGTGAGCTTTTAAAGGCTGCAGTTTCCAGTTTTTAGGACTGTCACCACCCGCAGTGGCCATTTTGTGCTTTGAAATACACAAATTATCATGCTATTATTATTACTTGCTTGCTGTAGCACTCAAAGGACCTGAACAAGGCCAGACTAGAACTTAGAATCCTCCTCCACCACAGAGGAAGATGTGATGGCCACCTCTGGAGCTTAGGCTATACCCAGCTAGAAGATCACACCAACTCAGTTATGTAAGCAACACCAATTTTTTTTCTCCATAACAAATGTGAAGCATAATAGTTTATCTTAATTTGAAAAATCAAGATGAAAAAAATCGCAGGTACCCTGCCAGGACCAACCTGCATGCTCAGCCCTCCTCCAGCACCAGGTAGGCAAAACCAGGCATGAGGTGTCTAGAAATGAGCTGTCTCTACATCCAGGGCATGTGCTCATGCTCCACACAGGTGTCCACGGAAGCTTTTTGGACTTCAGCATGGACTTTTGATACTGTCTCTCACAGTATCCTTCTGGAAAAATGTACTGCATATGGCTGAATAACCAGGTTACAGGATGGGTGAGCAACTGGCTCACAGGTCAGACACGAAGAGTTATAGTGAATGGGGTAACATCAGACCAGTGACCTGTCACTAGTGGGGTTCTGCAGGGCTCCATCCTCATCCCAGTGCTCTTCAACATTGTCATTAATTATTTGGACACAGGACTTGAAGGAATCCTAAGTTAAGTTTGCCAATGACTTTAAATTAGGAGAAACTGAGTCCATCGAGGGCAGGGAAATCTTGACAGATTAGGGAGATGGGCAATCACCAACCATATGAAATTCAACAAGGGAAAGTGCCAGATTCTGTGCCTAGGATGAGTGTCTATACACCCTGGTTGTGTGTATAGACTAGGGAATGAGTCAGCAGTGTGCCCTGACATTCAGGAGGGACAGCCATGTCCTGGGGGCGAATCAGGGACAGCATCGCCAGTTGGCCAAAGGAGATGATTGTCCTGCTCTGCTCTGCAGTGGTGTGGCCTCACCTTGAGTGCCAGTTTGGGCAACACAATATAAAAAAGACATTAAGCTATTAGAAAGCATCCAAAGGAGGGCCACGAGGATGGTGAAGGGCCTTGAGGGGGAAGCCTTACGAGGAGCGGCTGAGGGCACTTGGTCTCACAAGGGAAAGGAGAGGGGCAGATGCTGATCTCATCACTCTTGTGACCAGTGACAGGACTTGAGGAAACAGCATGAAGCTGAGTCAGGGAAGGTTTAGGTTAAATATCATGAAAAGCTTCTTCACCCAGAAGAATACCCTCTACACCAGAGGATGGTTGAGCACTGGAACAGGTTCCCCAGGGAGGCGTTCAAAGCACCAAGCCTGCCAGAGTTCAAGGAGCATTTGGACAACACTCTCAGGCACATGGTATGACTCTTGGGGATGGTCCTGCACAGGGCCAGGAGTTGGATTCAATGATTCTGATGGGGCTGCTCTGCTTGCTGAAACACTCCTGAAGAGTCTCTGTTTGAGACAAAAGCAGTATATAACTAACACTTTAGTGCTAGTTATTTTAATCTTTTAAGAGATTACTACAAATAACGAAAAGAAGGCAGGTATGTTGGTTGAAATGAAATGACAAACCCTTTAATTAATAGAGAGCAGACATCCATACAGGAACAAACATGCATGACACATGTATGAAGGTTTTCACCAATGGCCCCCAGTACACCAGTAGTATCTAAAGCCTGTCTTTGCCTATCATACTTTCATGAGTTAGAACTTTGTGGGCTCATGATGGGCTTGTCTATGTATTCATGTTTAGCAAGAGCAGCATCTTGTGAGCAAACCCCATTTGATGGGATGATATGATGAGGATTTAGCCATCTTTTCATTTCACTAGGAGCTGTGCTCAGCTGTGCTGAGGCTTCCCAAATCTCCCTAGCAGCCAGAGGAAATAACAAGTGGAAAAAAATGTTCAACCTCACATTTTTCTTCCTATTTCCCCAGTTTCCATCCATGTTGAATACAATTACAACACAGTGGAAAAAAATCATGTAGAAAGACACTTTTTTACTCAACAGTCCTGCTTTCTCTTCATGGAAGAGAAAGCACCAAGGAATTTATGCTGATTTTGAAAGCAAAAACACATTTATAAAATTTTTCACCCTCTCAGCACAATATGCTGTAGCTCACATATCAGGACAATCTGGCTAGTTTGGAAATAGAAGCTTGGAATTGCCAGGAAAGTGGGATAATATTTTTGTGAAGATCTTGACATTTCTGTTTTTGCATTTCAAACTTCAGCAACACAAATATAAACAACGACTCAGAACTACAAACTTCAAAATGTTTTGATTCACCTTTCGAGGTAATGGTTAGATGAATTCTACCTGCAGGAACAAACCCTCTTATAAACATTTTACATGAAATGTAAGAAGGAGCCATGAGACAAATCTGAAGACAATGTGGAAGCAAGAGAAGCACAACTTGCCCTGTGTAATCTCTGTTACAAATAAGGACCCCAAGTAAGTAGTGGCTTTCCTTTCTTGGCAACAGGAGTACCTTTTGTGAACTGCATGCATTTGATCTGAGACACTGAGAGGGAATAACTAAAATAGTTCCCACATATATTTCTCAAGGCACTTTTCAGAATCAAGTTTAAATTTTCTCATTTTTAGAAAGTATGCAGTAAGATATTGACCCTCTATGTTTCAGATATCTATTGAAATAGAATGGTGTTCTTGAAGTCTGATTTAATTTTCCTCCAGTAGGACATGGAGAAGAAAGCCAACAGATGATACTAGCTGTTATCTTTACACAACTGTATCTGTAGACTTCAGACAATTATCTGTAATCAATAGCTGTATCATCATGGTAATAAAATTACAGTATTCACATATAATTACACTTATATTCAAATATACCCAGTTCCATTCAGAGCATATGTCAATGGAGTAAATCATGGTAAGTCAGTAATTCTCGAAAGAGAGGAGGGAAGGTCAGATCCATGCTTTCCAAGAAATTTAGTTCAGAAAGAATTTTCCTTTTCAGTTAACCTTCTAATGTTCTTGTTCCTTTAGATTTTAAAATAAACTGTTCTGGATAAAGCCTTTTCAGCAGTAGCTTTCTTAATCCTACACACATAACTCCTTATTTTTATACTAAATAAATTTCTTACAATTATATGCATATGAATGAGCATAACATAATTTATCGGGTGCTGATTTTGTTACTTAAAGTCAGAAATTAGCGGACATTCTTGAATTCAAAATTGCTTGTAAATCCACAAAGGTGAATTTTTCATGTGAGTATAAAAATAGGCCTGTATTATATCTTTCATTGTGCTTTTCCCATTCAGTTTCAATAACCTCTCCCTGCTCCTTTTCTGTTCTCCTTTCATTCTTTCATTTCCTGGTCCTCTATTCACTCCATCTTCGTCCTTTAATTTTCTCTCCTTCTACTTTGGATTCATAGCATTGATCTTGAAGATCGAATTTTGTGCTGAAAAGGTGTTTGTATTGGTATAAAAAGACTTCTGCTCTATTGCTTCCTCCTCTCCCTCCCATATAAAGACACTGTAATACTTTGGTTGTACTATAGACCCTGATTTCAGTAGTTAGAGGACTTTTCCCTGCATAATGAAATCCTGAGTCCTAGTCACCCTGCTGTTAGGAAAGGAAAAAAAAAGAGACCCTTAAAAAATTCCTAATATGAGGGTATCTGGGCGTGTTCCTCACCACTCGTGTTTAAGTACATTAAAAACCAGACCTGTGCAAGCAGCAACAGGTAGGAAATTAAAGACATTATAGGGGAACTGAACGTGATCAGTCCTTTTTCCTTTACGATTTACATGTGCAGGCTGTTGGCAAGAATTTCTCCTCTTTCTAGAAGAAGCATCTTTCTCAAAAAGTGCAGTTTATAGTGAAAGCTCGAAATTTCTACATCTTTCATTACAAAGAAAGCTGTTTATTCATAAATTTTACACAGAAACACATAATTATTTCCCAGCCATCACTACCTGCAGCTGAGAAAATTAAAGTGGTGAACATTGATAGAGAAACTGTTTTGGGTATGCTTATGAAGTCAGATCTCTTATTCCTATTGGCATTTCTGAGTCCACTTTAAACCAACCACCTTGGTCCTGCCAGCAGCACAAAGGTTTCTTGCCTCTCCGGTGACTTTTGCAACCCACACAGGATTTGGTGCTGCAAATGTGGCAGTACTAGCAGGACACAGGACAACACAGGCCGCAGGCAAATTGCACCTGTTGTGTACCTCCAGTGGGTCCCATGGCGCTTAGGGAGAGGCTGGTCTTGTCCTGGAGAGTATGAGAACAAATGGCAAGGAGAGACAGCTTACCTATGATGTGCTTCCAAAAGCTCTTCTTACAAATTGTCCTGATTCCCACTGAGAAAACTGACCCTGACCTGACCCAGGAGTCAGGGTCACTCCCATTACTCCTATGTCAGATTTCAGTTGAGTAACATCAAATCTGCAGCATTTCCTGAAGCTGAAACACAGAGCTGTTATCAAAGTGACTTTATGTGTTTAAAGCCTACAAAATGAACACTTTGGACAAAGACTTTCTCTGGGGAAAATAGGTCATGTCCTGAAAGTCAAGGATAGTCAAAAGGTGGTCAGCATCTCTTAGGAAATAGCCTAGAATTCCTCAAGTGCTAGCTGAAGAAACGATGTGCAGTCAGACAAAAAAAAGCTAGAGCTATCAGAATCTGAAAAATCTGATTTATGAGAGATTTTTCATTTTCTTTTTTCTTTTCTCTCTTTTTTGCTAACTAGAGTTAAAAACAAGGTAATCACACTATAATTATAGCTTTGATCAGTTCTCTGTTGAAGACAAAAATGGTTCTATATAGGTCACTTGCTGATGTCTAAGTTTATAAAAACAGACGTATCACAATAGTATCAATTTAAAATCATCCATGGCATGCACATACAAAGTCTACAACTGTTTCAGGTATTTTCACTAATTACTTATTACATATTTCTTTACAAACTCTTCATAAATTATGTTTATTGTCTTATAATTAGTAGTACTAACAATGTATAATATCAACAAGGTCATTAAATGTGTAAAGAATAAATAATAGTAATATTAGTGCCACCAAGTAGCAATGCTTGACAGCATCACATATATTCAGTCAGCCTACAACTATATTTCTCTGCACTTTGATGATAAGACATGGAATGGTGTCAGTCACTGCTTTAATGAACATCAAGACAAGAGCAGAAGTTGAAAAGTTAGAAGTTGGTTAAAAGAAGAAAAGAAGAGCTAATTAAATAAGTGTATTATAACTCTTTCAGAATTAAGATGTGGACTTTTTGGATCCTTTTTCCACATCAGTTATTACATGCCCATCCTCTTCCTGGCCAAGCAGGGAATCCAAGCTTCCCTGTTGTAATACCCAAACTGTTGGACCTAGCTAGTTTGCTATGAGAGCTGGAGTGATAGATTTGACCTCTAAATTGCATAAGGAGAAATCAAAGACAAATAATGAAGCATTAAAAGGTAAGTAGATGGTCTCCTGACATTAGATGTTTTAATTTCTAATTATTTTTTTTTCTAAGTTCCTTTACAGAGGGTCAGGTTGAGGTTTTTGTTTTTCTAATGGGAGTTGTACACTCTTCATAGATTTGCTATCTGCCAAATTTGGCTGGCATTATTGCAGAGGCCAGTTACAGACTGAGGGAAAACAAATTATTTGCAAACGAATGGAAACCTTATAGAAGCTTTGCATTAGGCGGTATATTGACTTTACCTCTTTGGGTACAGAGGGTGTATAAAGATTCCTTTATGCTTACAGATCAACATGAAGTGTTTCATTCTCCTTGTCTCTCCATCTTAGAAGACTAGAAATCTGTTCTAAAATGAAAATGGAAACTGTTTGTTGAAGAAAGGAGAACACCACCTTTTTGCCATGACTAGGATGGCACATTGAGAGGAACTGTGCACTCGTTGGTATTTGGCATGTGATTCTGAAGTACACTGGCTCTTATAAAGCTGTCTTTCTTTGTCCATTTATTCCAGGACTAAAGAGAAAAGACCTGGAATTTTCTTTTTCCAGGCTTTTCTTCCCAAGTGTCTGAAATGAACGACCTTTGTCTTTTTAGCCCTGGTTGCTTGAAGTACTGGGAGTCCTGCCCTGTTATAGGTCAGCTCCTGCATAAGAATTAGCCCCACATGGATTGCCCTGAACTCCACCGGCATGGCAGGTACTAAGAGGGTTTTTGGTCACTTGCCATTTAAAGTTTCCAAGAATTTGAGTAGCTGGGGAGCTTCTAGGGCAAATTCAATAACATTTAATGCAAAAGCAAATATACGTATACTTCCGCTGTCCTGCACCCACAGGGCTATTTGTGACACTTTGCTGAACATAGCTCAACTCCATTCGACAACATTAACTGCATTCCAAAAACTCTTTGATGCCATTCTGCTCTGTTTAACAGGAATGGTGAGTATGTATATTCTCGTCCATGATGATAGTAACAATGTCATATCTGATGGGTTCAGTTGAGATTTTCTTCAGCTGCTAGGGCATGCTACTTTGTCCTACAATAAGTAAATGGCTACAGAGCATAAAAACTGCTACTCTAAGCCTGTCACCCCACACTGCCAGCACAAGCTTACTGCTGTCACAGACTGTGTAACCTGAGATCCACCATGATGAGATGACAGAAGATGCCAGAGCCAGAGGACAATGAACTGACCATGAGCTAGTGATGCACCCATTGCCCCAAAGGAAGCCAGCAGGATCCTGGGATGCAGTAGAAGTGCTGCCACCAGGTGAAGAGTGGTGAACCTTCTCCTCTACTCAACACTGGAAAGACATACCTGGAATTCTGTGTCTAGTTCTGGGATACCTAGCACAAGTGAGACATGGTTACCTGATGAAAAGGAATGAAAAAGAGGAAGCCAGACTGTTTTCAGTGTGCCTAATGACAGGAAAAAAGACAATAGGCACAAATTAACGTATTGGAAATTCAATGTGAATACTAGAAAGCACCTTTGTACTGTGAGGATGATAGAACTTTGGAAGAGTTTGCCTAGAGAGGTTGTGGACTATCTATTCTTGAAGATATTCAAAACCCTACTGGGCATGATCCTAGGCAACTTGTCCTTGGGGTCCATGCTTGAACAGAGGGGTTAGACCAGCTGATCTCAAGAGGTCTCTTCCCACCTAAACGATTCTGTGGTTCTGTGAAATCCCTCAAGCCAAAGAAGAAATTAAATTTGAGGCTGTGTCTGGTCTTAGTGTGCCAGCTACTAGTCCCAGTACATTAAGTAAAATGCTGCGCTGCTGAAAAACTATATATATATATATATAT
>VXAY01005627.1:815868-833735 GCA_013399855.1 Oxyruncus cristatus
ATATATATATACATATATATATACACACACGTAGGCTGAAGAGGAGAAACACTTCCCAGCAGTCCATGCCTCAAAGTTTAAATCTATTGGGCTTTCTAATAATTTCTTTGTTTTTTCTAATTTTCTTCCTGCATTGCTTAACTTTCCTGCACAGCTTGGCCACTGCTGTGGGTGCCATTCTGAGGTCTCAGTTCTCTCAACTTATTGTAGGAGGAAATCTGCATGCCTGTCTCAATGGTATGAATTATCTAGGTAGCTGGACCACTGAGTTATAGGATTTCATTCTGGAAATTGTTAAGGCTTTTACAAAATAGCCATATACATCTAGTAATTTTGCTGCTTCAAAACACATGAGCATAATAGTAAATCTTGATAATGCGGAATGCAGCTACTGCTCCAAGACAACATGAGAACAAGCTAAGTCTTTCACACCAGATACTTCATATTTTCTCATGAACATTCACCTGTTTTTGACAGCCAGAACTGACTGATGCGGCAGGAATACTTCACATGATAATGAGTAGCACTACCAAGTGGCAGGCACACCTGACCTAGCCAAGATTATGGATTAAGCTTCAAATATTTGGGCTTGTTTGATCTACTGAATAAAGACATCTTGAAATAATTTTGTTCAATAAGTAATACAATTACATGATTATTTCTCCAAAGAATACTTAGAAACACTACAACTGAAATTGTTTAGGAGCATATGTCTGTTCTTATCAATGATGTACATCAAAGTGGTACAATGCAAGAGAGAACAATTCTCAGATGCAGCCCAAATATTGCCAAATCCTTTCTGAAGATTCGACTCTATTAATGTCTTAAATAAAATTAAGTTATCCCCAGTCTTTTTCTTGAGACTGGCTGTTCACTCATTTTCTTGAGTGCTTCCTACCTAAGGGCTATATAACAAATACCGTTTATCACCCCATCCCAGGACCTTTTTGTTTCCTTTTGAGGATGCTTGTGTTACTACAAGTGAGCTCCATGATCCACTCCATCCATTCTTTAATCCTGAACTATAAACTTTGGTAGAGTTCAGATACAGTTTTAGGTCTCCAGAGAAGGTGGTTTCATTTCTTTTTGATTAAATATTTAAAGGACATTCTCTTAGTTTTCCTATTCTAGCAAAATATTCTTCATGGAACAGACTTGAAACAAGTTTTTTTTCTTTTTCTTTCTCTTNGAAGATATTCAAAACCCTACTGGGCATGATCCTAGGCAACTTGTCCTTGGGGTCCATGCTTGAACAGAGGGGTTAGACCAGCTGATCTCAAGAGGTCTCTTCCCACCTAAACGATTCTGTGGTTCTGTGAAATCCCTCAAGCCAAAGAAGAAATTAAATTTGAGGCTGTGTCTGGTCTTAGTGTGCCAGCTACTAGTCCCAGTACATTAAGTAAAATGCTGCGCTGCTGAAAAACTATATATATATATATATATNTAATTTTCTTCCTGCATTGCTTAACTTTCCTGCACAGCTTGGCCACTGCTGTGGGTGCCATTCTGAGGTCTCAGTTCTCTCAACTTATTGTAGGAGGAAATCTGCATGCCTGTCTCAATGGTATGAATTATCTAGGTAGCTGGACCACTGAGTTATAGGATTTCATTCTGGAAATTGTTAAGGCTTTTACAAAATAGCCATATACATCTAGTAATTTTGCTGCTTCAAAACACATGAGCATAATAGTAAATCTTGATAATGCGGAATGCAGCTACTGCTCCAAGACAACATGAGAACAAGCTAAGTCTTTCACACCAGATACTTCATATTTTCTCATGAACATTCACCTGTTTTTGACAGCCAGAACTGACTGATGCGGCAGGAATACTTCACATGATAATGAGTAGCACTACCAAGTGGCAGGCACACCTGACCTAGCCAAGATTATGGATTAAGCTTCAAATATTTGGGCTTGTTTGATCTACTGAATAAAGACATCTTGAAATAATTTTGTTCAATAAGTAATACAATTACATGATTATTTCTCCAAAGAATACTTAGAAACACTACAACTGAAATTGTTTAGGAGCATATGTCTGTTCTTATCAATGATGTACATCAAAGTGGTACAATGCAAGAGAGAACAATTCTCAGATGCAGCCCAAATATTGCCAAATCCTTTCTGAAGATTCGACTCTATTAATGTCTTAAATAAAATTAAGTTATCCCCAGTCTTTTTCTTGAGACTGGCTGTTCACTCATTTTCTTGAGTGCTTCCTACCTAAGGGCTATATAACAAATACCGTTTATCACCCCATCCCAGGACCTTTTTGTTTCCTTTTGAGGATGCTTGTGTTACTACAAGTGAGCTCCATGATCCACTCCATCCATTCTTTAATCCTGAACTATAAACTTTGGTAGAGTTCAGATACAGTTTTAGGTCTCCAGAGAAGGTGGTTTCATTTCTTTTTGATTAAATATTTAAAGGACATTCTCTTAGTTTTCCTATTCTAGCAAAATATTCTTCATGGAACAGACTTGAAACAAGTTTTTTTTCTTTTTCTTTCTCTTACTTTACTATTTCATGATTTTGCCCATATTTTGTTTATCCAGTTGCAGACAGTCTCATCTTTTCTGGCCCTCTCTGCTTGTCAGACTCTCACTTTCAATGCAGAGCCCTCCTCCATTCTCTCACTAGAAATATGAAGCTAGATGTTTAGCATACGGATCTTTGAAAATGCTGGGCAACCTCTAACAGACAGTGATAGATCTTTCCTAGCTTCTGCTGGAGTTGAATTTCCTTGGCACCTTCTACTATCGTGCCTGTATACTTAGGGCTTTTCCATTTTGGAGCTCAGCCTTCACTACCTTTCAACACTTCTCCTGTTTCTGAGGACTGTCTTTCATGCAGTTCCCATTGCTCTCTTTCAGTCTGCTTAAACTGCTATCTTTAGCTGTCTTCAATTTTAGAAGACTCCAATTTTGTTTGGAAAACTAAATCAGACTTTAGTGGAAAAGCTATACATGAGCGTATACTCATGCATTTGATATTCCAGGCTGCAAGTGAAATGGGTCTCAGTTTCTGAGTGTCATGATTGCTTCCACCTAACAAGGGTTAAAACGGAGTCATGTGAATAGGAAGCAGACATTCTGCCTTGCAGTGCGCCAAAATCCTAAAAATGCTGATTAAAATAGTGCAGCTACAATGCTTGCTTTTTCATCCAAATTCCTGGCTCAAATGTTCTGATCTTGAATTCTATGCTCATTTCTAAGCTAGTACCAGTATGAGAGGAGGGACATGGAAATAAGCTTTTTCCTTGCAGCTCATCAGTAGAGGGCACGATTAAGGACTGTAGGCCAAATCCTCAACCCAAGTAATTCACAGGGATCTACTCCACCTGCAAATCTGGCTCACAACACACAGAACTGCTGTTGTTAACATGTTAAATCACTCCCAACCAAGACAGATAAGCTGTATGCTGTGCTTACTTCCCCATTTGCACTTCTTTGAATTTTTCTTGGTTTGAATGCCTATCCCTCAGGAGACAGAGGCAACCATTTCCTGAAAGAAAGAAAAAAGTTAATTTTAATAGAGAGTCTGCTTGATCCCTCAAAGCAGGTCAAAGCTGGGATAATTATGGGTATCTGACTGATGTTCAGATGCTTACATTCCACATTCCCTGATGAATTTGTAGCTAACTGTATGCGATAGAAATATCTCACATTATTCTTGTGTTTGCCAGCTTGCAGTGTCATTCCAGATGGCAAACACAAAAATAGCATGAAAAAATTCTTTCTGAAATTCAGGCTCTAAAAGGATTTTGTTAATCCTACAGCAGATTTTCCAAGATGTTCAAACTGTCCATTCCTTACTTACATAAAACATCCCAACAGGAGCATCTTGTAAAATCATTGTTACAGTAAATTTTGGGCCATTACTAATTTCATTACTGGCTACTTTCTAAAAGTATATTCATTTCTTCATCACCCCTCTTAGAAATCTACCTCTGCTACATTTTATTCTTTGCTTGATGCTACTTTCATTAGAGTAGGAGTATCTTCATAGCAATAGAATTGGAAAGGTCTCAGTTGTTAGCATGAAAGTGGGACTGCTTAAATTTGATTATTGTGTTTAATGAAGTGTCACATTTATTTACAAGATGACATGATGAATCACATTACAGTTATTATAAATCAGCTTATAAGAATGGACAAATGGTTCAATAAAGCAATGGATTTACAAATCTAAGATGAACGCTTTTGGGTTCTTTGTCATATTTCCCTTTAAAAAAAAATGGCAATGTGCTATTTACTTTAGCCCAGGAGCTAAATTGGCAATTTGTTTAAAAAAAAAGAGAGAGGGAAAAAGAAGAGAGGGTTTACATTATATTTTGCACTATACTTTCTGTCTCACTGACCAAAAATGTCAGATCATTCACATGGACAAATCCAGTTCACCTCAGCATGTTTGTTAACCTCAGAGCCATATATACGTGCTGTTTTCTTCCTCTTCCAATGCAGTTTTTTCTCACGCGTAGCAGAAGACCCCTCCCACATCCATACAAGATACAGTATCTCCTGAAAAAAATATTTTGCCTGTCTCCTTCATTTGCCTGAGTGCTGGGCCTTTAACTGGGATTCAAATTCCCCCAAGTCCTAAGATTACGGTAAAGTTTTATCTGCTTGCCTTTTGACACTTTCAACACCTTGCCTTATCTGACAACAGAGTTGTCCAAAGCCTCAAGAAAATCAAAAAGTAAATAAGCATCCAGCCAGCCCCCCCCCACCTCCCGTCCCTGGCCTTGGAGTCTTCATTAAAAAGGTCTTAGTTCACTTCCATATGAAGGAAATTGGCTCATTTGTGTGCTCTACTCTCTCCTTCTCTCTCTCTCTGCCTGACTTGCAAAGGAATTTGTTTGAAACGTTTTTTTCATCACATTTCTGTTTATTTGTGTTTGCCCTGCAGAAATGCTAATGCAGGTTCATTGCATTAAACAGGCCTGATAACGTCTGAGTGCACTCACATATGTGTAGGCTGAAAAACAGCCACGTCCGGGGCAGGAGGGGGGCTGAGGAAGATGTGTGTGTTTTGGGGTGTGCATGCACATGGAGCAGGGGGGGCTTCCAAGTGGCTGAGCTCAGGTTTTTGTGCCACATCTGCATTTTGCCCTGTTTGAGTGACAGGTGTACACGGATGCCACATTGGCTGCCAATATGCTATGAGACCATGGTAACAATCGCTCATCTCTGGGGAGCTATGCTGCCTCGTTCCTCACTATCAGACATGAAAGAAATAATTTCAGGTGCCAGAAAAGGAACTGTGATAAAAGAAAACATTTCGGCTTTCATGGCACTAGAGTTTGCCCTGAGGCAACAGCTTTGATAAAAAAAGTGTCTCTTTCTTTACATTCACAATTAATCCATGATTATCTACAAGCAATCCTTTGCCCTATAGGAAACTGACAGAAAAGTTGTTTTTCTTTTTTTTTAAATTCCTTGTACACTTCACCTCTGTTTTTTCCTGCTACATGCACCTATTGTATCATGCAAATCTTCAAACCCTGCTGAAGCTAGATACAGCTTCCAACCCCCACTTTGGAAGTTATGTAGATATCAGAGATCTTGTGTAGAATAGCTATTGTTGGCTGAAGTATTAGCATATAACGTTTCTTTAGCTGTATATTTAAGAGAGATATGAAAGGGGGCTATTATAACACAAAGACAGTTGAACTAAGCCCTCTTTTTTGCGGTGTTCTGTGTCATCAGCCAAAATAAAGTTTTGGTATGTTTTTAAGAGCAAAACAATGAAAAAAATGCTCAAAAGGCAGTATTATCCCTATCTGCATGAGTTCACTTTTGCTTGATATTGGTTGGATCTAGCATTTATCGTGTCCATCTGATATTGATAAGACCATGCTTCACAGGTCAGGCCCTGGGGACCAAAGGACATCAGAAGTCACAGTGTAAAACAAGTAACCCCAGGGTTTTGACCCAGGCAGCCTCACTCTTCCCTTGGGCCTCCATGAGTACTGGGGACACTCAGCTTCCTCCACAAAATCTTCACTGACCAACCCTGTAAGGGAGACTAAGGAAAACTTATGGTCCCATCCCCCAGCAGCCATTCCCCACCCACCAGTCTTTGGCACCTTGAACCTGCAAAGGGAGAGAGGGTCTCTGGGCACAGATGCCTCTGTGCAAGTACATGTACACATGCATGCATATACGTGCACCTGTATGTATGGCTGGGCTGAGCATAGCTCCTCTGCTGGGACACGGCAGCCTGGCACAGCATGCCCCACTTAATCCTGGACAGTGCCTGGACCTCACAGACCATGCCTATTCCTCAGGTTCCCTGAAGGGCAGGCTGGGCCTCCGTTTCAGGGCTTGTACAGGCAAGACAGTGCCTAACATGACAGAGATCCAAAATCACAGACGTAATGGCTGACTAACTTATTTGGGGACAAACATTTCTGTCGCAGGTCCAGTGTCTCCCCCTTCCGAGCCCTGGTGTTCCATGTCCCAGACTACCCCTCACCTCAGAGAGACCGAGCCAGATCTATAGGGTTTTTACATGCCTAATCAGTTTTTCACCCTGATTAGGCACACATTGTGAATCTAACTTTATGTAGTTCCATTTAGATTTCCCCAAAGGGATGAAAATTTTACATATATAGACTTTCACATCTCTTTGCCTCTGTTTCTTCATCAGAAATGTTTTGCCTCATCTGAAAACATACACAAAGATCTCTGCAAAAGATACCAGAAATTGTTTTGGAGACAATGCTTAACATGAAATAACTATCACTAATAATGAGAATTCAGATTTCTCTTCTCATTCATCTCAGTCATGGTTGGCTTCTTGAGCCTCTCCCGGCCTTCAGATTTTATATTGGTGACTCTTAGATTGCAATAAGGTGGATTCCTTCATGTTACTTATTTCAAGGCTTTTTAAGGGATACAATGACATAGCTCTCCTACAGCAGATCAACTTTGGCAAAAACTGTCCACCTACAGGGTCTAGTAATTAAGTAGTTTGAACAAGATAATGGAAAAAAAAGCCAGGAAAATTACTGAACTCATCAGCTACCACAGATGCAGAAACTCTCTGTTTCTGTTTCCCATTTTTCTCCATTTAGATCTATCTGTCCATATGGATGGATGTCTCTTTTTGTTTATCACTTTCTCTCTTTCTTTGTTTTTTTTCTTTTTTTTTTTTCTGCGTCAACATGCATCATTGTCCTCCCTATGAACAGTTTCATGTTTCTGTCTTCCGACTAACCCAACCAGCAATATTTTCAACAATGAGCTAATTAGTGGAAAGGAAGAAAAACAGTCTGCAGGATAATAATAAACAGACTGGAGAGATGCAGGATTATCAGGGAGCAGAGCCCTAACACCGTATTGCTAAGTTATGAACTCATTGCTCGCTTGCTCTAACAAGCAGCTACATAAAGCGAGGTAGCTTTTCTTCTCAAACAAAGCTAAGGGGAGAAAAACAAAGCAAGACTTATCTGTGTATGTTGGTACGTGTTTCAGAGGGAAAAAAATCAGGACATCGTGAGCAAACTGGCTCTGCAATGGATCGACAAGGGTTTATTATTCTGAGCAGCACTCAATCAAATGTGGCCCCTATGAACAGAGAGTAATGTTGGCGAATCATCCTGGGGGCTTTTTTTCTGTGTGTGAGTGGTATCCATCTGTCAGCTGTCAGTGCCAGTGAGAGATATACAGAGCTGTCACTTCTTGTCAGCCAGCATTTGTGAGGCCTTTTGCAGCTGCTACACAACATACACTGTCCTTATTGAAGGCCAACAAGGAGTCTTGGAGAAGATTCTGCTGGGCAGGGTGAAAAGGGGAAGAGAGATGTCAGGACCACTCTAGGAGAACAGCCTTGACCCATCAAAAATTTTAACTTCCCTCTCAAAATCCTATTTTTTTCTGAATATTAATGATAATAAAAGGCAGATGGAGAGCTGAGGCAGTGGCACGGCTATATGCTCTGCATTTTGAGATTCAAGGCAAGTCTTGTGCTCCCTTTGGTACCTCTGGAACCTGTAACAATAAACATGGTGGGATGTGGGTGGTGATGCATTCCAAAGAGTCCACTGCTGTATCCTGAATGAAAGGAGAGAGGGAACAAACAGTTATTCCTCCAAGGAAAAAAAAAATCCCCATCTATCACTCCCAAGACATACATATATGTATACACACACACACACAAGATAGATGTGCATGTGTGAAAAACTTAGATGCGTATCCACACCTTTTAGAAGTGTTAGAGCTGTGCTGGGCTTGTGCTGAATTTAGGGCTAAACCAAAACCCAGGTTCCAAGGCACTGAAATCTTGCCAACTGTTTTCTGAAAATGTTGGCTCCAAATGTTGAAAATCTCATGAGATCAGCTGTTCTTCTGAGTTTTCCTCCACCATGGGCTGTATCAGAATCAGCTCCAGAAAATAAGAGGCTTTTTTGGTTTGTGATCTGCTGCAGATTTATATCATTATAAGGACCAAAAGTTTTGCATCCAGCCAGTTTGATTTCACATATTATGAGTTACAGATGGAACTGAAATACCGCTTTTAAGTAAAGGGTCCTGATTTTAGAATACTACTATAAATGTTTAGGTGTGCTACATTGTTTTGCGTCGTTTAAAAATGATAACTGTTTAAATCTATAGGGAACATTTTTGTTTGGTTTATATGCTTACAGCTGCCTTTGCAACAATGCTAAACTAACACGGACAAAGTTCAAGGCAGCAGGATTAGGAGAAATGAGTGTACATAGAGCTGGGAAGTGCTAAATTCTACTCTTTGTTTTTTCATCCAAGTCGCCTTGAGCTAACCATGTCAATTCTCTACCCGTTTCCCATTTGGTGATAACATTTCATTACAACTCGCACAAGAGCATCAAGTTGATGGATCTTTAAACCAACCCTTGAACTTCTAAAGATCTCCAGAAGTACAAATCTGTCCTGACTATATCACGAAACCAAGTTTTGTGATTCTGGTTGTGGGTTCAATAATGCAAAGTTAGAAATTTAGACCTAGTTCTGCACCAATAATTTTGCAAGTCTGGGAGATCAAGTGATGTTTATAATTCTCAGAGTTCAGCGCAGCTTTGGACATGAATAAGTCATCATTTAAACATAAGGTCTCATACCAGATAATTTTCTTTAAGAAGTAGTTTTTCTTTTATGATGAGACTTTTTCAAGGAACTTAGAAATTTGGGATTAAAAAATGTAATTAAGGGTATTATAGCAGGAATATATAAATCAATTAAGTCTTGTTCAATAACTAGGGTTTGTACATACTACATAAACCTGATAACATTATAACAATATAATGTATTAATTAAATAGTAGTATTATATAAAAATGTAAACAATTTTAATTATTTTATATACTTCCATTACTTTACATGTAAATGAAATTAAAATCCTGTAGAATACAAAACATAGACCAGATCATTGTGTGGCTTTGTATTTTTAGCTAGGGTGACTGGTTTTCTCAGGCAGATTGCTATTGTTAAGCCCAAGCAGCAAGTACTTCACTGATTCATTTTGTGCCTGTAGAATTACTTTTTATTTAAAAGATGCAAAAAAGATTTATAATTTAGCTTAGGGTTGCTTGAAAGCCTGCTCTGTTTGGTTACCAGTTTCAGACACATATGGTATAACTCATATTGCTGCAAGTAAAACAAGACTGACTGTTGAATGAGCATAACACTGTAATAGCAGAATGTCTGCATTTAGCCCTTTTAACTCAGATCTGTTTGCAAGCCAAAATCAAATGGGAAACAATTAGTGCCTGTCAGAAAATGATTTCCCCCTTACCCCTGAGAAAATCCAAAAATGCAAAAGAAAAAGAAGAAATTTTCAGATGAAAACTATTAATTTTATTGTGGAGATGCTTTTCCAGTGTCTCATGGGAATTGTAGTTCATATGTCTCATGACCCAATTCCTTTCCAATTATTTAATCCCTTCATAGACTGTCTCTTGCCCTTAGTCTCCCCTATACCCTTCCATGAATAGTTTTGACATAACATGAAGGATCTATTTGTATAATAGAAGATACAGGAAACTCCATAAGAGGAATACTATCCATAAATGACAGGGGAGAGTTCGTGACTCTGAATAACTTCTTCCAAGCCTTGTGGCAAAGTTCTAAAGTCAGGAAAATTTTGTGATTTTGATAAAAAATTACAGATACAATTGTCCTCTCTGAGTTAAAATCTAAAGCTTATCATGCTGCAAACTATTAAGGCTCAGGATACTCCTCAATTTCTTTTCCCATTTTGAATAAGGGTAGCTAAAATTCTGAGGAGTCTGTCATAATGAACTCCTTAAATAAACTCTATTGGGTGAATGACACAGAAACCATACTGCCAAAGCTTGGTACACCTGAAATATTTCAGCATTTGTTGGGAAAGTTATAGGTATACAAAAAGATTCTAGTGTCATAGAAGTGAGCATTTCCTCCTGAGCCCCTGCAAGTGTGCTGTGTTATGGCCTTCATCAACTAAAGCACAATTTGATGGATTACCAGAAAGTACTTAAAAAATAATACTCTCTCCTAGGGGAGAACAAGACAACCACACTACTTCAGATAGGGGTGGTGAGGGGAATATGATAGGCGTTATTGTGGTTAGAAAGAACAGTGGATCTCTATAAACTTACATTATTCTTGGTTTTGGAAAATGACAAGACCAAACCAAATTGGAGTTGAGAAGGAGAAGCTTGTTTAAGGAACTTGCTGTCTAACATCTAATCTGAAAATTCTGGTGAGCACAAAGACACTCTGGTTTTCCTGTGTTGCAATCAAAAGAGAAAAGGTGATCTCAGTAAACCAGTGGTGACCTCAGTAAAATGTGCCTACTATCTGTTTTTCTGTTAGTGATAGATACCTCTCTAAACAAGACTAGGAGGATCTTGTACAGTTTTCAGCCCTAGAATGTTGTTATCCGATTGAATGACTCTTCTGCCTCAATACTTTCTGTAGTTGTTAAATTTGCTATTGGGCATTTTCCCAGCCTGTCTGTATCATCTATATTTTGGATATGGATTTTATTTTCTTCCCAGGTTCTCTGTGCTTCTCAGGTTTATATGCTGTGTCTGCTAATCCTGACTCTGCTTTCCCTTTTGCATCCACTTGGATTTCTCCCCTGACTGCCTAGTAGATGAGCCAGCAGAAAAGACGGAGCAAAGACACAGTTGTCTAGGGCAGCAGCCAGACATAGTGTAGGACAAAACATAGTCCCAAACAAGAGAGAGATATCTCACAACAGTGTCCACGGCTGTACGTTTAGACCACAGAGGCTCAGCTGTCAGGGCACCAAGCCACCTTGGCCCATAAGCCTTCGTAGATGCTGTTTAGTGACCCTGTTGTTCAGTGTCCCTGCTGTTCCAGGTATGAGGGAAGGGTGGAAGTCTAGAAACTGCCTACAGTCTTGTACATCTCCTCATTTTCTGACTGCAGAGCTGTAGAGGCACAGCAAAATCAGGCAATCAGAGCTTAGTACAGCCAGAAGACCTTCCCTGGCCTTGACACCCAGAGCTTCCAAGGATGGTGTGGAAATACCATTCCTCCACAGTTCCCCAAAACCTACAGAAAACTTCAGTGAAGACAGAATCAGGTAACTTGCAAGAAACCAGAGTAATACAACAATTTAAAGATGTATTGAAGACAACAAATAAGTCACTGAGAATAGACATAAACCCAGTAACATTAGGAATTAGCAGGATGCCAACAGAAGAAATCAACTAAACTATTTGATCAGTAAATTAAGATCATCAACGTAAGCTTTCTGTCACCCACAGCAGCAGTTTAGATTTACAGCTTTATCCGGGTAACACAAGTGGAGGAAGAACCGCCGTGGGAGCTCAGTGAGAGCAGGACTTGTGAAAAGTTGTGAGGGCACCAGGGGATAATTACAGGTCACAGACACAGAGCCAACCTACACATCTGATTGACAGTGCCAGAAGCTAAGACGACCACTGCTTCTGGCACCATTTCCCTGAAGGTAGCACCGTCTGGCGAGGGCTCACGGATTTCCTCATCACCTTTTGATAAACTCAAAAAAAATGGAGAGAAGAGGTACCTTGTGGCATTCAGATGCCTTCAGAAGAGAAAAGGAGAACAAGTGATCAGAATTTTTCTCCAAGATAGAGCCAATGTATGCCAAGTTATGCAAGTACACACATTTTAGTGGGATTGACCCCAAGGAGTGGGAAAAAGGACAGGATCTACAAACCATAAATGAGCATATTTCCTTTAGACATCCCAAAAGAGGAAAAAGCAGGACCATTTGGATTGCATGGTGTCACCTATTATTCAACGTTGCTTAACTCCTGGCTTTGTGAGAGTTTCCAGTTACTCAAAACACTAATAAACTTTATTCACAGTGGCTGACATTTTCCATGCCTCAGGCTAAGTGCTTGTGGAATACTGCAGCCAAAATGTGGCTCAACTATTCCTAAGTATTCGACAGTCGTGCTTACAGCTTGAGAATTACCCAGCTTCATCCTTTGCATTGTGGCCAAAACAGTTGATGAGTCTCAGACACCTGTGCATGTCCATCAGCTTGAGACTCGGATATGCATTTGTGCCATCTAGAACGTGATATCGATATAACTCTTGATATTATGTGGCAGTTTAAGGAGTTTCTTTGGCTTGAGTTTGAGACTGACAAAGTCATTAATATTCCATAAAGGCCACACCAAGTTAGTCACAGGCCAACACCTCATAAAAAATGTTGTGGATGCAACATGAAAGAGAAAAGGCTAAAAAATATTAAGATTATATATATATATATATATATATATATATATATATATATATATACATATTACCATATTTATAGTCTTGTATTTCTTTGTTTTTAAAGTCAAATGAAATCACTATCTGAACTGTTCAGATAGTTATGGAAGGGGAAAAATATTAGCATAAGTTTGAAAATCCCTTCTCAATCACTGAAGATAGTTTTTCTATGTAGTAAAAATGTATTGTGAAGATCTTTAACTCAAAGGTTATGTTTGTTAGAAGCAAGCTGCAGTGATCAAAAAGCAACTACTGAAACACAAGAAATTCTGACTTAAGGTTAAACTTAAAAGGAACCTGAGATAGATGTTAGGCCGTGACTTCAAGGAATAAGTGTTAGTAAGATTTATTGGGCCAAATTAATCCTATTCAAATGTAGTGTAAGCCAACAGAGTTTTTAAAGTTAGTGAGAAGAAACCACTGCTATATTGGATAGATAAGAGACTGACTTTTGTTTTTCTCAGGTTGTTCAAATAAACTGACTTAAGGTGTCTTGGATAGCTTAATCAGTAACTTTTATCACTAGAATTCTATATTTATGTGTAGAAATTCATATTCCTTTTTTTCCTTTTACTTTTCCGCACATTTAGAAAGATGAGGTTTGTCTTTCTTGATCTCAAACTGGGCATAGCTTCATTTTTGCAATTTTATGGGGGTTTTTTTGCCTGATTTCCTTTTCCTAATTATCTTCCTATTATTTTAAAATACTGTTTTATTATTATCTTTCTGTGACTATGATACTGTGTGAAAGCAGGAGCAATACTCAGGGATGAACCAGTCTTTGTGTAGAAACACTCATTTCCAAATCCTTCCCATTCTGGAGGCCCATGCAGTTGTTCAGTTCCAGAAGGGTATTCCATGGAAGTCATCCACACTTTTTGAGGTTCAGATTTGTAGTCTGAGGTGCTTTTCTGTTAGTGAATAGGAAAAAGTGAATAGGTGAATGCAGATTGAACAAAGGCAAGATAAATCCTTGCTTGCTGAGAGGCCATCTGAAGAGTCATCATGTCATTTTTTCTAACATTTTATGAAAAATTTATATAATTTTATTAAATTTATTACAATTTCATCTTTTTTTTTCAATAGTCTGAAGGCAAATGCAGACACTAAAAAAAGAAAAAGTGGAGAATAATGTACACGTATCAGCTTAACTTCACTTGAAACATATCTGAACAGCTGTCTCCCACATAAAGTGTTATTCTTCTTAGTGATTGCTGAAAAGAGAAAGAAAGCCAGGGGTATTAGTGTATAGGGCATACTAGATTTCCCTGGCAATATAGCAGAACAAAGAAGTAAAAAAAATGTGCAAAAAAAAAAAATAAAAAAGGGATAAAGTACCTCATTGCAGGTTGCTTGCTCGCTAACAGAAGTGTCAGCAATTTTTACTGACATGGTCTCTTTGAACAGTACAGAAGCAAAAACAGAACAAGAAAGATCAAAATATGTCTGTGTCCCCAGGATCTTCCTCCCTTCCTTTACCAACAACCTCAGGATATGTATCACATACACCAGGGCCACCAAGCCCTAACAGCTGATCTCTGCTCTGCTTTCCTGGGAAAGGAGACACACTTTTCAAATTTCTCTGTCAACATGTCACAGGGGAAAGGAAAGCCATGCAAAACATCAAGTCAGAGCTTTCCCAGTGATGAAGCTTTTCTACAAAAAGCAAATGTTTTCCTTTGAATTATTACCATCTGAGTTATTTCCTTGTTGCAGCTGAAGGCCAGTAGTTTGCAAGTGCAAATACTTGGCGGGGGGTGGGGGGAGGAGGAATAGGGGGAGAGGGATTGTTTCCATTTTTGCCAGTGTGTAAATCTTGTTTTCTGCTGGCTGCAGTCGCTCTGATGGACTTGCACTCAGTGAAGGCCCCACTGTTTCATGGTATGAATATGATTTTGGAGTCAATAATGTTAATGCTTTCTTATACTCAACATAAGCAAGACACATGAGCGAATAGTCTGTTTTACTGTGAAGGTCATGTTTAAAATAACCATTATATGTGTATCTAGGCAAAGCTTTGAGCCCCAAAAGATCTGTGTATGTGTGTCTACCCTACACCAAAAAAGCTGAGAAAGTATGGAAGTTTCCTTGAACTCATGAACTATAATGTTTTGGCACAGTTCTTCATCACACCATTCTCTTCTGTTTATTTGTTTTTCCATTTTCTGCCTATATCACCTGAACCTGTAAATACATGGAACTCCCAGCATTCTGTGATTAAAAACAGGAATACTTTCTCTTGCAGTAAGTAAGGTTAATCATGCACAGAAATGGGCTCTTAATGCAGCATCCCAAATATCTTCCTTGAAAATGTCCTATGGGCCCTAATTATCTCTCTCCAAATAAAAAGGATTGAGTCAAGAGTTTTATGTATCTGCTTAGTTTTCAACTGGATTTTGCTGGTGGTTTAAATAAACATGCTCATTAGCATCTGTCAGCAGCCCAGACTTATTATTTCATTGCTATGTGTTGATTTGACTTTATTAAGACCTACAAGCCTTGATCCTGCCTGAAAGATGGACTCCAGAGCAGATCTGCCACAGCAGTTACAGTCATCTGCACAGGCTATGTTAATACCCACAGTTGTGTAAAATCTGCTGCCATGCCCTGCAGAAAGCTTTCACCTGAAGATTTTTTTCTTTATTCCATCAGCTGAGTCTACAGCTTCTGACTGTTAGAGTACAGTGTCAAAACATTCCTTTTTGTCCAGCTTTTGATGGAAGCTGCCCACTTCTTTCTTTAGCTTAAAAAGAACAGGTTCCTGGAACCTGGAAGAGCGGATTAATACATTTAACAATAAGAGAAATCAGCCAAGCAAGTAGCATATTCATCTCTTTCCTTGTCCTCTTCTCTCTTCCATCCTCAACCCTTTCTTCCTTCCTCCCAAGTGAGAAATGCTAATATGTTGTGTAATGTAGGAGCAGCTTGATATGTTCCTTGCCTGCCCTGGAGCTGAGGGTTGTTTGGACTATGGTGTAATTACTTCTGCGGCTGCTCTCAGCACTGTGGCTTCAGTTTTGTGGACATTGTTCTGGGAAAACGGGAAGAAAAATATTCCTGTGGCAGCCCATCCTCTTTTTCCAGATTTGGGGAGAAAATCACTAGTAGTTTTTTGTCATTCTTAAATAAATTTCTGAAGGATTGTTTGTGGGAAAGGATGACAGATTAGCGAGTGAAAAATCTGTACTTGGGCCTTCCAGGGGACCATGTAATGGAAATGCTCTCCTAAGAAATGCCTGCAGAGTATGAGGGCTTTTTCGCTCAAGTTCTGCTAAAACTTCATCAACTCACACAGTTATCAGAGTGTCTTCCATGGACATTGATATAACCAATATCTGGTTTACTCAGTTCTTTCTTTTCCAGTATTTCTCCTCTCCTTGCTTTCTTCTCTGCTTCAGAGGGAGCCTTTCATTTTCCACCCAGGTCCTGTCAAATATTGCTATATGCTTTTCAAGCCATCTCTTTTCTCTCAAAGCTTTGGAATCTCTCATATTTTGAAGAAGGAAGATCATCCCAGATAGTTCTCAGATGATGGAGGCCTGAGACAGAGCTGAAGGATACTGGAAAGGATGTGATCCAAAGCAGCATGCAGGGATCACAATGCTGTTAGGAAACCAGAGTTACCTGATATTGGGGCCAGTCTGCAGCCTTGCCTTGCCTGAAGCCCACTTGGAGTTACCTGTGATGGCAACAGGGATAAACTCTTCTCTAGCTGTCAGGCAGGAAAAGAGTCCAGCCCATATTTTGTGCCAAGGTAAGGATGAAGAGGTAAATGCTGGTTCCTCACAAGAAGTGAAAGCAGCTCCTTATCATCTGCAAAGGGTTAGTTATGATTTCACCACATATATATCCCTGGGAGACAAATATTCACCAGGACTGATGAGCTAATTCCAGCCTAAGAAGAATTAGCATTTATGTACTTAAGACAGAAATGCTGAAGCAATAACCTGCTATGCCACTTAGCCAGGGACAATGAGACATCGATGTTCTTGCATTTTAAGTCCTTTCATCCAGCAATGTTTGCAAGCACTGTCCATTAGCCCTCCTCCAGCCCCCCAGTGCCACCTCTAGAAATGATGAACTAAAATTCAGTTTGAGATCACACTTATTCCTGCATCCAAATCCATCACATATTATAGCCTCTCATGTTAGCACAAACATCCTTTAGAATGAAACTTTCCTATTACCATTTCCATTACAGAATCATTTCATCTGTAATAATTTTCCATCAGAGGCTGGAGAGGAGTCTGCTGCAGCTTTACCTGCTGTTCATACCAGGCACGATTGAGAGATACCATTTTTCTTTGTGTTTGAAACCAACAGGAGGAGGAAAAGGGTCTATAAATACAAACAATCAAGAGTATTTTACATCTAACGGTATGCTGTGAAGCCCACCTGTAACAAAATAGGAGAGCAGAAGGGGGCGGGGGGAGATTTAGGAAAAATCAGAGTAGAATTAATCCTTCAGGCTGAACCGCCTCTGCGGAGCACAGCTATAGAGTCCTGCTGACTCGAAGGGCTATTATTCAAGGGTTAAATGTCACTCAAATCAACCTCATTATGAACTGAGGGATGAGGAGGGGCTCGGGGGAGACACTGCTTTCTTATGCATTTACAATTGAGCCGCTCTGGCCTGGAGATGACCCGCTGCACAATTTTTAAATTATCTCTGTGCGCTCTGCTTGTTTTGGAAATGCTCTAAATAAAAATAATGGACTGTCTTTTAATAAGTCTCATTGTGAAGATTCCACATATCAAACAACGCAGCGCAGCTTGGAGGCAAGCGACGGGCATGTGTGATCTAGCTGGAAGAGAGACAAATGGTGATGGGAGCAACTCCATCTAGGGACCGCTGACAAGAAAATGGCATTCGCAAACTGACACATCTGTCAGGGTGGAGAATATTGGCACCTGTCACGCAATTTCAGTCATGACTTTTAATAAAGCTGCTTTCCCTTAGGTAAAATTGGAACTTGACTGTAATATTAGCTGCAAGCACGTCTTGTTTTCCCCTTCAGAGCTCTTTTGTACGTGAGACGTTTCAAATGAATCTTAAAGCTGAAGTAATGATGTTTACTACTTCTTTCCTCCTCCCCCCCCCCCCCTTC
>VXAY01005627.1:833832-894834 GCA_013399855.1 Oxyruncus cristatus
ACTTCTTTCCTCCTCCCCCCCCCCTTTCCCTTTCTTAGTCTGGATTTGAAAGAGATGTTGTGCTGAGTTTTTTTCTTTGCAAAATGTCTCCCCTTCATCTACCAATACCAGATTTTTTTGTATGTGAGTGTGTGTGCATGCGCACGTGTGTAGCGCTTTTTCTCTATCACTCTTTTTTTTTTTTTTCCCTTTCCTCCTCCTTTTCAGCTGGGCTGTTGTTTGAGTGAATTTAGCCTGGGGAAGCATGTATATCATAAAAACTGGGTTGGGATTTGTTGGATGTCAGTCAATAAATCAGTCAGAGTTTAATTACCAGGCATGTGATGGGAAGCGGTGACAGGCACCAGGTCTGTTGGAGAGCATTTCTTATGGGGCAGCAGCTACTAAAAACAAAAAGTTAGAGAGTATGTGTGCATGAGTAGATGCCGGATGGGAAGGAGGGGGAGAGACGGAGGGGAGGAGGGGGAGAAGTGGAGAAGGAGGAAGGGGGAAAGGAAAAGTTTAGGAGTCCTGCAGCTGGAATCCACTATTACAAAGGGGGAAAAAAAAGAAATTCTGTGTTCTTAAAACAAAGACTATGAGTGTCTGTTTCAGGACAAAAATAAGGTTTTTAGCTGAAGTGTTCCCATGTTTTGCTTGAAATATGTCATCGTATTCTGAGTGTCACCTGATGCCTGCATTAACTTATGCTGCACTAAAGTGCACCCCTTTGTTTAACACTTGCAAACATTATATCAGAAATATTTTTTTAAAAAGGAAAGAAAATAACTACAGTTGAGAGCACACATCAGGGAGATGGGGCTGGAAGGAGCTGGAGAACTATTGTATTACAAGATGACATAATGTGTTAAAGGACCTTTCAGAAAGTGAGAGTAAAGTTTTGTAATAAAATATGAAGGTTATATAACATTCCCAATGAGGAAATCAATAACATTCTATTTTTTTTTCCTTTTCTTTTTCCCTTCCTTCTTCCCTCTTTTTGGAAGTTTTCCAGGGTGCCTGACCATGGAAATCATGTACAGTTTTTTTTTCAAAGGCAATTCATACTTGACATGGTTTTTATTTTTGACTAGTGATGAGAGATGTCATCTTCTTCCTGTCATATGCCATGAAGCATTATGTGGAGATACCGCAGGATGTTTTGACTGAAAAGATGCTCTATTTTCTTTTAACTATCCTCCTGTGGTGTGTCTCAGTGTGTGTTTCAGAAATCTTTTGTCCACTTTAAGGCATTATGGGTAATGGACACAAAAGTCTCTGGCTTGAGGTAGTGTAGCTGCTCTTCTCCTGGCAAAGCATTTGTCCGTGAACGCGAGGGAGCACAAGGGATTTGTGAGAAGAGGAGGAAAATGTTCAGCAGAAGAAGAGCTAGTTATAAGTGGACTTCAGCTGTGAAAATTTAGCTGAAAAACATATTGGTTCAAATTTAATAAAAATGTCTACCCGCAAAAAATGTCAGATTGAATAGGGAACTTTGCTGTATTTAGTGGGCTAATTTAAACATTGCCTTTATTCAAAAATAAGAAAGAAACCCAACCTGGTTTGCTCAGTTAGGTGGACTCCCATGCTGACAGCCAGGAGCATCCTTGTCAGGTTGCTCCACAGCTGCCTCTGTGACTTCACCTATGTGAATCTGGTTGCCCAGCAAAACATCCCTGAGATCACCTGCAGGACCTCTTTCCATCTTTACTTTAAATTGCTCCTGTCATGTCCAGCTGACTGTATGTAAACTCTCTATTGCTTCACCCCTACCCTCTGTCAACTTTTGTCACCACTCTCAGATGGCAAACTCCTTCAAGCAGAAACTTTCCTTCTTGAATGCTTGGCAAGTGCCTAGCACACAGTGCGGGCTACTACAAATGTGTAACAGTAACTGCATACCCTACACTGTGTACATATTCAAACCACACAGCGTGCAATATCCAGATGCAGGTTGCAGAAGCTCTCAATTGAGTTCACAGGGGTCAGAAGGAGATTAGGTTGGAGAGGAAAAAAGTAAGTTGCAGGTGGAAAGGGATACAGTCACATGAAGATTTGCATTCAATTAAAACTTTTTTGAATATTCCCCCTTTAACAACCTTTCCTCCCCCATTCATTCCCTTTCCTGTGTCTCTGATCTGGAGATATTGCAGCAGAGAAAAGCAGTTTTGAAATTTATACCTTGTTCCCACTCCCACAAGCCATGAGCAGCATTGGGTTAATCAGTCTAAAAAGGCCTTGGTCTTAAATATCTTGTGAATCTGAAAAAAAAATCAATTTATTTAAAGCTTCTCCTTGCAGTTGCTTGCTCCATTCCCTAATCCTACATAGGGTACTTTTAAGTTCTAGATCAAGTTTTCTCTCAGGCTACTGTAAAGTCCCATGGTGTCCTTCCAGAGTTAGTTTGTCCAACTTCAATAAAATTTGTCTAAACAACTCAGTGGTTAAACACTATTTAAACAGACTGCACAGTGGCAGCAGCACCTTGTGGCTGGTAGGAATTCAGACAGGTCCCACAGGACATTCCACAAACTCCTGCCATCAGGGCCCCTGGCTGCCTTGGACAGCATGCAATTTCATTACATCAAATTTGCCCTTCATGGGATGGCCATCCTGAATCTCAGTGCCACGTCCAGAACTGAAGAAGAAAAGTAGCAGCAACTGAAGCAGCAATGCAGGATGTCCGCTTGGTGCCAGTCAAGGCAGGGAAACGGGGAATCAGGGAAATAGTTGCATGACTGGTTTAATCTCCTGCTATACACAAAAGCTGCACGGAAACCCATTGGGCTTGAAGCCTTAAGCCTCATCTTAACACAGAAGTAATAATGGGACACAGAACAGATTTTCTCTGAAGTTGTAAGTCAGAATCCATCTCCCAAATGAGTCACTCTGGCTATTAATGCAATGCAAGAATGTAAAATTATTGTAATCTTTGTCAGAGGTCAACCTACATTTGAGCAGCGGCTCAACAGATATAGGATAAATACCACTTAATAATATAGGAAAGCTGATTTTTTTTGCTGCCGATAATTAATTTTGCTCTCCAAACATTTGTCTCTACCCTGCTGTTCTGCTTCATTGTGCTCTCCAGTATGGAGTTCAGCTTAATCACAGTCCCAGGTGGAAGCACTGGTAGCATCTCTGCAAGCTCTGCAGTATCAGTGACACTAGTTTTGGTTAGTGAGGTTTTACATTTTCCCTCTACAGCTTTGAGTTTGAGAATAAAATCCTTTTGGGATTTTTACTGTCTTTTTACTAGCTTTAAATCACAATCGGGTATTTTCCTAGATTTCCACTGAAAATTTAGATTGCCCAGAACTACTCAAGTTTTGCTTATCAGAAAATCATCTGTGCCTCCAAAGGTCAGAAAATGTTTACTCAGGCCAAATAACTCCTTAGCTGCCCAGACCATTACAACTAAGTCTGTGTTGTGAAGGATTACAGTCCATCACAAGTAGTGGGGTGGTTTGGATGAAGTAATCCAGTCCAAGCCTGTTTCTGCAAGACTGAAGAAACCTGCCAAAAGTGGAAGTGAAAAAGTCACAAACTTAGAAGCAGGTCAAATTTCTCTACTGCCCCATTTACCTGCAAATGTTGTTTGCTGTTCTTCTTGATAGCCCAAGGAAAATGTGCTCCCAACCTGCTTTTTTCATTTTTATTTTTTTACCTACTTGACATATCCAAAGGAAAAGAAATGTCTAAAATGTGTGATGCATTCTGCGTATGGGCCAAAGGCTTCCTTAAAACAGCTCCACTCTTGAAGTATATCTTGCACAGATCTGTGAGCTGAAGGACATGAACTCTGAACCAAAGTACTGGTTCTTCTCCTGCATTTCTCCAAAACCAAGTGCATTAATTGATATTTATTTAGGGAAGTGTGTGATGGCCTCTAGTGGTGCACACTGTTGATAAACACTGAAACATCACAGCTTCTGTCCTCATTTTGAGTGGCACTGGAACAAAAGTGTTCTGTATGTAGTAACACGGGTATACTGCTGCCATATGAGTAACAAGACAGCCCAGTGACAGACGGGCCTGTTCCGTTTATAGCACTCTCCTTCCCCTCTCCTCCATGCGCTGAGGAGGAGGTTGCACAGCACACCAGGAGCAAGTGCACAAACTGATATTTAGCAGTGACACATTAAGTACTACAGATTTCCTGTGAACGCACCACAGTGTTCCTGTGTCCAGCATCAGGGAATAACAACAGACTGACTTCATCAGAGTTTTCTTTTCTGGCTAACCAGGCTCACACCATGCTCAGAAACAAAAATGCGATTTAGTTCTTTTTTTGCTGTGGGATTTTCCCCCCTTTAACACGATATATTGATGGCATCATCAGATCAAGATTGTGACAGAAAAATCATGACTATAGGACATTTTCTCCCACAGATCAGATGGACTGAACCTCAACAGCACAAACATGCCGAGGCTTCTTTCTGTGAGGGCAGCCTCTGCCATCACTACAATGAATGTGATAGCCATTAACTAATCCTCATAAGAAAAAATATCGTGCTCTCTCCCTCCTCCACTGCACACCGAGGCACATACCGTACAAACATCATAAAGGACACAGTGAGAGAGAAAAAACACACTAGAGGCCATACAAAACCACATATAACCCCGATCTGAGAAGAGACTGTTATTCAAAGCAGTGAAAGCTTTCATATACTGTATGGCCATAGAGTCGGATGTTTTCTCAACAGTTTTCTAAGCAATAATACAGAGATAAAGAGGTTGGAATCTGCCATCCCCTTTATAACATATGCACATCTATTTATGAAGACACTTAAGCATGGATTTAGTAAGTCCGAGACAAAGCTCTAGGGGCGGCTGTCTCTTTAAATCCGTCTCCTACCAAGTGAAATTTGTGGCCCTGATGAATGGCAGAGCAGAGTCATCCATAAAAGGGCAGAAGAAAATCACACTCATTTGCATACAGTAATTATTCTCTGAATCGGGCCACCTTTATTGCTGCCAGAAAATCTACTGTCAGCATCGCTCTATAGATCATGTTGGAAAAGCCAGCAGCTGAGGAGCGGGATGGTGGTTTGGGACCCACCGGCTGGCACCCCATCCTTGCCACTGGGGCAGGTTGTGCTTTGCCTCGCTCCCCATCCTAGGCACCTATAGGTCCATCTTCTTTTGGGTCCTGTGTATCTTCAGCAGCACAGCAGCACATCAGGAGAGTGAATGTTTGCAGATATAATAACACCAAGGTGGTGGGAGCCATGCAGGATGGCTGGGGAGGTTCCCAACTGCACCAAGATAGATTGGATAGTTTTTCACCTTTTTTCCTTCCCACATGACATCTTCTTTGAAGAAAAATAAAATAAAGAAGCAACAATGTACAGGCACACATTACCTTATCTGTATGCTACCTATGCTTATGCTCCTGTTTGACTCTATATCAGTGAGCACTGGCAGATTAAAAAAGGGAATAGCTGACTGACGTTTCAGCCTGCTAGCAGGAGAAGTAAGAGGGGAAAGGGCACAGCCAGGGACTGCACAGGCAAAACTCAACCTGAAAAAGGAGCAAAGATCTATCGGGCCAGATTCTCATCACAGCACAAACAAACGTGCCACCACTATGGGACTTCTCCCTCAGGTCTTCTCCCGCTGTGACCCAGCAGGAGGGCCTGAACACACAGCATGGAAACAGAGCTTATTCAGGTACCCATGGTAGCTTTAGGAGAGCACTTCCCTATCCATTTATGTCTGTCTACTTATGATGCTACCAAGGAACTGAAATCTGATAGAGGGGCTCTGTAGCAAGTATGTTTTTGGCGTGAATCCAGTTGTGATCACGCTTTTTGTGAAACCAAAATCTGACATGCAGAAACACTCACTCCCAGTAGTGAATTGCAAAGATGAGAGCAGTTTGGAGCTGGAAGTGATAACAGCAGCTTTGGTGCCAGTGCTGCAATTTGCCACAGTCTGGAGCAGGGCTTCCAGCTACCACCCACACAAGTGCTCTCAACCACTGCAACAGCTGGGAATAGAAGACAAATGGTCCTCATTTTGCAGGACCTGTTCACCAGCTCAGGTGTGTTTGCACAGCAGTTTTTGCATAGGCCCAAACTCACAATCAAATGCAAATTCAATTTTCTCGTGGCTGCAAGAGACTTTAGGGAGTTACTGGGGATATTTGGCTTCCCATAAGGGTGGATGCAAGGATTTCTTGGAGAGGCATTATCCTATGGCACTATGGCATTCCATGGCATCATCAGTTAGGCAATATCTAGTGGAATATTGAGTCCTTCCTTAAAAGAAGGCAATTTTGTGACCTATAATGAAAGCAACAATATGAGACTGAAATAAAAAACTAGAAGTCCTCTGTTCAAATACCACAGCCTGCATCTTCTGTTCTATCCTAGGAGGTCTCTACCTAGAGGCTAAAGATCTGGAAGGTGGTGACTTCCCAAATACCATAGTAATGTTGCTTGCATGTTATGTTCATGAAAAGTTTTGTTCATCATTATTAATGAGTACTGGAAACACCTGATATGAGAAAATGGAGTAAGAAGTACACTAGAAACTCCAGGGGTGAGAAGTGTTTTTAAACATGACCTGAACAAACCTCACCCCTATTCTGCTACAGACAGAGAATTAGTTGATCAAAAATCTGCCTGACATCACTGAACACAATTTTTACTTAGTTGACTGGCAGCATCCTTAAGTTGCAATTTTTCTCTACACTCTCACCTCAATTAAGAGACTAGCTCAGTACCTTTAATCTGTATTTAATTTGTGATCTAACCAAATGCTTTGGATTTCCAAACAGCCACCAATAGACAAAAAGCCATCTTCGACCATTTTTATGATTAAACCAAAATGAAAACTTCATGATACAACCCAACGGCTTTACAATGTTTCCAGAAGGTACTTTCAGCATTATCATACCATCCAGACATGGAGTTACTGAGCAGTTGCTTAAGTAAAGATGTTTTCTATCCAACCAGAACTACTGAGCTGTTATAGATTTTGTAAGTGAACTGTTTTATGCTTCAGATCTATAGCAAAAGTTTCAGTCAAAGTAGAACCTATTTTTTTCCCCCATAAGTTAGAGGTGATGGAAAACCATTTTGAATTAGACAGTATTTTCTGTACTCGGGTATATAAAAATTATTAATATATAAAAATAGAAAAATATCTTCAACCTACCATGGCTTCATGGATCTTCACTGGCCTATTTAAAACAGACTGTATTTCACAATCCTGTTTCCAAAGTAGGCATCTATCCACATAAAGTCCATAGTCACCATCAGCACTAATTTTTTCCTTTGTCCCTCTCTCATTCCTCAGGAAGGGTGTATAACATGCCAGAGTGAGAGATCCAGTCTAAAGCAAATTTCTGCTGACCAAAACATATCTTGCCATGTGCAAGAGATAGGCTTTTTACTCTATCTGGCTGGCAATAGAGCATTTTGCAAACATTAAATTAACTTAAATAAGAAGCAGTAGAAAGAGAAAGAAAAAGGAAAAGAAAAAAAAAAGAGAGAGAAGGGAAGTCAGCTTTGCTGAACAGTGATACTTTGCCTTGCCTAAAGCTCTGTCAAAGTACCTGACCCCTGACAGATCTAAAGAAAAATAACTTAAATGATGTAAGGGATATATTTTTTTTTTTAAGCAAGTGGCTCATGGCTTCACTGTTTATTAGAAGACGAAGCTTCCAATATTGGCTTGCTGAGATGAGCACTTAAAAAACCACACCAATATATGTGTTTGCATTCCTCTTCGGGTAAAAATTTGTCAGAGAAGAAAGGCATTAAACCTGTCACCTCAGATAAAGATCAGATGTTTGATTTCAAACAGAAGAAAGCAAACACTCCACTGTAGGCTCCATTAACCCCTTGAGCACCCACAGAAACTGCTAGACGGGACGGGCAGCTGGTGCTGCCCGCGTCGCTGACTTGCAGCCGCAGAGTTTCCTTGGGGAACATGTAAGCCACATGCTATTTCTTTCCATCTTCCCTGTCTCTCCAGCATTTGCAAAGCAGAAAGCATCTACTGGGTGCAGAAAGGGGTGCGGTTCAAAACAGAAGCTAGTTTAGTTGTCTGTTTATGTTCCTGGTGCCACTTACTGGGTCTGCTTTTATTAAAAATGTAGTTTCAGGGCATCTGAAAGGGAAGCAGTGCTTGGATCCTCTCCAGCAAAGTGAGAGACCTAGGGTATTTTTGAGATCTCTCTATTATTTCTCTGGCAACAAGAAGCTGCACTTTTTGTACCCTTTTTCTCCCTTACCATGTATTCATGCTACAGCTGTTGAAAGTGTCCATTGGTGTGGCATTACATTCTAAACGAAAAATCTCTGGCAAATCTACCTGTTGTAATACCTGGAACCTTCCTATAGCTAACTGGTTTAGAGGGAAGTGAATAAACTTTACTGAAGAAAAAAAGAAAGAAAAAAAAAAAAGCGGAAGTCAGCCTCCTGCTTCTAAACACCTTCATGCGTAAGTAAGGGGTTAAATAACACAAAAGAGGGGCGTAATAAGAAGTGCTAATAAATATTTTCACCTGGAAAATCTGATCCATGCAAGACTGGGAATCTAACCATGAGGCAAACTTTTATGGTCTCCAGTTCGAGGCAGATCATATGGAACATTTGGAAGTATGTGAGATCACGCCACACAAGTGTTTGCTATATTAATCAAACAGCACAATAGTTGCCTGGATACCCACATCATTTCATCAGCTGTGGTGGCCTGTTACCAGTTTTCAGAAAATGAAATGTGACCCCTGAGGACTGTAATTGGGTGAGTATAGTAATTTAGGAACGTTCAGGGGATCTGGAAATCTGTCCAGCCAATTCACTTACAGCCAGCCGTGGCAGAAGGGTATTTCAGCACCGAAGAATCATGCAAGTTGCCTGTTATCATTGCTGATACCCAGTTCCTTTCCTTTGCCTGTTTGCTGCTTGGTGCCAGTTACAATGAACTCCAGAGTCCTAATGAGCCTAGAAATAATTTTGTTTGATGAAGGATTAAGGCAGTGCCTTGAATATTTGAAAAAAAAAGAGTGGAAAAAAAAAAAAAAGCCAGTTCTGTGCTGGCAGAAACTGTGGTGCATTTGCAATATAAACTGCTGTATCCTCTTACACAGAATGTTTGTTGTGAGACAACTTGAAACATAAAGGGCAGTGATCTCATATTTTAGTGCAGGAGGCAAAACCCCTTCTGGATTCATCCAAGCTTGTGGCATTTAGTTCAACCCAGTGTGTAACCTGATGCAGTTTGAGGCAGGTAAACTGTGTGTGTGTTTTAATTACAGCTGATCTATGTAACTAGTCCAAAGTTCAGGTCAAAAGAGTGATAAATTCCTTTGCCACACAATCTTTAATACTGGCTGGGCTGGTTATTAATTTTCTTTATTCGTACTGTTAAAGACCTATATAACTTGTAGGTTTGATAGTTTGTTTTTTAAAAGCTCAGAAATGCTCACACACTTCAATCAATTCATTTAAATTTATTGTGTTCTGTTTTCACAATTTATACAGGGTACTATTGTTTACAAATCTCTTATTTATTCTATTTCTAGCAGATTATAGGGCTTCCTATTTCTGTAGCAGCAGATTGCATTAGATGCATAATATAGGAATACTAAAGGGCAGAAGAATACCATATGCTCCATCATGGGCTGCATTTAATCCCTGAAATACCAAATGATCAGCTTAATCCTTCCAGTCGACTCAAGAGTGGTCTGTTATAACCCTGGAACTGGTATGGAAGACAAAAGAAGGCGTAGAGCCAGAACTTCTGCTAATGTAAATCTGTGCATTTCCACCGACTTCAGCAATAACATCTTTGACACCAGCTGAGGTTATACCCCAGATTGTTTGGCTTAGTGGTGTTGAAAGAAAAGTTGGGCTTTTCAGAAGCTGTTTTCCAGGTCAAACACTGGTAGCACATTATTCAGAGGTAAACCAAACCAGCTGAAGTGTGCTGAATACTTCTAGAGGCATATTGCTGTAAAAGGTTATAAAAAATTCAATATGCTTTTCTTTGGAAACCTCCTCTAAGGTTTTGTCTAAATTCATCCAAGCAGAATACATCCTTCATATTGTATGAAGACAGCAAAAGAGGCAATATTCCATGTTTTGATTAGTACTCATCTAAGAACTTGAATCATACATACATAGAATCATAGAATCATTTGGGTTTGAAGGGACCTTAAAAATCACCTACTTCCAACCCCTCTGCCATGGGAGGCATTGTCCATGTTGCTTAGTTATTTATAATTTGCTGTTTTGCAGGTCCAGTCGTGAGTTTCTAGTAAAGAACAACTCATGACAATAGATAGGCTTGCTTCAAGATGGTTTTGGACTGCCACTGTTTGGATTGTTGGGAGACTTTTCAACTATTTCTTTAAAGACTGCCACTCAGCTAGAAAATGCTCTGGCAAACATGGCTGGACATTCTAATTCTGCTGCCAGAAATTACTTCTTTCCGTGTTAATTTCAGCTGCAGCCTAGGTCCTGTTGGCAATCCCATGGCATGTAACCCAGGAAATTTGTAGTTGGCTATCTTAAGGGTAGCAACCTTCTCTAAAGTTTTCAGCAAGTATTGCAGATGACCATTTGTGCTTCTGCAATACATGGTGCCATTCCCACAAAGCTATCCTATCACACATGGTAGCATTTTGAACTAGCTTAGGCTGATTCAGTGGGGAGACTGTCTCTAGGAATATTTCAAAAGAGTTAGTATCAGACTGCGGAGACACCACAAGTGCAACTTTTCAAAGTGAAAAGTTGCTTTTTCTCCTTCAAGGCTCACCGATAGCATCCGAGTGGGAATTAAGCAGTACACTGATACTGTACATGATTAGCAGCACGGTTGTGGGATGAGAAGGATTATATATTGGATAAATTTAAGATGACAAATTTGCATGTAAAACAAGCGACTCCTGTCAAAAGAAAGAAATCCACGAAGAACTGTCCATCGCTTGACAGGTTGCTTAGCCTATCCACGACAGCTGAAACAACTTAAAATAGTCTGTCGCAGTGTATTCGAAAATGTTTTGGGAATGTATTAATTGAAATTACTTAAGATTTTTTTTTGATGAAACAACTTGGTGGTGAGCCTTTTGAGAAACAGCTGGGGAACAGAAAACCTTTAACTCATTTTGTAAATATTCTCGGTTCTGAACTGTATGTTATTTTATTGATATACCCTCACTCCAGAAGGCAGATTTCACTGCAACAAGCCTTACTTACCCCTAAGAAAAAAAGAAAAAACTGAAACAAGAAGATGGGTGCATAATACATGTCTCCTCTGAGGCTGACATTCCCACAGTTATTCAGAGGTTTCTGCAAAACAGTATTTCATATTCTCTATACTGGAGAATAAAAAGACTAAATTTGAAACATCTCTCTATGCACTTCTGTGCACTAGTAACATTCCAAAATAACATTCCAAAAGTGAAAAAAAAACATTAATAACAACAATATTCTAGAAGCTACTGAAATTTATGCTGATCAAATAAATACACCTATTAATACAGTGCTCAAAATGTAAAAGCTAATAGAAGTATCATAGTGGAGAGGTGGGGAGGGAAGAGAAGATATATTGCATTGCATTAGGTAAATTTTCAATGAAGAGATTATGGTTTTGGAAAATTTTCTTTTCAGAGCAGTGCTCTGAACCTCTGTATTCATTTTAGCCAGTTAATTACTTATTAACAGTTTTCTGAATGTGTTAGATATTTTTGAATCAATATTTGCACAGATTATTTGATCCTCTCCAAGTCATATGGTATTATATTAGTGGCTTTATGCAAGCCCTCTGTGGAACAGTGTAAATCAGAAATGGTCTCCTAAAAATGTTTGTAGGCAGAAAAAAATCATCAGCTGGAATTTTTGCAAGAAAAAAATGGCTACAGATTCAGGAATCTTAAGAATTTTTGCAAGGACCTTTTGAGATATATTTTTCCCTATTAAGACACACACAGGTTGTCATCACAGTAGTTAAAAGTATCAGTTCTTATTGAGTTTATGTTGTGAAAACAGATTTCTAAGTCATAAAACTATATGACCCAAAGCAAATTAAGGTTTCTTCCCACTTAAACTGTACAGTAATATAAATTTTCAAACTCTAATTGGAAACTAGATTTTTGGATGCTTAACGTAAGCCCTTTAATAGACTTGATTTTCAAAAATTATTGCACTTTAAAAATAATATTTTTTAAAAAAATGATTTTTTTATAAAAGCTCCAAGTTAGTTGTCAAAGTGTAAGAACCTAGCAAAAAATTATTCAGTTCTGTAAATATTACCATTCAATCATCTGGTGATTAATTATAACAGCCTGTGTTTTCCATTTGTTTATATAAGTATATATAGATGTGTGTATGCCTACGTATGCATGAGTGTGTACATATGTGCATATTTGTGTGTTGGGAGTGTATGTAAAATTAATTTTGTGGATTTGGTTACCAGAAAAAGATGCTCAATTGGTCACAGTGAAATTTCTCAAGGTGGTGAGACTTTCCCATAAGGCCTTCTCAATACAAGAGTAACATTAAATACATATGCAACAAATATAAAGTACCAGAAAATCTTCCTCAGTGACATCATCCAGGTCCTTCCTTTTATTGACCAATATGTCTTAGAGTTCTTCGTAAATGCGTTGGTCTTCATCCTAAAATCAGTTGCATTTCTGATTAGTGTTTGTTCAGAGTCCCATTTCTCTGAAGACTAGAAATCTTCTGAAAATATCTGGGCTACATTTATTTATGCCTAGGTTTATAATAATTTGGTTTTGTCTCAACAGCTTTAGTATGTGTATTTTGATCCTCTTTCTAGCATGCATAGCAAATGTATTTTGTGTGGGGTGGTCTGGGGTACTTTCTGTTTTCAAAAGACCTCAAAAGTTACAGAAGTGCAACTACTAGAAGCTTACAGCTCATCTCATTTGTAATTTATGTTTTCTAATCAATATTTATATACAGAAAATTTCAGGGAAATTCTGAGCAATATAATGAAACAGTATCCTGCACTGCAGAAATATCTAAATTAACAAAAAGGATACCGCTGATGGACCAAGTTGGTGATTTGCTCAAACTCATTTGCTCTGCTTGAGAGCAAATAAACCCTTTGCTGTCCCCCACAAATTCCCTTTGTCTGGAGGTGATGCCAGCAGACAATAAGGTCTGGTTGCTCATCTCATTTGTTGCATAAGGCTATGTGAACCTCCTTTAGCCATGTAAGAGAGGTAAAACCTCTATCCTTGCTCCATCCCAGCTAGCCCTCATTTCTGTAGCACATTGATCCTCCAGTGGGTTCTTTAAAACTCTTGCTTCATCTCCCTATCTTAGCCCCTTTGGTCTGTTTCAATGCTCTTAAGAACATTCCCTTTCTGTGCCCTGGCAAATATCCTTACAGTTTGAGTGCAGTTGGGGTGACATGCTCACTCAGGGGACAGCTGGTCCTATCTCCATTCTCTTTTGTGACCCACCCAGGAGTCTGGGTAAAGTTCACCATTTCATATCAATTACTCTCATTCCTTCAGAGAAGTGTGTTGAGTGCAAAGACAGGCTTACTTCCCCATCAAATGCATCCAGACCAAGCTAAAATGCTCTCTGGCTCTTTCATGGCATCTTCTTCCAGTGCCTATTTTCTCCAAAGCCTGGATTACCAGCAGACTCTGCAGTATGAAGAAAAAGCAATTAATAAAACAGGTACCTAAAAATTATATTGTATTAAATTTTTGGATGTCAAAATCTCAGACTTATGACATATCAGAGTTTAAGGAAGTATAAATTGAGGAGGCAAGTGGCAAACAAGAAGCACTTTGGTTGTTTAAACTCTTGGCACAGGAGAGCTTTCAGTGTGATGCTTTGGCCAGACCACCATCATTCAGAGGGTGATCTAGATCAGTTCCTGCTGAAGTTGCTAGGCCATAATTAGAGGGGATTGTTTCCTCTCTTTTCCAGATGTGGCTAAATTACTGGAGAAGTGAATACACCACAGACCATAAAGTATTCCCCTCCCTTCTTTAGTGTCACCTCTGATATGATCAGGCTAACTAATTCACTCTGAACATCCATTATTACACTGATGAGGTCTGACTGACTGCCCTTACTGATTGACAAGGAAAAATGAGCCTTCTGAATACGGTTCTAATCTATATTCCAGACAAAGAAGGGAAAAAAAACAAACATGCAAGAGGAAAAAATTAATTCTGTCTCTTTAAATTTTAGAAATTATGACAATTATGCCTCCAGGTTTTTAATTTTCAGTTTACAGATGTGGGGAAGTACACTGAGTCACTTGACCTCTCCAAGAAGCAGTCTTGTCCTGGCATCCTCATAGGTATCTGTGTCCATCTGGCAGAGATATTGTAATTCAAATCTCAAACTACAACTGAATGCTGAGCTGTGAGCTGTGTTGCTTTCATGTGTCCTGTCATTTCCCCCTCCCTAACTTCAAAAGACTTAGAAAAATGTGAAGGGAACAATATCATATGGTGAATTCTGTTTATGTGGCATGGCTTAGTCATCCTTATTTACATCACCCTGCCACCTAAACAGACCTATTCACAATGCATAGCTGTCACTCAGCCTGAACCTTAGATTACTGTTAATGTTTGCAAAGGGATAGTTATGCAACACTACACAGCTGTACATCAAATACAGAGCCCAAGGCCAATAAAACTTGGTCCAAAGTGACCTAAGGAATTTCAGACTTCTGCTCTGCATACTGATGTATCTGATTACACAAGGTACAATATAAAACTTACATATTCTAAAATATATCTTTTTTTAAATGTCCGACTTATTTTCACCCAAGCTGTCTTTCTTCTCTCTTGTTGTCAAATACACTGTGTACCCAAATGCTATGAAAAGCAGTGAGGTCAGATTTGCCTGTAAATAGAGGAATGTTCTTTAATTTCTGTATGAAGTCACTATAGCAATTTTATAGACAGGAAACTTTAGAACAGTGGAGTGAATGACAGGAGATTTAATGAGCAAAGAAGCATCAGTAGAAGACCAGATTACACCACAGGTAGGACACATAAACGTAAAATTTCAAATCAAATTGATTATCATTAACCTGAAGCCCTGGTCTGATTTTCTACCATGATGCCATTCAGTCCCTCCTCTTCACCCCCAAAACAAGCATAGCCATCAACAACAGGGGGATAGAATGGATGGCCTGGAGGCAAGCTGAGGCAGCTCATGGACTGAAAAACCCAAAGCTGACACAGAGGCAGTGAGGCATGACAGAAAGAGGCACGTTTCCAAAGTTAAATTGACCCTTTGTAGTGCCCATATCTGTCCCCGGAGGGTGCTGGCACCAAGAAGCAGCCAGCAGCCAGCTCCACCACATGGGTCAAGACCTGGCTGGTACACCTCCATACTAAAGCTCTGTGAGAAAAAACATAACATTTTTATAACTGGCCGTGGGAGACTATTAGGGAGATGGGTTTTGCTTCTTCCTTTACAAATACCCAGGCAAACTGTCTAAACTACTGACTCATCCAGTCCTGTGATACACATGACAACAAACTCAGCTGGTCTATTGAACCCAGAATTTAAAGGGGAGACTTTTTCCTTCACAGCCATCCTCAGCAACAATAAAGTACAAGAGGTGACATCAGGCACAATTCCACAGCCTGCTTGCTAAGGCCTTTGCCCAGATACCACCTGGGACTTTAGAAACAAATTCGTGCTGATAATCCTTAAGAAGAAAGAATCTATGGAGGGTTTTCCATCAAGTGTGCGTAAGCCAATACACTTTATTTCATTTTTAAGTGAAATTATGTACCTGGCGCAGATAAGGCAAAAAACTCTTAAAAAAACCTTCTTAACCAACCCTAGTTTAGCTAATCTTCCATTTCTGCTTCAAACAGACCTGGTAGCACTTTCCACTCAGAGAGGCCACTTTTACTTTTCCAAAGGAAGATGCTAATGGACAGAAGTTAAAAGCCTCATAGCTGTGTGTTCTGAGCACACAGAAGAGTTACAGTGGTGAGGTTAGACTGATGAGCTAAAGGGGGGTTAATAATAAAAATGCCCACAAACAAGACTTACTCTAGCGTTAAAGAAGGCAGGGTATACATCTATAATTCAAACCTTATTCTTGCCCAGATCAGTTTGGCATAGGGGATTAAAGGATACATAAAAGGTCAAATCCTCAGCTGTTAAAAACCTAAGCTGTGGCAGTTCCCCTTAAAAATGTGGAGTTGAGCTCAAGCAAACCCACTGGAAAACTTCATGACAGATTTCCAGAAATGTCCAGGGTAGAGACATAAGTGGGGAAAGAAGAAGTACCTGGGTGGAAGAAGAGAGCAGGACTTCAGAGCAGGAGGCAGGAAATTCTCAGTAGTTTTGACACTGCTGCTGCAAAGACTTTTCTAGGTGGTTATTTACCAGTGACCCAGAACTGCATTGTTGTAAATAAGTTATTGCTTATATCTCAATAAACTGAGACAACCAGGTAATTACTTAATTAGGTGATTCCCTTCCCCCCCTTACTCCTTTCTTCAAAGAGATTTTAATGTGAAAGCTATCTTCATGTCTCTGAGCAGTAATATACACTTGAACCTTCAAGCCCATGTATCACAGAATGTAAGAAAAAAGCAACAAAATAATAGAGAGCTGTAATTCTACTGATGGTTTCTGGTGATAAGGAAAGCTGCAGTGGCATGGCTCGGAAGGTTTTGTCACCATAACTCCAGGATCAAATTTCCTCATATTACAGAAAGATGGCAGAAAGAGTCTGCAAAGGACGCTCAAGGAGACATGTAATAAATGCCATGAAAAGAGCAATTCTTTCTGATAGAAAAGCTTTAACACAGTCACAAAGTGCCTAATCATGGAAGTGCTGAGTAACTTCACCCCCTCTTGAACTTCAGCAGGATGCATAGTGCTCAGCACCCCTTTGCAGAGGCTCAGCACTTCAGAAAATTGGGTTCCAAAGCAGGAGGAAAAATCATTTTCAGAAATATATGTGGCAAGATATAAATTCCTACCTAATAAGATAAATCAGGTTTTATTTAAGCATTGGCATACAGAAGAAAGAGATCTTAGACAGGACAATATATTTATAAGAATCCATTTGTTTTCTCCCACGGAGTGAAATACAATGTAAGAGCCATTTTGAGAGTTTGAGAGGGATTTAACTGGCCTTAGCTTCTACTAGCCTTCTGCACAGGGCTGAATCACAACCTTCACAAAACCCTTCATACATGTGAAGGGCCACGGCTCAGGAAAATTAAAAGTAAATAGCATCAGAGTGTGTAAAAAGAGGTGTTGTGCAATATAGGCTGTCTCTTGGCTATGATTTCAGCTTTTACCTAATTATTTTATGGTAAGATTTTTCTTCAACAAAATCACCAGCTGCTTCATTGTTTTGGTTTTTTGGGTTTTTTTATTAGATTTTATGAAGATCAAAACCAGCCTAAGACAAAGGTCATATGCGAATGAATGAGTAGCCTATGAATGGGAAAGAGGAAATGGTCCTAAGGACGTCAGAATTAGTTTGGGGTTTCCTACAGACAGCATACAAAATATATGCAAATTCCTTTATGATGAAGCAGGATGCTCCATGGAAGTCCAGCCTGAGCAAAACTTATCTCTTTCCCTATTCTCTTTGGACTGTTGGAACAAGCGATCTTTGTGCTGCTTTCAGATTTGTAATTTGCTTTTCTAGGTGGTCTTTAAACAGCTGGGTCAAGCACCTCTGTGTATGACTTAGCTGCTGTATCATGAAATTTAAGCCTGGATCCAGTTGTGAAAGGTCAAGATAGCAAACATGGATGAAAAGCATATTTGGATCTTCCCCTCAAACTGCCATGGTGTACAAGACATCTGTGAACAGTTCATATGATATTTGCAATGCTGTGCTGCTTCAAGAGACCATAATTGCAAGGCATCCCACTAAATAAATTCAAACACTAGAGAATTTGAAAAAGAAAAAAAACCCATCCATTCTTTTACACTGTAGTTCTTCTTGCATAGCCCAAGTCAGTGAGCATGTGTAAATTGTTTTTGAAGAGCAGTCTTAGAAGCAGCCATAAACATTGAGATACTCCAGGTGTCTAAACCTCTCAAGAGTCCCCCCACAGGCAGTCACAGTTAAGGGGAAACTGATACTCATTGCAATTTCCTGAGTATGCCAGCAAATGGTCTGATAGGGTTTTCACATAAGCCTGTAAATAATCTAGACTCATTCAAAATGTGGCCCAATGAAGCTATGCCTAAACTAGGGGATGTATGAGAAGTTATTAGCCATGTTTTAAATCCACAGCAGGACAAGAGCTGGGAATGAAATATTCCCAAAAATATAAACCTGAAGTAAGTCTGAAGAATGATCTGAATAGTCAGAGGGGTCTAGGATCTAAGGTCACAAAATAATGTGTACAAGTGCAACAATAGAAAAGCTGAATAAATGAATTGTCATGAGTTTGATTGGGAAGACCTATTAAATACAAAATCCTATCACACCCTGTAGAAAACTGTATCTTTCTGCTAGCCTCTGCCCCGGGCAGGCATGGGGAACTGTCTGAAGCCGGGATCACGAGGCTGGTCCAAACACCTCTGGTTTCATGGCTATTCAAACCACATGAGTGTTTCTGGTATTTGTTATGAGAATTAACATATTCTCATTTTTCTATTAGTCTTTCTGAGAGCTCCTTTGTTTCATTTTTCCCCCCACATCATATTCTGAGTATTTCTCTGGCTCATAGCAGCTCTGCATCATAGCCTCGTTACTCATCAATGGAGAGCCGTACCTCAAGCTAAGTAAAATAAGCTGTATGTCCCCTTCTATCTTGAAATGCTAGTGTGACTTACAGATACTGGGAATTCATCTTCTGGAGTCACACCTCATTTTCTGGTAATGAGCTGTAGGGTCTATGCACTGGACTACTTCTCACTGATTGCTAAGGTGCTAACATTAAAGAATCCAATTTGGCCTATAAAATCACACACTTGTAAATAGAGGACTTTACCACTGAGTTATCTTCATAGATGGAGTTGCTGTAGCAAGATTGTCTAAGAACTTGTAGTCCCACATGCTGTAGTTAAACTGGGATAATGATTTACAGTGTATGAAATAACCTCCTAAAGCTGAACTTTTGGGATTGCACAAGGGACTGTTCATCCGCATTCCAGGTCTGATTGCTCAGAATTTATCTTAATTAAAAGTAGTTCAATTAGAGTGAAGGGAGAAGGACTGAGAGGGTGCGAGTGAGCAATATTAGAGCTCGACTCCGAGTGACTGACAGTGACATAATGCGATGAAGTACCTAACATATTGCAGCACAGCGTTTAAGTAGGCCCCATGCTTCAGGCAGATATTAAAGGTTTGCTTGGTTCTGCTGTCTCTTGCAGGTATCACAATAGGTAAAGAGGCAGAGGTACACTCTGCAGACACACAGCTTTATTGTTGCTTGAGTAACTACAGCTATTTAGGCAAGGTAGAGTGACACTTCTCAATAAAAGCACGCCTGTGGTGCACTGTGAGAGATGATTAAAAAAATAAAACCTCTCTTAACTACCCATCTCAAACAAGGTCTAAACACATCATACCATGTATTCTCAAACAGATTCTGAAAGATCCCCCAAAAAAGTCTAATGATGACATGGTCCCAACCAGCCTCTCCATTGATTTACAGTCTCAATGGTTCCTTATTTTCAGGTTATTGATCTAAAAATATATGATTCACCAGACATTACTGACACAAAGCCCAGATATCAAAGAGCCTACAAACACCCTGGACATCGAGCAGTGAAGTCACAGAGCAGTGGGCAGAGAACAGGAGGAAAAGACACAGATGCAACAGCAATATCATTCAGTTACTCATCACAGACACACGCTCATGATGTCAGAGCATTTTTTGCAAAATGTAGCCGGGTGAAGCAGAAAAGAAGCTGATCCACGTTGCCATGATGATCTTCAAACATATTCTGAGCCCTTCCTTACTGGTTTGAGCACACACCATTTATACCTCACCAATAGCATCACCTAAGCAGTATGCACCATCTGGCCTTCAACAGTGCCCCCAAAGTGTGTGGGACCGACTGGGAACAGCTGGTGCTGTCCTCATTATTGCCATGGCAGCTGAGGATTCTCCTGCACTCCAAGAATCCTCAGCTGCTGCTTTTATCCTCCCTCCCCCTTTTTTGCAAGAGGGTATATATTTCCTTTGAAGAAGCAATGGAGGCTCATAAATTAGAGTGACTTCTCCCTGCAACTGTTTCTCCTCCATTTTTCTGCATTCATTTACTCTTGTCATATCTTTTAGTAGCAACTCATGAGACCAGCACTGCTGACTAGGGATGTATTTTTTTATCTACATAAGAGGGAACCTTCCCTTATCACTGCAGTTCTGAAGAGGGTATCACAGTGGATTTGCCATGATCATAAATGTGGAACCTTGATGGGACTCCATCCTTGTCTCTAAAGACAAATACATGCAGAAGAACATGACTACAGAGAAGAAGAGGGCAATACAGGTTTGGACAGAGATTATCTCTTCTCACACTCGAAAATAAAACATTCAAAGCACCAAAACATGATAAACTGTACATGGCTTTGTGGGGGAGGCTATAGAATTGATTCAAGTCCCTCCAGCTAAGAAAACTCAGAGGCTCACAGAGAAATTTTCTAATAAACATCTGAAATTAAAGCTCCACTGCTGACAGCAAAATGACAATTTACAGTTTAAAGACGCATTCAATTATAGTTACCCAGAGACAAAGAAGACAAGAAAAATAAAATAAATCTGGAAAGAAAAGGAAGGACTTCAAATTTGCATCAAATCTTAATCCAATAATCTGCCTTTAATTACCCACAGCAGACTCTCTCCTAAAGTGATCGGTTTTGCCTCAGATCTCCAAATCTTTTGGCCCAAAGCCAAATGTATAAGTGCTTTATCACTTGAGACTGAGAGAGCATCCGTGTCCGCAGGCTCAGTGAGAACATTTATAGCTGGTATGCTTGGCTGCCATTGTGGATTTGGTTTAATCCACTGAGAGTCTTTTTACGTCTCTGACTCTGTTTCATGCTTTGAACCAGTGGTAAGATTTTACTGGATTACTCCATTTCTCAGGACAGAAAGACTATTGTTCTTTAGCCAACTTCTGAAAGTTTGCACTTTAGCCTGTCTGCATTTTTCTTCTATTTGTATACCCTTTGTTTGATACTGGAAAATTTTCCAGTGTAACAAAGTAAAGGAACAACATGGATGTCTACCTTGGCCTTTTTTACTGAAGTTTTTTATGTCCTAGCCATCTGGTATATTAGAAGTGGTTAATTATGTGGCAGAAGAAAAGTGTTCTTAAAGGTAGTTCCTTCCTTTTCTTCCATTTCATGGTATTAAAGCCACCTGATCATATGAGAGAGCTGTTCAGACTTTCCCTTTAGGCGAAGAACCTGAAAGCAGTAGCACTTCTTGGTGCTGAGAATCCTTGCTCAAGCTCAAGCAGCAGTCTGTTGTAAAAGCACCACTCAAAAAGGTGCCAGAAACCTGCATTTATTTGATCAAGTCACACACAACTGAATGACAATACCAACAATTATAGTCCTGTCGCATCTCTTTGTGTTTACACCAGCAGTTAATGTTACAGGCTACTTTCTCCTCTGATGATGATAAATCAAAGAAATATAAAAACTGCTGTCATCAAAAATGCAACCAGTAAACACAAAAACAAAGTTAAGAATTAACCAAGCTGTAGGACAGGCTGGAGCAGAGTGATATCCTTTAATAACCACTTCTTAGAATGATCAAACCCTTTTTCAACACAGACCGATTTCTATGGCCTCAGAACCACCGCTGGTGAAGGCAATTAATTGTGGTTGGATAAAGAATTGGTAGAATTGGAAGAAAACTGTTTCTGCTCTCTATTGCCATTGTCTTCTGCATTGTCTTTGTTCAAGAGTTTGTTTGCAAAATAACACTTACCTATTTAGCACAGGTAAATGTAACAAGCCTGATTTGTACATGCATACTTTTTTTACACTGCTATGTGGATGTTGTTGACACCAATCTGTCAATTAATCTTTCACTCTCCAAAATATTTGGAAACTAACTGCAAAGTTCTTTTCTATCTATATATCACAGAACAAGTGTCAACAAAACTAGTTTGTTTCAAAAGAATTGAATCAGGTAAGTTCAGAGTAAAAGTTGTCCTTTCCTAAAACTGCGTTCCCTTTAGCAAGGGAGATCTTCCTCCTTCCTTCAGCAAACATGTTGGCCAAAAAAGGAGCCACTGGTTGCAAACTGCCTCTTATGTCTCAATTTCTTCTCACTAATAAAGGCCTTTCTAGCAGTAATCTGTGATGAAGCAGCATACACTCTAATTAAATCAAGGCAACCCCAAGTTTTTTCATTGAACTGGCTTTCACCTGCTGTTTTTTGTCTCCTTTGACCATTATTGTGCATCCAATGTTTTCTACATCCAAAACTGAAGCACATTGAGTACTGCACCTCCTGCCTATGTTGTTTCATAAAGTTTTACAGGTATCTCCCTTTTTTTTTACTTCCCTTTTCTGGTCCATCTGTGCACTGCTAAGTGCATTTGGCATTCAACTCCAGATATTATTGCATTTTCAAGGTTATTATTATACTGCAGGTAAGGCATATGTTCACATCCAGTGTACTGAAAGTCATACCAGTACTCAAGAAACAGCACAAGTTGGCCAGACCATGGATGAGATGCAGAAAACAGTCTAAAGAGATTAATCATCACAGAAGATATTTGAGGCTCAATTGTAGTACAAACCAGTAGTAACATTTTTCTTAGTCACCAGATGCACACCAAAATAAGACCAACAGAGATGAAATCAGAATTGGATCATGGTAATAAGGATACAAGATATAGCACAGGTATAGCACAGTTTCTTAAACCTGATGTTATTTGTCTACCAAGGTAGAGCTGATATAATTTCTGAGTGTCCTGACTTGAGGGATGTTTTTAAGAAAGGACATGGGTTATATTGTGAGTGCTGTAAAAAGAACTATAGTGTAAAGCACTGTAGCATGCAGAGGGTAGTACTAGAACATACTGTTATGGTTCGCTGTACCTGTAAAATTCATGAAATTATTGGCTTCTTTCAGCTGCAGTACAGTACTTTTGCAGTAATTTGTCACTCTGTTTTCAGCAGGGATAATGGACCATGCCTTTTTCTAGGAGCACATTATTTGACCACTGGCAGCTCTTTATATTTGCCATGAGATCTCCGGTAGCTACATGTTCACCCTCATTCTCCCTCCGCGGGACACTGCAGGCCATAATAGATCTGTGGGATTAAGGTTTCTTTACCAGAAGTTAATGGCATCTGTGATGATTGGTGTTAATTGGCCTGGCTACATCCAGTGTGTCTGTACTGTTCCTTTCAGTACACTATTCCTCCACTTTTGCCTGCACACAATAACATGACAGCACTGCAGCCAAAATCAGTTAGAAAAATACCACAGTCATTGCTCCTCCCTATCTCACCTGACACTGCTTAATATTGCCATTTTTATATGGCCAGCATCTAGAAGCCCTGTAATAACCTTTCCTATGGCTGGAGATAAATGCCATGTAAAAATGAATGAAAAGGAAGACCAGGGAAAAAGCCCCTTCTGACCTGAGGGCTGGTATTTTTCAGCTTTAATGTTCTCTTCTACCTACACCATAACATCAGTGATAAAACTACTCTTTTCCATCTTATTTGAAAACCCTAACATGTTATTGGGATTATTTTCCATGAAAAATGGTAAATCATTAGAATTAGGAAGAAAATTGTTTTCCTAGCTAGTGACGTGAGATTTTTGAATTTTTCTCTGTTCTGCAGGGCAACAAACCCAAAATATTTCTGCACTCCTCGTGAGAAAAATTAGGGTGATTTTTGCTCCACAATGATGTGGAGGCTCGGCATCCTTCTAACATACAGTAACATGAACAGCGGTGACCGAACCTCTTCCTCTCACACACAGCCCCTGTTAAAGATATATTCTCCACATGACAAAGTCTTTCATTCTCTTTCCCATCTGGATTTTGACCACGTATGTGGTCATCCTAATGTTAAAAATGAGGCAGCTCCCTTCTCCCCAACCACCAAAAGGCATTTTTCACAAAGTGTTTTAGATTTGCCTAACCATCACTTTTATAACAATTCTTCTGTGAAGTATGATGCAATGCAGTGCTCCAGAGCCAGAAAGCACGTGGTTATTCTTGAAAAGGTACCTGATTTCAAGGTTAAGTTCTTTTTTCCCAAGGTGGGTACCATTTACACACTCTCTAGAACCAATGGAGGTAAGCACATTTCGAAAAGAAAAGGGTAAGGTTTTTTTAAAGTAACAATGAGGAATATTCCTAAATGCAAATGAGACCTTTATTTAAATTGCTTGATGTCTACCAAATAAACCCCAAAATGAGGTGAAGTAAAAAAAACAGTCATCACATGTAAGCTTATAAGATGGAAGAACTTTCCCTATTTGTTTTTTCCACACACTGAAGTATGCCACTTCTTTTAAATACATGTAGTGTCTTTCAATCTTCTCAGAGTTACTCAGATGCTAAACGATGAATATGCCAAAAGACAAAAGTACCAAAGCACTTTCCTGAAGTAGGATTTTACCATTTCAGGAAATGGAAAGGATTCATACCTATCAAGTAGTGAAGTTGGCAGGGTTAGGTGTCATATACAGCCATGGAAGAGAGACAGGCCCTCTCAGAGCTCCCAGCTTCATCTTCTGTAATAGAGGCATTTATCTCTTTCCATGAATTCCCCTGGGAGTCATGGGAAAGTGGTGCCTGGTTTTCGTACCCGGATTGCTCATGTAGGTTGTGTTACACATAATACATTCGGTCTTGTTCTAAAAAACACCATTTGTATGTTACTCCTGCTAATCCTAGTAGAACAAATATACTCACCTTTTGTATCTAATTAGGTAACTCTGATCACATTTCTGAGAACTTGTTAATTGTTTTTGCAAAACATTAAAGAAGAGACAAAATTAATGAAAACCTTGTCTGTATACGAACATCAGGATATCCAGCACCATGTACAGAGGTTTGCATGTTCTTAAAAGCCTCTTTTAAGCTTAACATAAGAGAAAGCCTTCAACCATCACCTGATGAACTCAACAAATACATTCCCATTGCCAGCAACAGGCCTTTGTCGAACAACTGACTGTTCAACATAGCCCACTCTTAAGATGCACTCTCCCATCCCTGATATTGCACATGGAAAAGAATTCCACTTAATGTTGTGAAATGCCAAGAAAAGCATAAGTAGCCACTTAAGATACCATGGTCATAAGTATTTCTGGTACTTAGTTCTTCTCCTTTATCTATAGTCAAGTTGAAATTTTCAAAGCTTGCACTTTGAGCTCTAGACACTGGCAAAGAGGTCGAGATTGCTGTCTGGAGGTAAAGCCATTCATTTACGTATACCTGAGCTCTAAATTATTAGAGTTCAATAAAATCCTGAAGACATAAAAATTGCTAACATTGCTATAAAACTTTCTGGACCAACTTTGTAGTCATGAATTCTGAAGGGGGATCATTGAAATGGAGCAAAAGGATAGGCTACTTTGGTCAGCATGTAAGAATGCCTCAGTAAAATACAACCCTGATGCTGCCAAACAGCATTGTTTGAAGACCCTAGACTATGAATGAGCAGTAGATTTGCTATCTTTTTCTCATTAGAAATTCCATACACAAGCAAAGTTGCCCTATTCAGGCATGTGTTGTTAAACTGTATTTTCAATAAAAAGGAACTGAGGCAAAGGGCAGACACCATATCATGTAATCATATTTACTCTGCAATGCCTGTCTTGAAGTGATACCCTAAATAACCAAAAATGAGTCTTTCAGGTACCAGCTGCTGGAACTCCATCTGGACATACTTTCCTGCTGCTGGACTGCATCAATACCATCATCAGCAGGCTGCCAGACAGCACCTCATTGTGTTCCGCTTGCTCCTTACCAGCTCTAAATTTCTTGGTCTTCTGCAAACAGAACTATGCCATAAAATCTTGAAGGTCTTGTAACTGGGCAGAGGAAAATCTTTATGCTTTGACTTCATCTAAAATCTTTGAGTCATCCTGTAACGACATAAGAACATGGGCAAGTTGTTCTTTTAATGATTAAGTGAAAGGACAATAATGCATTTCTCAGGATTTATATCATTTCCACAGCAGTAGTCTGTAACACTAAACACTGCAGTTTGTCTAAAGGCAACTCACCTTTGGATGGATATATACAAAAAGTTGCCTCATTCTTAAGTTGTTCCCTGTGACCTTCTCCTGTACGTGGCACGTCTCATACCCTCCCCCACCTAAGAGCATGACGGGTGGCCCTGCTATAAGCTGTGCAGATGTTTCTACCACATTATTGCAGTTTTATATTTGCAAGAACCTTCTTAGAACAGATGTTCTTTCTGTGTGTATATACCATACTTCCCACTGCAAACACTTTTACAACACAAACAGCAGATTGTCTTGCTTCTGTCGTTTGGATCAAGAGAGAGTAAATGCCTCATTCTAATGATGTCAGTTTTCTTCCCAGGGAGCTTAATGTCTTCCCTTCTCACTGGCCCTGCTCACTTCAGGTGTTTTGTCTCTGTTTCTTAGGCTCTCCCTCACTTATCTTTACTCTAAAGGGTCTCCCTAAAAATATCCTCTTCCTGAATCTCCTTTACTGCTCTCACTGTCTTTTAACCCCTTCTACTGCGTCCTCCTCCTCTTGTGAAAGCTACTCTGCCTTCTTCAGCTCTGCTCAGTGAGGAGCTAAATCAATGGATTTCAGAGAGAGCGTATTTTCTTGGGAAAGACTCAATATAAATTGGTGAATATAATTCCTACAAATTATAAAATAGGAGGCAATAATCCAAAAACTAAAGAAGGTTTGTGTTGGCTAGATATTGGAAAAACAAGATTTAAACACACTAATACCTCTGATGTTTAATCAAAAACCTAACTTGTAAGTAGAGTAATTTGTACAGAGCCTTGTAAAATTATGACAATGTTGCATAGATCTTTGGCCTCTTTCACAGTGATTAGGATCGCTTTCAGAGGACATTTTTGTCCATGACTATTTCTGATTAAAAATTATCTGTTCCTGTGCTTTTAGCTTCTCCTGTTTTTCATAAAACATTTGTCAGTAATATAGCAGCAATAATATAAATTTTGTAGCAATTAGAAAAGGTAACATTTGTCATTGAATAGTGATATATCATGAAGAAGCAATGGTGTAGAGATTTCTGCTGCCACAGCTAATTTGCTTTGGATGCTTGAGCTGGACTATTTAGAGGTACCTGAAGTATCCTTATGGCAACTTTGGCAGCACAGATGTGACAGTTCTTCTTTGAATCTCTCCCAGCCTCAAAGTCATGAAAGATGTCATTCTTGTGTTCTGCAACCTCCTGAAAGAAAAGCTTTGTCACAGTCCTAATATCTGTGGTAAAAATTCTACTCTTTGTTTCCTTAGCATAATTTCCTTCTTTTTAAATCCTTTAAAATCACCTAACATATGGGTCATATTGTCCCATTTTGCTCACATTATTTTCCTCTGCACCCTCCCTGCTATAGTTTTCCCCACATAAACACTGTTCTGCTGAAAAATACTCTGTCACCTCCTCATATTTGTTTCAGTTCTCACATTACAACTTCTCTCTTACTCCTTACGCAGATGGTCTAAAAGCTCTTGGCCTGATCACTTTCATCTTCATGGATACAATATTAGGTGGCTGGCACCTACTATTCAGGAGGTCTTTATAGGTTTTGCAGCTAAAAGCTGTGCTTAAAATTGGTGGTCATACAGCTTAAAAACTAGATTAAGTTCCACTGATGGAAAAATTAGACTATGGTCACTGTGAATGCAAGAACTAAATTACTATAGGCTGAGGACATAGCTCAAGGTTTCATGAAAAGCTCAGTGATACCCTCCTTTGCCTTTCTTAAAGTACTGTTAAATTCATAATAAATTTCAATTTATTTGAAAATCACTGATTTCTGTGTCTGGTAGTCGATGAAATATTCTACAACTGCTTACAATTACTTTGGAGATGGCAATTTTAACACATATGAATTTTTCTCCTTTTCAATCTTTTTGCTTGTTCACAAATGAAATCTAGCCATTCTTTAAAAGTAGCTACATATCAGTGAAATAGTAATAAAGTCTAGCTGTAAAATTTTCTCTCTTAGAAATTTTTATAAACCAGTTCTATTATATCTTATTAATGCGTTACAAATACAATCCACACTACACTCATCTACACTGAGATTCTGACCTTGTAAAAAATGCATGACCATTTAAAAGACCTGACATTTAAAAAGACTGGGATGCACACTTGTCAGTTCTTGGAGATTTATCATGAATGTTACAGTTTGTTTGATGTTTTTTCACAAAATTCTGAAAAGGAAGAATCTCTGTGCCTACTTCAAAAGTGAGTATTTGTAAGGAGAAATTAAAAGACATGCATCAAAAAGCTCAAAAATCTGAAAGAAGCAGGTTATTGCTTTTCCCTTTTAATTTTTAAGGTCACGTGTTTTGTAACCAAATTATTCGAATTTTTCTGTCAAGACCATCTAATGAGGTTTTGGGAGTGGTTTGGTTTTGTTTGTTTTTTTAACTGTTGAGGTTGATGGCCATGGCTTATCTGACATTATCACTTCCTTATAGTGCCCTGAAAAGTCATGCAACTAATTCTAAAGGCAGAAGGAATCTACAAAGTAGCTCAGAAGAGTTCTCTGCACTGTTTAATCTAGCACTCCCCTGAGCTAAGCATTAGCATTAGTTAAAAATTCTTTTGAAAAATAGCAGTTGGGAAGAGTGTGGGTGAAAACTGAGGAAATACAGATTTCTACGGTCATCCTTTCTGCACCATGCCTATCCATCTCACTGGCATCCACCATGGGCATACTCAGTTCCCTTCCAAGATGCCCTGAGCTGGATGCTACACTGAGGAGGAACACGATTGCAGCTCTAAAATTACTGCTCAGTTTGGTCGTGGATTGAGATGGCTCTACTTACTAATATTACCAATGTTAACTATGGGTTCCCTACTGGATAAGGCAGTTCTACTGAGCTTCACCCATAATAGAGACTTTTAAAGGTGAAAATTAGTATTTTGCAAACAAGTAATAGTTGCTAGATTCAGGGAAATGCAAAGATGCAAAGATATTCCATAAAATATTCAACATATGTTACTGTTGGAAATTAGTTATTATTTCTGAATGCTCAAATAGATCTTAGCACTTGTTATCTATGTGTAACAGAGGTGTAATTGTATTTAACCTTTTTCTCCCCATAAGGAAAAATAAACAAATAAATAATCACAAGCTCAATAGTTCACAATGTTCGTATTTAAACAATAATTATATTTCACTGAAAATAAAGGAAGACCCACCTAACTCAAAGATAACTTGGAGCTGGAAGATGATGATGTCACCAACATTACAGATGTTTCTATTGCTTTTTCAGGAAATTACATTTTTATGGAGGTATGAGAAGGAAAGTGCACACACACTTCTCACAAATCTCACATTTTCTTAGCTAGTGCTTCTTCTGAGCCATCCTCACCCACAATCTCAGTTCTGTCAAACCTGAAGAGAATGAGCCTCATCTTTTCTGTATAGTGCTTTCTCTTCTACTCCAGATTTGCCAGCTCCTGTTTCCCTGTGAGATGGGTGTTTTCGTATTTTTCTGAAGGGGGACAGTAGATCGAATTACATTTGCTGTCTGCTGCATCCACATAGAATTAGAGAAAATAATTTAATTATGTGGAATGAAACTGTATTTACCCAATTAAAAAAAAAAAAAAACAAACCAAAACCAACCAAACAAACAAACAAACAAAAACCCAAAAACCTAAAAGTGGGATCTACTACATACCAAGAGCTTCAATTTGCTAAAATACTGTAATGGGATTGATGAATTGGAAATACTTCTTCATTATGGCCAGCATGTAAAACATCAGTATTAAGAAATTAAAGTCCTGGAGTGACACCATGAGCCATGCAAAATTACATACACTACCTGAAGAAAATATATATGTTGAAATATTAGTGTAGAAAGTGCAGAGTATTTCCAATACCAGTGTGCTTAATTTGCTTACTAATTTAGGAGAATTTAGACTTCAGGGGTGGAACGGGCATGGAACTACCCACTGTAAGAAACTGTTTCATCTGGATAAAGGTGGTAATTTGGAGCTCTTTTTTTTTTAATATTTTTTCTTTGAAGTGAGGAGGATATGGAGCGGCTGCCTAAAGCAGAAATTCTACAAAACTCATTAGCCATAGTAAAATTAGATTAGTGCTCTCCAGATAATCCCAAGTTATTATCCATGAATCTTTGTACAACAGTGCTCTGCATCTCTTTTCCTCTCACACATCTTATTTCTGCCTTTGGACTGCTGTTTGGCACCTTTTATAATGTCTGTGGCTGAGACACTGAATGGGCATCACCCCTGCAATAAAAAATTGGGATAATTTTTATCCCCCCTCTCCCCACAGCTGCATGAAATTCTCCCTCTGTAGTCCTCTGCTAAAACAGGAGACCAAACTCTCTGATATCTCCTATTCCATCTAGTTGTTTAGATCTGCAGTAAAAGACTCCAGTCCTTGCCCACAGTCAAGGAATTCATATCACAGCTAAAGAGGAAAACTTCTGAGATAGGCCTGAGTCACAATTTTGAGTAACCCAGTTATAGTGGGTGCCAATTACAGGGGTCAAAATGACCCACAGAGCAGAAATCACAGCTATGGCTCAACAGAGCACTGGGATATCTTACTCCTGCTCCCTTTTTCCCAGCATCAGGGTCTGGGTGAAATTCAAGCATCTTTTTAGGAGGTCAAACCTCATGCCCTCCAGTCCCCTGAGACTTCTGGCATTTCCACTGTTCTCAGTCCTGCAGAACTGAAGCTTCAAGGACTTTTCCCAGTAAATTGCAAGAGTATCTCTACATCCTTTTCAATACATGGGAGAACTGTTTTGGAAGATTTCAATAATTTCATGTTTTGACCTCATGCTTTCCAGCAACATGGGTTGGCTACAATACCGCATGAAGGCAACACCTGAGCCCAAGCCTACAGCCAAATTTGAGGCAGCTTGCTCAGTTAGAAGCTCTGCAACACTTCTACACTAGATATTTCACAGGTGATTGGGGAATTTTTGGAAACACACTTGAGTTGCAATTGATTCTGCAGTACGGATGCACTGACAAATTCTTTCACACACTTTCATTACTCCCTTAATCAGAATTACATAGGCAGCCCATAGACATTTTCTCAGTCAAAGTGGTTTTATTTTAATCTGAAAAGGCTTTTCATAAAAAGGCCTTTGAATTCATTTACTACTGTTTGAATAAAAAACTGAGGGAATTTTTTTTTTCTGAGAAGTTGAGTTAGGACATCCGATCCTGTTCCAGACTAGCAACACTTGAGTGCCTAAAGGCAGCCTCACAAAACACCATCTAATTAACTTAGAACTAGTCTGGACAGCTTTCAGAGAATACGCACTGAACTATCCTCAACCATCAGGACAGAAAAGTCAAGGGAGAGGATGCTTTCAAGGAACATAATAAGTGAAAAAAATTAACTGAGGAGTCATCTATAAAAAAATTTCCCTTTGCAAAGCCATGTTTAGTCTAAACAAATAATAGCCCATGAAGCAGAAAAAAGGTAAATATTGACAAATCTCAGTAATTATGACTTTAAAATCTTATAATTGTTTGTTTGTTTGTTTGTTTTATTTCAGCTGGGATCAGGTCATGAAAACATTCTCAAAGCTCTTATTTGCTTCTGCCAGATTGGGGCTGTGTGGCCCTGAGAAACACACAGCAAGAATAACAACATAAATATCTAAGTGTCTCTGAAGCTAATTTTTACATCTCATTCACAACATCTCTGTGTCATTGTGAGGAGTAAAACACAATGATATCAAACATCTACACTAATTGACTGGTAGAGAACATTTAAATCCACAAAGATCCCATCAAATGAGGTAACGGCAGCACAAGGTTCCAGGTACCTTCTGCTCAAAGATCTGCTACTCACCACTGTTAGCAACCGTATCATAGTTTAGCTGAATGCCTCCATGAAGCAAAGACACTAAAAGCAATATTTTAGAGAAATGTTTCCTAGAGTCATTCTTATGGCAGTTCTTGCAGAGATGATTTTTGAAGTTTCTTTGCAAAAATGGAGGAAGATATTGGCCTACTTCTTCTTCTCATTGAGAACCACTACTTTTGAAGCAGTGCTAAACCATCTGCTAGGTAGCATTCCTGGAATTTATCATCATGATGCTAAAGAACATGTTTTAGTCCAGATTGCACCAAACCAAGATGGCAGAATGCTTTTTAGTTTTCCGGTGAAAGAGCTTCTGCTTTTTCCCCACTTTAGTCTGCTAAAGCTATGCTGTATGTCATAATATCAATAAAATTGGTACATCATCAGAAAGCCATGGTCCTCAATCTTTGTTTCATCTGCAACATGTTGCCCAAAAGACTTCGTCATATTGCCTGTAGATACAGTAAATTAAAAACTTAAAACCAAGGCAAACAGAGAGAGCAAACCTGTCCACAAAATCTAAGTTGCTCAGTGTTGTTCCTCCCGGGACCACTGTTTTAGAGTAATGTGCAAATATTCTCAACAAATCACAGCTTAAATATCAGTTTGTTTGCCAAGCGATTCTCCCAACTCCCTGCTTACAGCAATGAGAAAACATTTTATTTATTAATTATTATTTGTGATTTGGGAAATCAAATGGCTGTATTCCCAGTCAGTCAACTCTCCTATCCACATATGTGCATTCCAGGAATTCAAGCTTTACCCCTGGCTTAGAGAGGTATTTTTTTTCCCTGGGATCCTTCATTAAAACATTAGCAGCACATTACTGCTTAGCAGGTGCACAGGCCCCATAGCCAAATGTTACTTGTTAACCGTGGTGCAACATTATATGGCCATAAATGTCTGGATATTAATCACATGTTTTGATTTGTATCCAAAATGTGATTTATGCACATGATTTCTAAGACTGTATGTTAAACTAACAAGGAAGACCAAACGCATTTAGTTCAGTCAGGCAGCTGAATCACCCCCTGCCATGAAGTGGATGTAGCTGTGGACAGGCAGGGCAGTGCTGTAAGAGCAACTGGAATCAGCTACATCAGCAATGGGGGAGGGACAGGGAACAAAAGACCTTTGACAGATTCAATCACCTTCTTTCCTGTACTAAGGAAAGAAATATAAGGACAGTTCACAGCAGAGTTCAGAGGGTGAAGAAAAATAAAGCAAACAAAACTTTCAAATCCAATTTCCTTTCAAGTAAAAGAAGAGGGGTGTTTCCACCAGAAGTGGAGGTCTTCCATTCTATTCAAAGCAGGGTTTGACAACAATATAGTTGTCTGTGGGCAATTATATGCTAATTCAGATATGATTCCAAGAGGGATGTAGCATAGCCTGGCGGAAGGTCTGTAGTCCAGTTTCACTAAGTCTTTCTCCAGTGCTATTTATTCTTCTAAAGATCATACTTCAAGCACTACATCTCAGGTGGGACATGGACTCATGAGAGAAGAGCACTAAGCAAAGCTGCAGAAAAGTCAGAGAGGAAAGCCCATAGAAGGACGTTGGCTTTCCAAGCAACTGTGATTTGATGGTCTTCTCTAATTTTAGGAGAAAGTCTCATATGATCTGGCCTGTAGCAAAGCTTAGGAACAGATGAGGCTAATCAGATGTATTTTTGCAAAATCCTCCCTTCATCCTTCTTTTGAACTTCGTAATTCATACTTTGCCCTAAGGACTGTATTGACAAGGTCATTCATGGAAACAGATGAAAGCAGTACCTGCATCCCACTTGCACATGCAACATGGCAAATAACTGGCAACTGAACTCCCAATCAAGAGAGGAAAAAAGCATAGGATTCCATCCCCAAAGAAATATCTGAGACAATGTACTCCAAAACACCTGGAACAGGATGAAAGTGTATGCAGTCTATCCCAGAGATATCCAAAGACTGATATCCAAACTCCATCTCATTATGTAAAGACTCCTTACTTTCCAAAGGATTCAGTGTGTCACTATATTCCTTATATTTCCCAGGCATTCAAAATCTATTTACTGGCACTGCTTTTATCTTCACCTCATATTTACAGTGGCATGCTGTCCTTTTCCTTACCAGGGAGGAACCCCGTTCCTAGCCTGAGACATAATGTAGGACAAGGCATAACATACACAAGAATTGGTATATCCTTCAGCCTTGACTTCCACCTTCCCCACTCTGACATTCACTTTCTCCCATAATTTCCAAGACCAGTTAAGCAAATCACCACAATCAATTATGGTCTATGAAATTTTTTATCTGTGACCTCCCTTTTGTACATGTGTTGCTTCCTATTAGCTAATGCCACACAATTAATTTCTTCTTGATATTCCTTCTGTGCTCAACAAGTAGTCACAGTTGTGGCCAACCCATCTTTTCAATGTAAACCTTCTTGCTCTAACATGGGAATGAAATCACTACAGATCTATTATTTCTCGGAACAGGATATTTCATTTGCATAAAATATTCTGCACTTGACACAGTGCCAGGAAGAAACACCTAATGTCCATTCTTCATTGCGCTCTTGCTGTGGCCTTAGGAACAGAAGGAACCACTGTGTTAGTCTCACACCTATTACTCCCATCTTCTTAGTCCCATCTCTGACTTACACTCCCAGGACTCTCTGAGAGCCCTGTCAAGTCACTGACCAAGGTAACGGACAGAAGGGAATTTCTTACATGATGTAATTTCACATTGAACAAGATGGTTCACAGGTTGTAATGGAAGGTCAATAGCAGATATTATAACCCCTAAATTGGTTGGAAAAAAGTGGTTATTTGAATCAAAGCCTAAATAAAGTTCTGTACAAGTCAAGATAGCTGAAAGGAAATGTCTCCATGCGTGTCAGTGATACGCCTGGTCTAGTAACCTCAAAGGAAGGAAGATCCCAACCTCGTTAATTTTCATAGCAGCAGGATTTACTGGCAGGAAGTGGCACTAACACTGTCTTTGAATGTACAATATCTCTCTTTACTTTTAAGTTGGATGGCTATATTCCAAATTAAAAAAAATTATCTAAATGTCATTAGTCCAATGGGAATGCAGAAAATGTACATTTTGGAGACAGATCAACCTGTTAAGCAAGAATAGGAGACCAAGAAGAAATTAATTAATAGAATGGATTCATGAGTCCCTCATTTGTTATTAATAAAGCACTGAAGAATAAAATGTTGATGAGACACAGTCATTCACCTTGGATCAGTATGCAAAAGGAAAATTCACTGCACTGTGGATAGTTATCAGGGCCATACGCATAGCTTTTTGTACTGAGTTATGGATGTTATAATAAATGGTAGACTCAACATCATGCACGTATACTTTTGCCTAGGGATGAATTTTATCCTAAAAAAACCAATGAGGCAAATTTTAGAGGAGAAGAGAACTGATTTAATACAATGTATAGCATGCAGTCACTAATGGACTTTTAGTTATTCCCAAAGATAACCAACCCTATAAAGGGTCTTAAGTAATTCTTAACGTTATTTTCATACACTTCAAAGACAATCAGTCTTCTAAAACTATTTCTATATTTCTCCGTATTATGGAGCTATATGCATCCTAGAATATTACACGATTCCATATGCACACTACTTTCTGCTTTCATGGGCAAGAGTCCTGTGGTAGTGACAACCACAGTATTGAACTTTCCAATTTCAGAAGTCTAATGTATTCTGACTCAGCTCTTAAGTCTTCTTTTTATGTTATTTGTGTTTTATAGATATATTCTCTTATTTATAGCAGTCTGGCTGTTGTTTTTTTATCTCTTACCAAATATTTTAAAAATTAATATGATTTTAGCCATTGTATGGTACAGCCAAAGCCTGTTCCTACACAGTAGTGTCCATCTGCAAGATCTGCTGCAGTCCATTCTCTGAAAAACACAGAAGTTATAACTTACTAATTTGCTAAAACAGACTTAAGTTACTTGAAACAGCTGAGGGGTGAAATCAGTTCTTGAACACAAGGCCAGCACAAGGCTTAGGAAGTGCTTAAGCTCATTTTGAGGATATAAGTGTGATTGAAGTGGTTGCATAGGACTGGTGCTTGTACTTCACACAGGAGAGGAGTTGACCATGTGTGAGCACTTCAGGAAATCACACCAGGTTCTGATTTCCCCTCAACTTTCAACAACTACACTAATAATTCTACCAGGCCCTCGCAGCCATGCTACAGCTCAGGGCTGTTTGATTTCGTCTCGTCTAAGTAATCTAAGAGTAGTAAAACCATTCTAGGTTATGGTAGAAGCTCAAGCCATCAGAAATACATCCTGATAACTTTAGTGTCATGACTGTTCACAAGGAAACAAAGCCCTCAAGGCAATTTTAGGGAAAGGAAAGAAGGGGCAGATTCAGCTAATCTACTTCTACTAAAGATTTAAAGAGTACTCTGCTTTTTACCTTTGCCAGATCTCTCACATATCCCTGCATGGACACATTAGGACCAAGCCTGCTAGTGTAGAAATGTATTTTTTTTGTTCACTAAGTAGTCCCAGACAGTATTGACTTGTGAAAGGTAGAATAAGAAAAGGGGGAAGGGGTTTTTTTTCCAGCATGAAACAAACTCAGAAGCCTCATTGCATTTGTTTACTGCTTTATTTCTGAATTTCTAAGTCGCTGGCAAAGTTAAAGAAGGGTCAGCTAGTATTGGAAGAGATCCTGAATAGTCAGTGTGGTTTAGTGAGATCAGTCAGGCCACAAAGCCTTGCCAGAGTTGCTCCTCCCTCAGAAATTTTTGAATCTATATTTAAACATCCTTGATCTGGACACAAGAGATGTGATAGGGCTGACAGCAAGGGAAGCGAGGCAAGGAGGAAATTAGGGTTTCCAACAGAAGGGGAGGTGGGACAGTACTTCTAGAAAATCTGGGTTCTTTGGACATAATTGTCTGGCAGTGTGTAGGTATTACTAAAACCCAGGATTATTTCCAACACTACATCATCATATTCACTACTACTGTCTGCCAGTGTGTTAGTAGTAAATCTGAAGAGCCAGGAAAATAAGTGGAGCCTGTCTGCCTGCAATGAGGGTCTGGCCTCTGCTCCGCAGCAGGCAATGCCTTTCTCAGAGAATTAAATTATCTGCTAAATATCTAAAATATTCCTGAGACAATAAATGCTCTTTGCTAAATTTCTGGGGGTGGAAGGTGGGTGAAGGCTGGGATTTGAAGATTACAGCTACAAGTATAAATGCAAAGTAAGTGCTCCCGGAAATGAAAGGCCTGGTTGGCATCACTACACCAGCTTCATCTGCAGCCAGTCCCAACCTGGCAATGGTGCATACTTTGTGCTTTTCTTTCTCCTCTGGCACAATAAAACTGCTGTAAGATTTGGGAGAAACTCTTTCCCCTTTATTCTCTTTGAAGTTGTCACACTTCAAGTCAAGACCTTAGGGGTGGGAAAACCAGTGCTCCTCACCCAACCCTAGAAAGAATTTCTTACAGGAAGGATGCTCAAGAAGAGGATAAAGAGACACACAAATATCAGATCTAGTGGATTTTGGATGAAGTAGGGAAAGCAAAGCTCAGACTGAAGGCAATCCTGTAGGCTTGTGAATTCAAACAGGAAATCCACCATTTTCTGAAGTCTAGCTTAGGAGCAAGTAGTTTTCCGATTTTTAACAAATCAGATCATTTTGCATAGTAGCAGCATTAGTGGAAGAGAGATTGGAATAAACTTAACCCAAAGTGAGCCTACTCTTATCTGTTTAAGATGTTCTGTAGGGCAAGTGGGGCAGTATTGCGAGTTTTAATCACAATTTTCCATTGACCTCAGTGGGAAGTTTGGCTTTAAAATCAATGTCACTCTATTGCCCTTGCATAGTGAAGTTGGAAGTGTTAAGGTAGTTACTGAGTTGGTCACCAGCTGCCCTGGTAGAAACCACTTGAAACTCATATGTACCAGCTGTAGGTGCTGGTAACTGCAGGTGCCACGTTGACGGTTCAAGCAGTCACCTTCTTAGAAACTAGATAACATGAGAGAGGCCTGTCTTTTCAAACTATCCATCCATAATGTACTTGTCTGTCTGTCTAGGACAGAAATAATTCTCTTCATACTAGCTGGCATGGTGTTTCTTTCAGATTTATGATGAAAAAAGAGTTTATAACACACTGATGTGTTAGCTGTGACTGAGCAGTGCTTACATTGTGTCAAGGTCTTTTCTGCTTCTCATGCCACCTCACCAGAGAATGGGTGCACAAGAAGCTGGGAGGGGACACAGTGGAAACATCTCTCCAGCTGACCAAAGGGACATCCCATAACATACGGTCTTGTGCTCAGCCATGAAAGCTGGGGGAGAAGTTTTCCAGGGCTACAATTGCTCAACGACCACCTGGGCAGCAGTCAGCTGGTAGAGAGCAGTTGTCAGTGGGTTTGCATCCCTTGTTTTTATTGGTTTTGTTTTTCTTTTCATCTCCTTTTTTTTTTTTAATCTTCTTTTTTAACTTAAACTGTCGACTCAACTCATAATTGTTCACACTTGTACTCTTCTGTTCACAACCCCCATCCCACTGGAGATGATGGTGGTTTGAGCAAGCAGCTCTGTGGGGCTGAGTTGCCCACCAGAGTTAACTCAGAACAGCTGTCTAGGTCTGTCACATTTCACTGTGCTCACCAGAACACTACCAAGGGAGATCCTTTGAGGCAAAGACCAGCCCCCTCACTCTAACAGACTCACTCTAAATGTACAGCAATGGTTCCCAGCATTCAGGCTAGAATGTTCTTGCACAGGCCCAGGACTTCTCCTTCCATTTCCAGGCTCAATTCGTTCCCATTCCTTTTCATCTGTTTGCACTCTGAAATCATCCTTCAACTTAAACAGCTTATCTCCCATATCAGTGTTTCTCTTCCCTCACCCAGGAAATAATTCAGTTTCTTGATCTCTGTGTGAAGACCAGACTCTTCCAGCTTTCTCTCATTTCATATGCTTCACATGCTCCTGACCATCCTAGTAGCCATCCTCTGAAATCTATATTCACTTTTCTTAAACATGGGACACCACAACTGCATGCAAGATTTTGTATTAAGTTATCTGCCTGAATGCTCTTATGAAAGCCAATAAAATTATACATGCAGGAATTTTTACTGCAGTAAAAATCATAGCCATAAAAAGCAGTTCTTTCACATCTTTTCTTAGTATGGCTGATTTTTTCTATGTGAATGATTGCAGGCATATGAAAAAAGTAGGTGACTGAAACCTGGAACTATAAGGAGGGTTTCTAATAAGTATTTTTCTTGGTATAATTGCAGTGGATATTAACTAACTGTTAAACTTCCTCACAGAAAAAAAAAGTGTTTTGAATAAGCTTCAAATACAACTTTTCACTGAGAACATATTAGTTGCAGAACAGAGCAGCATTCTTGAGAATTTTGTGAGCCAGCAGTGAAGAGACTTACAGGGAAGGTATGAGATAAACAGTTTGTGGAGAACAAGAACTTCATGCCACACACTTCAAGATAAGTCCCATTTTCAGAGAAAAATGCTAACACGTCTCATAGATGCATGCACACTTTGTTCAGCCCCTTAACATATCATATTACCACTTACTAGTAAATAACCATGAGAACTGAACAGTAAAATTTTCACCTCTCTTACAAAAACTCTGAAGTCTTGCTTTAAAAGTGCAACAAACCAAAACAAACAAAAAAAGAACCCTACACAAACCACCAAAAAAACCAACCACAAAACAACAACAAAATAAAAAAATCTCTTACTGCCTCCATGTTCCTCAGCTGGAGCATTCAGTCAAGAAGTGTTTGTGCTGACTCCAGCCCATATTCTCTCACAGCACCTTCTCAGAAACCATGTCCCTCCAGAACAGAGCATTGATGCCTGAGTCTGTTCTCTGAGTCAGACAAGGTGATTATACTATGATTTCATTCAGTCAGAACAGTGGCTTAATTAAGGTCTCTCGCTTCCTGGATGTAGTTTATGACCACTACACCATGGGGCCCTTGGGGGCATTGACAGCTCTAAAATGAAGTTCTGGAGCCAGGAAACTTTTCTTGACAAAATCTTCTTGAATTGCCTATACTTTATGCCCCCAGACAGTGTTTCCAATGAAATTACGTGTTTCAGTGAAAGTATTTTTATCGAAAGAACTTGCTGGCTAGCTTACATGAGCATGTTGAACCATGGATGGTACATGCCACCCATATAGAAGAAATTAAGGGATCAACACATTTCGTGACTACAAACTGAAAGGAAGTTTCCAGCCACATCTTACTTTACTCTCAGTAACTCTCTTTCCTTGCTTGCCTTCTCCAGCAGGTCCATGGAAATCATTGGCTTTAGCAGAAGCTGGGGAAATTTTCGCAGTTCTCCATGCCAGATTTCACTACCTTAATTCAAGCTGAATGACCCTTGCTCTAGACAAAGCCCTTTTCTTTTTACAGGTTTTACTCCCTCTGCTACTCCTCTTCATGTGGAACAGCCCTGGGTCTCCTCCAGCTGGACAGTTTTCCTGTCTGGTTTGTACAAGAGGAGAGACTATGGCCTTGCCTGCTGCCTTACACATCTGAGACTCCTTTCTTCCCAAGAACAATTCTACCTGACTCTCTCATGAGTTATGTAAGATTGCAGTTGCCCTGAGAAGCCCTGGCCACCGAAACTGTCTTTATTTTCTGTTTGTGGTATTTGTTGCAATTGTTATTCCTAAATCCTCATTTCTCTCTGTAGTCCACAAACTTGATGATAGTACAAGCCCTGCCATTCTTTCCAGTTTAATACATTTTCAGCCTGAACAGTTTCTCTGTAGAAAAAGAAACTCTCACAACCTTTTGAGGATGTGCTTGATGCCTATACTAAAGCTTAGGGGTTAAGACTTTGCGGCAAACACCTGCCAACTCAGCTCCCAGTGCTACTTACATAAATATGCTTTTGTTCTTAGAATACGTTACTCCAGGTTTCATAAAAGTACCCATGTACAGCTATAAAAGATTTAAAAGATATAAATAATAACCTAGGAGTCATTTTAAGTTAGGTTCAGCAAATTTCAAGGAAGGGATCAACCAACTTTGGTAATTTAACAACTGTTTAAAATACATTAGCAATATCTGGTTTAATCTTATTGTAATTTATAAGCTATGAGGTTTTGTAAGAAAAAAATTTGCAGTAACATAGGAACACAAGAAATTAAGTACAAGCCTACAAGTGAGCTTTTTGAAGAAAAATCTATCACTGTACAGGATTGCTAAAGACACATGAGCATGCGCATAAACAAATGAGTACACAAAAATACGTATAAAAGCATTTCAAATAAATGCAGAGGGGTTCGATTGAAGAGAAGCTATATCTGATTTGTCCCTTCCTTTTCTATTCTGTCCCACAGTATTAATGAAGAGCAGGTACTCAAAATTAGCGCATAGATGTTTTTCATGCTTGAAAAAGAATGAAGGAAGCCCTCAGTACCCGCAGTTAAGGAGGACATGCAAGGAAGTGATTCACTGTATGCATACCTAATGTCTACTTGCATATGTACCTCATTATGTTGTGTCTGGGGGTTCAGGATTCTTTGTCAGCTTTTCTTAAATGCTTTATTGCCACTAAGAGGTTGGTTCATGCAATACTGCATCTCTGCAAGAGGCCGAAGTGAGAGCTGTTCAGCCTCCAATCCATACTTGAGCAGAACCAGTTGTTTAGTGAGGTCAAAACTGTTTAACACAAAAACACGGTGTAAGGAAGCTTTTGAAAACAAATCAAGGTGGCCTTACACGAGGTGCTCCCTGCTGAGGTTGTTTTTCAACCCACCTGGGTCACTCTGAAGTCAAAGTGACTTTCCTCTTCATGGAAGTGAATCAAGATGGGTCTCTCTGCACAGCAGAGAGCAGGAAGGACTAGAGGCTGGGGTGGTACCTGAGAGGAAGATTCTGGTAGCTCCAACAGGCTGTATACTTTCAGGTGCTGCCAGGCAGCATGGGGCTGGGTGTGCCCCACCAGACCTGGGCAAGCTCCTGTGCCTTGGGTCTCATACACAGCACAGACTTTTCTTGGCACCCTGTTGCTGGTGGCAGCCAACATGGCACAGACCCATGAGCATGACTGCTGCTTTGATTAGTGGTTTCATACATGGACACACATTTTCACAGCTGTCCTTCAAAAGTACCCACTTTAAAACAAAAAAATGACCATTTTCCACTAGAACCAAACTAGGATTAAGGACAATTGTTAAGCTTTAGAGGGGTTTAATTAATGTCTTTATTCTTGTTTATAAGAATAAAACTTATTGAATTCTCAATTATATAAGATTCATGGAAGAAATAATGGTCTTCAGCTTTAAATTCTTGCAGGGCTTTATTTTACAAATAATGCTGAAGCTAAATCTATTCATTCATTACGATTGGTGTTTATGATTCAAGTAATCAAACAGGATTCTTAGCATCAGGAACCATGAAATCTAGACTTATTTCTGTTGTCTAACTTTTTCACTCTCTGAGCACCTTTCCTATTTTCCCTCTGTTTAGGCAAAGTTCTTTAAAGTAGAGAGACTTTCTGCACCCCGTTTTCCCAATGTTGGCTATGGTTGCCAAGTCTTACCAGAACACGAGAGTTTGATTTGTATTCTGTGGATAATAAAAACAGCAAGAAAAGTAATACAAAACTGCCATTATACAAATGGGGTTGGGGCTGCACAAGAGGAATATCAATATTATTAAAGGAAGGACTTGCCTTGTATTATATGTCTCCCATTAAAAAAATTCCTTCATAGAATTCTGCTGAGCTCTAGTGCTCTAGCATTACAAAATATCTTTCCTTCACTTTAAAAAAATTAAGAACGGGGCAGCAGTGAGACTATGCTATTAACAAAGCCATGGAATGTCAATAAGAATAGAGGATAGCAAAGAAAGTAATATAATTGCAAAACTAATAGTACACATTTCACAGCTTTTAAACACACAGTTTTGCAGGGGAATATAATATTTCTGAAAAGAGGATAGTCATAGGTTTGGCTTTTGTGGGACTCAGACTGCTGAGAACATCTCAGGATTGGCCCCCAGAGTTCAGGAAGACACAGGAGTTGCCTGACACAGCTCTGCCAATCTACTTCAAACCTGACCTAGAAAAAACCAAGCAGTTTTTGTCCTGAATCTCTCCAGAGCACAGTCTGCCAACGTACCAGACTGCGAGGTAGTTTAATGATGTGGACAAACAGTCATTTTATTTTTCCTGTGCTCGTCTGGGAAAATTTGGAAACCATACATTGTAGTATCTTTCAGTGTTCCTGCAAACTGAATAAGGAGCTTTCCAAGGTGTACAATCAGTTGCCAGAGTTTCAGCAATAAGACAAAATCTTGTATCCTGTTATTAATAGTTTTCACACACATATAGAAGAAAAGGTCCTTCATAAACACATTTGAAAATTCAGGAAAATTGTTTCTATTGCTGATATTTAGGATATTATTATAGAAGTAAAATTTTAGCCAGAGGTATTCATAGCCTAAAAAAGACTACAAATGTAAGAAAGAACTCTGTTCAGCTCATAGGTATTAAAGTCTCCCAATTAGAATACCGAGGAGATGTTTCCAAAAGAGACTGAACTCCATCCTCACCCTCCCACATCCACTGTTTTCTGCATTTGCCCATGTATCACTTGATTGCCCTTATCATTCCCAGAGACTAAAAAATCTCTTTTCCTAAACTTAGTAGTATAAATTAGACAAGAAACAGAGAAAGACAGAATCCAAAGGGACTCCTATAACTTTTATAAATAGTCTTTTAGACTATTTAGAAGATGAGAGCTTATGAACTGAAAAGATGCTACTGTCTATTTCTGAGCAGTTTTCTGGTCAGTACCATTTTACATGCCATCTTCTCGTAATGGATAGTCTTTTTACCAAAGAATTGTTCCAAGTATTGCTTGTTTATACAATTTTCAAATTACTGTGTGAATTTTTCTCTCTGTTGGAACGGGAGGTGTGCCTAATCCTCTTTGTAATTGATAATCACATTTCCCATTTAAAGTAATCTTTTCTCATACTCATAGGACAAGCTGGGGAGGAAGTTTTCACAGGGGCATGTAGTAATAGAATAACGGTGTAATGGCTTTAAACTAAAAGAGGGTAGGTTAAGATTAGATATTAGGAAGAAATTCTTTACTGTAAGAGTTCTGAGACAATGGAACAACAGGTTGACCAGAGAAGCTGTGGCTGCTCCATCCCTGGAAATGTTCAAGCTCAAGCTGGATGGGGCTTTGAAAAACCTTGTCTAGTGCAAGGTGTCCCTGCCCATGGCAGGGGTTTGGAACTAGAGGATCTTTAAGGTTTATTCCAAACAATTCTGTGATTCTATGACTCTATGAAAAATATGCATGAGGTAATTCAGGCCTATCTTCATAACCTGAAGGATCCCTGTTGTTCATAACAGTGAGAATTTTCTCGCTGGAAGTCATCTCATGTCCAAATACACCCTTGCTATTCCAAAGCCACATGGGCAGAACACAGGAAAGGGAACACAGCTCATTTAAACTTCAAGTATTCCATTTCCTTAAGCCGTATTTTCTAAATTTTAATATTAATTTGACATTATTTTATGGCTGGTAACTAGTAATGACACAGTTGTTCTTGTCCTTCTATTCCCTATTCTGGCTCTCCCTCCACGTGGAATTATATTAGGAAGTATACTGTCCCAGCAGGAAGATGACCAGAGATTCAGTAACCTTTTCCAAGACATATCTTGTCTAAGTTCATCTCCCTGCACACATGCACACACATGCACTTCTTGGATCTCTGTCTTTCTTCCATTTTTCCCCCTCTCCATACCATAGTTCCTCGTAACTGGAGCAGCAAATTTTTTGTTTCCTTCAGAATCCTTGAGTGACCTCAGTGTGAAAACCCCTGTTTTGCAAATCAAAGATATGAAACTGATTTCGCCATTAGTTCTGCGGCTTTCCTCGAGGCCCTCACTACACAGGATGGGGATTCACGTATGATAATGCTGACATTCAAATCTACAACTGAACTGTCTAAAGACAATCTCCAAACACTACTCCAGTGATTAATCAGCTGTACATTCACATAGAAATATCTAACGTACTGCTCTACTCACCAAAGCCTTTTATTGTACAGTCAAAGGTTATCTGGAATTTTTCCATCCCCACCAGGCTGGAGTTCACTATTATTAAGTAAAATTCAACCTTGAGGGCAGTGAGACTGTGCAAGGAATACGGAGTGTTTTGATTCATATAAATACTGAAATGTAGGTTTGGGACATAGATGTAGGGAAGATTGCATCAGTCTTTTAAATTAGTCCCCCACAGTCACAAGCATCCAGTGTGTGTGTAGTCTGGAGAGGTCACGAGAACATCTGTTCCTCCTGTCTCTATACACCACATATCCTAATGTCTTATAAAACATCTGAAGAAGGCCAGAAGTCACAGTTATAAATTGCCATGGGAATCTTGTGATTATGATGGATCCCTACTATAGTGCAAAATTTTCCCTTTCACTTGTCTTTCTTCAGATGGACAGTTGCTTTAAAACTTGGGCATACATCTTGAACTCATGGAAAGGAAAAAAAATGAAAGACAGTCAAATACTAAGATTACACTGTAAAGATAGACTCAAATAAACCCCGAAAACTCACACCAAAACTCAGAATCTCTGCTCCCTGTTTTGTTGTGGGAAAATTGCCATATTTTTTTTAGTATTTTTTAAGTCTAACAGAGAAAAAATACACTGTTAATGCCTCACAGGAAAAAAAAAATGCACTCTTAATGAAAAATGTGCATTTCCAAAACAAAATAATTAACTCCCCTTATTGATCTCTGAAAGGATGTTATAAATACATCTGGCCTTATGATTATAAACTACACATCTCAAAAGATTTTTTGAATTTCCATAAAGCACGAGGACTGTATACTCACTGAAGGGCAGGAGTATTTCACATCCAAGCCCCTCAGTGCCCAGAGATTCCACTACACTACAGCTCTTACCATAGTCACGCACCTGCGTTTCTCTCCCAAAGTATCTGCAAACTACATACCTGTTATCAGGACTCTGGTCCTGTGTTGAATGTATTTTTCTACAGGTGGTATACAGACAAGAAATCCTACATGGAAACCCACAAAAGTGTTGATTTTTCAAGACCCAGACTGTGTCTGAAGCTATTTGTTTGTGTATAGCTTCTCACTTCTTTCAACTCGCACAACTTCTCAAGCTGCAGCTACACCAAGACAACACATTTGATGAGACAAGATAATGTCACTGCCATAAAATGAGAGCCTTTAACATCACTGGTTTTCATTCTTACCTTAAATAATGTGAAACCAGAAATTGGTAGGACACAACTGTTTCAGTGACTGCATAGATAACTGGTTTCCTAAATAGTAAAACTTACCCAGTCTTGAAAAGTTTCTGCGGTGACCACCAGTCTTCTTTGGCTTCCACAGCCTTGAAATCGAAATCCACTCCAAGGCAGACAATTTGGGAACCCCAAGAAATTAATCTTCAAGCGATCAGTTCAAACCATGAGGACAGTCATGAGCAGAAAACACCATATGAAATGAGATACTGGTCTTACTCATTTTCTTATTTATGAAGTATTTTACATTAGAAGAACATTAGGAAAATCCATACTAAGTTACCGCACTTATACTCTCAGAATAAATGCTTAAGACTTAAGGAATCTTTGGCCACCTGGAAAATGCCTCTGGAGAAGGGGTCAGAGAGTGGCAAAAATGCTTCTGTACTGAGGGTATTTCAATCTTAAGAGCTAGGATGAGTAAGTAGTCAAATACATTGTGCCTACCTGTCTCTCTTTCTACAAAATACAGCTTTTTTAAAATGAAAGAAGGGTTTTTACTTTATGGAACCTGAATTCATGTGGTCTAGTGATTTACTATCAGGAAATATGTGCTTCTACAATAACAAACAATGTGTTAATTCTAAGACTCATAGACTATTATTTTAGCAATAAAGAGTTTTTTGTGAGTTAAAAAATTCACTGTGCTCAGTTTTGAAATGCCAGGGTTGTTTGAATAGCTTGCCTCTAAGTTCTTTTAGTCTCTCTTCCACATGTATTGTAGTTGCTCATCCACACATTCACAAGCCTTAAAAATACTTCAGAAAATATATATAGGGTCGTAGAACTAAGACAGCTCAACTCTGTTTAGTTAGCAACCATTTTACTTTCACCACGGGGAGAACTATAGTACTTAAAGCTAATAACATAAAGGTTATTTACATGGACAGCTTGCTGGGCCCAGGAAAATTGCACTTACATGAAAAGTTTGTTTTTCCTAAGGTCTAACATTAAAGCTCAGTTCTTCTTTATTTTCATTGTTGTTTTTTTTTTCCTTTCCTTAAACCTCAGTGGAAAACAGGTGCTTACTGTGAAAGTAATCCAACCAGATATCTTCAAAATCTTAATAGGCAAAGTGGATTGACCTCAGTTCATCTTCGTGGAGCTTAGGACAAATTGATCAATTTACTTCCTAAATAATTACCATTTGAATGTTGATTTTACCTTCCTAAGATTAGTACATTAAAAAGCCTGTATTCAGGAATGCTAATGCAATGCAGTTCTGCAAACACACAGACTTACAAAAAACCCACAATATATTCTTTATATAGAAAAGCTTCAACTGATTCTGGGTAATGAGGATTTACTTATTCTTTTGTTGAAGAATGAAAAAAAACCAAACCAGAAATAAAACAGAGAAATGGATATAGTTAGAACTCTGGAGAGAAAGACTTTATTTAGCATTTAGATTTTTGAGGTTAGGCATTAAGATTCCATGGGTGCAACAACTGCAATGCAAACTTTATCTGTTTAAAATAAGCCCTTGGAATAAAGAAGACAAGAAAATTATTTATGTTTCAAGTGAGGGATCTAAAATTTGAATATTAAAACACAATCTAATTATTTCATAAATGTTGTAAGTTGCCTAGTAAGGCTCCAATGAAATACATTGATTGAGCAATAACTTTTGAAGTCTGCTTGCAATAAATGGCACTTTTTTTTGTTCTTCAGTTGACTCAAACATTGAGGCAGGTTACGCTCTCAGGTGTGTAGCTGTTCATTTCAGTGAATGTTGAGGTAACTTAACTGATATGGTTAGGGTTTCCCAGCTGGATGAAGACTCAGCAGTCCAGACACTTAGCCATACTCAGGTAGGCTTCATTTCCATAATCGCCCTCCCTGGAAGTAATTTTCTTTGTTGAGAAGAGCTTTCTCTCCTGCAGCAGGTGCTGACAGATCTTTCTCAGCGTCTTAAAGGAAGAGACGCAGAAGAATTTACTCTGGTCTGGCATCAGCTAGAGTGTCTGCTCATCTGAATGTGCAGCAAATAAGGGAAGTTAAAAAATGTGAATCTCAATTTAATGAGGAAATTCTATTTTCTCTTCTGCATCCCATTCCTCAGTTTCTCCCACTTTTTAAGTATCAAAAGTTTTACATTTTTTCTTGCAACATTTTGCATTCTGATTCCTCTTCATTAATATTGTTTATATCTCTCCATTAATCATCTCTTGGCATTTGTGTCTCCTGGAAATTCTCCATGGCAGCTTTATAAGTTGCTTTTTCTATACTGTTTCTCGTGCGAAAGTTGAAGTATCTTTCTGTGCTTCTATTTAAAAGTTTGTAAGTTCTGATTCCAATCCCCCAGAAGCCCATTTTCCCCCCCTCTGGAACAAATATAAGGGGAATCTCAAAATCTATATAATCTGATAATTTTTTTTTTAGAGCCAGTCTTTACAAGATGGGTTCTTGTCTTTTATCTTTTCTTTTATACTGAATTTTCTGGAGTTCCCACAGGTAGATCACAGAGACAATGGCTGGGCTTGTTATAAAACTCATGAATTAACTTATAACTCAGGTAAGGGTCGCTTACCTTCTCTGCTTTATAAATTAACTTATAACTCAGGTAAGGGTCGCTTACCTTCTCTGCTTTATAAAAAAGCTTTGCCAATCTTCTTAATCATTATATTTTTATTTTTTTAATGGGAAATGGAACTGGCTCCCCTCAGGTTCTGGATCGATTCAAGCTCATAGTGTAAGCTTTAGACACTCAATGGTGTCTAAAAGTTGTCAGCAGCTTGATGGCATGAATTATGTCAGTTTCTGGTGTTAGTCTTGGCTTTGGGAGACAAATGCCCATGTTACGAAGAGCCACCAAATATAACACTAATAAAGTGTAATCAGATTAAAGTTCAAACAGTCATGGAGATTGAACAAGGCTGTAAAGTTATCCTCCCTCATTCAAAAAATTAAGCTAGGGTATGGAAAAGCTGCAGGGGTACCTATCCTTGCTAAAGCTACTGGTTGTATTAAAGGACCTTTAAGGGCTTCAGAGTTTGGTCTCTTGCTATGAGCACTGTTCCATTTTATGTATATGTACATTCAAATTGTGTAAGTGGTTTTGTTCTTTTGTGTTCAGTGGCATCTACCTAGTCTGGATTACCCTCTCTCTTTTATGTTTTCAGTACTATTAGTATTTTATTACCTGAAATTAACTTTTTATGACTTGAAAATACCTATAAGGCTTTAAAAATGAAGGAAACTAAACAGGTTAGTATTAAATAATTACACATGCTCTGGACCTGCCAGTAAAACAAAATGCCTTGTACCTGGAAACATTTATGGAGAATACAGAGAAAAGTTATGACAATTGAGGCAGGATTTTAATTTTATTATTTATATGCTTAATTAAAGCCTGGAAAAATGATAATTGTATGTAAGTTGAATTAGTACAATGTATGTATTGCAATTACAATGACTTGAAAAAAACATTTTTTGGTTGTCCACCTTGAAACTTCAAAGTTACTGTATAAAATAGCTAAGTTTGGCACAGGATTCAGTTCAATTGACACACTTCAGTCCAACACCCTGGGGAGTGTGATCTGGGGTTGTTAATGCTCAATCACAGAGTTACTTTCATCACCAGGTGAACAATCTACAATTTGACTGCAACCTTAATAATTTTTTCTGCCCAGGTTTCTCTGAGGATGCTAAGGGAATGGAAAACCTGATTCCAGTCACACATCTGTTTCCACCAGACAGTGTTTTGCAGGGGTGATGAGGACACCTCACTTTTTCTGTGTCTTTGGTCAGTGGCAGAGAGTTCCCTCGTGATTATATTTACAAATACAACATTGCCATTGTTTAGCAATGATACTGCCAGACACAAAGTGATGCAACAAGCAGCTGAACATATCATAGTAGGTGAGTTCATTTTAATCTTGTTTCCTTTATACTATTCCAGCATCTTATCAGGCCTGTTTTCATATAGCCAAACATGCTATGTGTAGAAAATGTGTGAAATTTGGAGCAGACAGGTTGATCTTAGTCCTAGGAAGTACCACACTGACTGAAGAATGCTGAAAACCATTGCTTTAGACAAATAGACTCTAAAGCGACACTTGTATTTTGCAATCATTACAATAAATACTTTGTCTTTTTTAGGGAAAGCTTTTCCTGGATGTTATTCTAAGAGGATCAGTCACAGTGCTTTTGACCTTTTACTGTACACTACTCCATTAACATCCCGTGGAGAAATTCTCCTTATATATGTAATTGATGCATTTTACGAGACACAAATCAAAATAGATAGTCAAAAAATAGATAGTATGGAACTCAGGAAGAGCTGCCTGCCTGAGTACTTCGTTGGCATATTGCCTATAGTTGATAGTGTCAACTCAACATATGGTCCTTCAAATGCACTGATGAATTCTCTTATGGGAATAAAGTCAGACTTGTCTATGAAGTGTTTAAAGTTTCAAAGTCCAAGAAATAAAGCAAGCTGTAGCTCTAGTGAGGAGGAGACCTTACAGGCTTGTGTGCAAACATTGCAGCTTTTCACCACAACTATTTTTTAATCATTTCCACAGTGTGAACAGCCTTGCACAAGACCAGAGCAATTGTTAAAATAGTTACTACTTGAACACAGCCAAACTATGTTGCGAGCTGATTTAGCTAGATGAGTACTGCACTTTGAAAAAAGACAGTTGTTAAGCTTGTTCTAAATCTGTAGATGTATCCTCAAATTAGGGAGAACTTGAAACAGTGCAGAAAAGAAAGGATGGCAGAATTATGCAATTAAAATTCTCATCTAACCTCCTGAACAAGATCCAACAACCACAGAGTGTCTGAAATTATATATTCAGTGTTTATATGTGGCAGTGATAGAGTAAAAGAATTTGTACTAGTTTGGCTTTTCACATAGACATGCAAAACAAACACAGTCTCCATGCCAAGAAGTGCAAGGGTACATGGCAGAGGACTAGGAACAGGGAGGCAGTCCTACTGCCTGCTCATCTGGATGAGGTAAAGTGATGGGCACATGACCCAAAGGGTATAGAAATTTCTGAAATAATGACCCACTCTCTCTTTTTATTGTTGCTATTGTTAAAATGACACAAACACTGCTGCAAAAGGATTTTCTTTCCATTATTTTTTGCCTCTGCTTCTAGTGGCCCTCTCAGGCAGTGAATAAAACTTGAAGAAGGGCAGTTTGGTGCACAAATGTTCTCATTATCTTAAAGGGGTCAATGGTCAAAGGTGAAAAAAATTCATAGAGTAGTTATGATTAAAGGTAGTTTTTTATATGCTTTTGATAAAGGCTTGTGAAACAGCCAGAAGAGATCCTGCAATTTTAATGTTAAGTGGCTTTTGTATTGGAAAAATGCCCAAGGGCCATGTCTAGCATGGTCACTTACAAATGACTGATGGGAGATCAATACAGACAGAGTGGGGATGCAGCTTTGTCACTGGGAGATGCAGTTACTATGTGATTAGCCTTAAATAGCATTGATGTGGATGTAGATGGGCAGTAAAGTGCTTAGTATCCAGTGAGCATGATGGCTGTTTGTACACAAAAGTTAATGAAAGAGGAAAACCACATTATCATTAGACACTCAAAGGGGCTTCCCACACTCATTCTGAAATTTTAGGAGCAGATTAGCCTGACAAGGAGCTAGGTAGACCTGCCAGTCCCAACAGCATAAATTCTGAATTCGGTTTTCTCCTATGAGAAGCAATCCCATAGACCTTGGTAATAAACCTTGTTAAGTTCTATGTGCAACCCGATTATAGGGGAACAAGTAGGCCACTACCTTTCTCAGAGGCAGAAAATCCTGTGAAAGAAGCACAAACAGTAACTAAAGAGGGGAGAGAGGATACAAGAAGGTACTTTGAGGAAGGTAAGATCCTCTGGCACTGGTAACATACTGCACTAAATCTTCTCTGTTCCTTAGTGTGAGGATCATTATGGTTAATCAGATCCAAAATATCTCACTAGGCATTTCACTTTTCTTCCCCAGATACATTACCAATAAATAAGGATTTAAAAATGCATTTGATTGCATTCTTGCTAAAACATTTTTCCCAGGAATGTGGTAGAGTTCCTATGAAAGGAGGTTTTCAAGATGCAAATGGACAGGGTACAAGATGATCTCCTCCTGACTCCCTTTCCCTTGAAAGTTTGGACCAGACAATCTTTTGAGCTTCCTTCCAACATGAGTTATTCTACATTTCTGTGATATTACTTAGCACCTTCTTATTTTACAAACACACACACATATATACACTCTTTTTAGTTTCAAAACACAGACTTAGTGGGGCACCCATAGTATTAAAAAAAGCGTCTCAGATTTGCCCCAATCTGCCTTTCTGGAGGGTTTTGGGTTTCCTTTTTCCTATAGGAACCTCTGTATTTTTCCTGTGTCAAAGAGTAAAATAACCTAATTCAGATATTAATCCCCCTTTATATCAAATTCTAAAATCTCTCATTTGTTGCTCAAAAGAAGAAACGATCACACCACTGAAGAGAGTGACTATAAAATGACAAACAAGAAGATAGTAATTTTGAGTGTTCTGATTAATACTTGCTCCTTTTTTTTATTTATTCCTTTTCCTTTTGCTACATGAGAAAGAATAAATCACACTCTGAAAAAGCATCATCTACACTATCTCCTCTGACCTCCTACCCCGCTACTCATAGTATTAAAAGGTTTTTCTCAATTTTAGTCACATGGGGTAAACTGAAATTATTTCATGGCTAACCTGATATTTCCAGGGCCACGGTGAAGCCAGAAATTTGTGGCCTAGGGTCATCACATGCCTTTCTAATGCACCCTCAGTACGTGGTTAATTACAGGGAGAATTTGGGTATCCTGCTGTCAGAAGCCACTGCAGTACAGCACCAGTCAGAAAGACTCCTCGCTAAGCAGCTCTGCTGCATTCAAACCTAGACACCCTTTCAGGATACCCACTAGAAGTGGAGATGACCCAGAAGAGACCAGAAGGCTTAATCTTGGACAGTGCACATGTAAAATCTGGGGGCTTTATAACAACATACATCTAAAATCATTACACCCTTTATTAGCAAAAGATAGTGCACACATGATCAGCTAATTAAAATTGGGCCAAACTACTAATGGAGCCATAACCTAGGTCATTGATTCCCAAAGCATTTCTTCTTTTACTAAGCTGAAAGAGAAGCTCTGTAGTTCAAATAAGGCAAAATCCCTGCTATACTTAATCCATCTTTTTTAACTGCCTGAACTCACTGTTGACTAAAACTCTTCTGAGGGCATTGAACTGAGTTAGTAGCTCAGCCTTTGCAATCATGGTTATTTCTTGTCTGTTTAACTGTTCCTAAGTGAAATGTAAAAAATATTATTCTCCAATATTTACAAGAAGGAGACATCGTTTCCTCTCTGAAGAATCTATGTAAGCATACTCAGAAGACAAAGCAATTTATTTTTCAAATTACTTTGTACAATTTATCAAAACTGAATAGTTTACCCAGGCAAGATTTGGCTACTTGTCAAAAGAAGCATGGTTGTCCAGTCATTTTCCAATAGGAGCAATAACATATTGGCGTCTTTTGGAATGTTTTGTTAAATGTGCAGTCAGCCAACACTCAAGAGTAAATATACAGCCACAGCTGAGGCCTTCAGCTCACATTTCCAGGTTCACAAGTCCCAGACCTGTCACACATTTCCTTTTTGACCCTGGACAAGATATTTAATCTCCCAGCCCTCCATCTGTATAACAGCTAATATATTACATGCCTTTATTGCTATAGACTGCAGAATAAGAACAGTGTCCAATTACAGATACGTTCAGTGCTGCATATGATGGAGATGTGTTGATAGCTGAGGCCTCAGAAAGCTGCTCTAAAAAAAAAGGAATCAGAAATTACAAATTACTATTTTATCATGTAGTTTTCTGACTGTGCTTCTGTAGTCTCTGCTTACCCAGGTCCTCCTTACAGGTGAAATAGAATCTTAGAATCATGGAATCACAGAATCATAGAATCAGCTGGGTTGGAAAGGACCTCTCAGATCATCAAGTCCAACCCTTGATCCACTACCACCATGGTTACTAGACCACGGCACTAAGTGCCACATCCAATCTCATCTTAAAAACCTCCAGGGATGGAGAATCCACCACTTCCCCGGGCAGCTCATTCCAATGCCCGATTACCCTCTCTATAATGAATTTCTTTCTGATATCTAACCTAAACCTCCTTTGGGACAGCTTAAGGCCATGCCCTCTTGTCTTAACGGCTGGTTGCCTGGGAGAAGAGACCAACCCCCATCTGGCTACAACCTCCTCTCAGGTAGTTGTAGAGAGCGATGAGGTCTCCCCTGAGCCTTCTCTTCTCCAGGCTAAACAACCCCAGCTCCTTCAGCCTCTCCTCATAGGACTGGTGTTCAAGTCCCTTCACCAGCCTCGTTGCTCTCCTCTGGACCTGCTCCAGCACCTCAATATCCCTCCTGAACTGAGGGGCCCAGAACTGGACACAGCACTCCAGGTGTGGCCTCACCAGTGCTGAGTACAGGGGCAGAATCACCTCCCTGTTCCTGCTGGCCACACTGTTCCTGATCCAGGCCAGGATGCCATTGGCCTTCTTGGCCACCTGGGCACACTGCTGGCTCATGTTCAGCTTCCTGTCAATCCAAACTCCCAGGTCCCTTTCTGCCTGGCTGCTCTCCAGCCACTCTGTGCCCAGCCTGTAGCGCTGCAGGGGGTTGTTGTGGCCAAAGTGCAGGACCCGGCACTTGGCCTTGTTGAACCTCATCCCGTTGGAATCAGCCCAACTCTCCAGTCTGTCCAGGTCCCTCTGCAGAGCTCTCCTGTCTTCCAGCTGATCGACACTCCCCCCCCAGCTTGGTGTCATCTGGTCATTTGCTAAACCCTTGCAAGGCTAGGAGGGCAGGTGAAGGTCAACCAAAGGTCTGTTTCCCTCTCCAGAGGTCTCTCAATGTATTTGAGAACCATGCTGATAGACTGGCAAGAAATTCATAGCCTTTGGAATAGTCCTGAAACTTTATACCTTTGACACAACAAAGGAGAATTATTAATTTGGTCCTCAACTTCCATCGAAAGTATTCAATTTGTTTGCATGATCATATATTACTCTACTGACTTTGTCTCCTAGAAATACAATGCTTGCCAGTGAGTTGTTTCTCATGACCTGGGAAGCTAAGTGATGTCTAATATTGATCAGCGGTTCATACATTAATGGACATAGCTAAATTGAAAAAGATCCTCTTTATACACACTGTGGCAAATTGTATCTGTTTGACTGGAGAGGGCAACCTTTTATTGAACTGCATAGTGGTTTGCTTTTAGTTGAGTTTATCTACAAAGGATTTTCCCCTTTTTGAATTGTTCCACGAAAGAAGTGGGTTTTTTTCTCTCTCTCCAGACCATATTTAGCACATGCCTGTCTAGAGTGACTCTCATTTAACCTTCCATCATACCCATGATGTAGGAAAAGCCAATTTGAGTTTCCTATGTCAATGAAGAATAATGCAATAGGGGACTAATTTATTACTACTAACAATAGACTATATCCTTTCCTAGACTTTCAGCCAGGGCAGAGGCTGCAGCAGGTTTATCTATACCTGTTTTCATCAGGTAATACCCACTTCTGAAGTGGTGCTGCCTTCCTCAGGCCTGGGAGACATTGCCTCATGCTGTACCATAACTATCCTTCCTCTTGAAAAATTGTACAAATTGGAAATTGTTGCACCGGAGTCTCATCTGGTTTCTTCCAAAGTCCAGATCTATTATCTGTGTCTCACTATTTTACATCACCTATGTCCTTTCTTCACTTCCTTTCACTATACTTTTGTGATTTAACCCCAGCTAGTACACAGAATCACTCAACCATTCAGTCACTCTCCGTAGTGCAATGGGGGAGAGAATTGGGAGGGTGAAAGTGAGAGAGCTCATGACTTGAGATAAAGACAATTTAATAGGTAAAACAAAAGCCACAGGCAGAAGCAAAGCAAATGAAGGAATTCATTCACCACTTCACATGGGCAGGCAGATGTTCAGTCATCCCCAGGAAAGCCAGGGTCCATCATGTTTCACAGTGACTTGGGAAGGCAAATGCCATCATTCCAAATGTCTCCACTCTTCTTCCCCCAGCTTCACATACTGAGCATGATGCCATATGGTATGATGTGTCAGTTTGGGTCCTGGCTGTCCCCCCAATTCCTTGTGGATCCCCAGACCACTCACAGGTGGGATGGGGTGAGGAGCAGAAAAGGCCTTAGTGCTATGTAAGCACTGCTCAGCAGTAATGAAAGTATCTGTGATTATCAACACTGTTTCCAGCAGAAATCCAAAATATAGACTAATAATAGCTACTGTGAAGAAAATTAACTCTATCCCAGGCAAAACCAGCGCATATACTAACGATCATCAGTAAGCTGGTTGACAGGAAGACAAAAAGCAAGCTTTATTGGACAGGACAAAGGATAGCCCTTTATTTAGACTGGATGAGAAGGAGCCAGGTGAGCCTGACATTACAGAATAGACATAGGAGATTTTTCAGTTTAACAGCTTTGCTTATGAAGGGACAGAACAAATGGAGTTTGTGCAAATCAAGCTTAAGGTGAGCTGATAGAGCAGTTTTGTTTCTCAGGAAATGACTGCACCCTGCTTGGCATCAGTCATTGCCTCCGATCCCATCTTTGAAAGATCCCAACATTTTATATTTATTTACCAACACAAATTACATTGGCAGCCAGTCACTTCAAGCAATCTGCCTAGTCTGGTACAGCCAAGCATACAGGGTTTTAACAAAGAAAAATAAAAGATCTGTTCTTCCTATTCTGAGAATGACAGATATAGCCTACCCCAGGCTCTTGGTCAGCCAGCTGGCACTGAATTGCATCACACTTTCAAAAAACCCAGCTCCTTATTTTATTAATACTTTCCATGTGCTAAATATTACAGAAGACAATTATTGGCAGTTCAGTATCTTTACTTTAGTTAGGCTGAATCTCTTTCTGTCTCTCACACATTTTTTGACACAGCACTGAAAAGTGATGAACTCAAATGAATATGTATATCTGCTGTGGTCAAGTTGTGTTCTAATTTTTTTTTAAATTCTAAATAGAAGAAGCAGCAAAGAAAAGTTCCTATTGTAGATTTGGGCAAGAATAAAGCAACACAAGCAAGTAGAAAAATGTTCTTTGTTCTGTAGGGCCTCTTGTTACCATACATTTTTCATTTCCTGTATTTGAAACTCCAATTAACACTCACTTTCTCTGCCCCATACAGAATTATGACCTAGTCCTCCCACAGAATAAATAAATAAAGAAGAATCATCACAGTTCATAAGGGAGGGTATTTAAGAAAACAGGTAATTGTACACTTTCAAGGAGATCTGATTTGTAAAAAAGAAAAAGTGTCTAGGGGCAGCATGGTGCAAGGGACTCAGATTAGGGCACGCACACATTAAGCAAGTTATTTAAAATGTGAGTTTTCAATTTCCCTGTCAGAATAAGTTATAATATTAAGTACCAAGTACCCTGTGAGGGTTCTCAAGGAGTCTTGCTTTTGCACCTGCTGAGTAGCCCTGTGGACACTGGCAGAAATTTTTCACTGTAACAGAAAGGTCTGGCTCAAAGCACACATGGTAGCTCAAACCCACGGAGCACTAAACTTCACGCAGATCAAAATGACAGCCACTTCTTAGCATGAGATGTGAGGTTTGTTGTACATTGTCAAGCAAGGCTCATCTCACAGTCACATCTCATTACTCCCTTAGCCTCTTTCTCAAAGCACTTCATCTTCTCCAGCTAGTAGGTACTGGCTCTGTTCAAAAGGTTAAACTGTTGTTTCCAAAGGATGCAGAAGAACAAATCTTGACAAGGAAGAGAGCTGCAACTCCCTGATAAATCATGCACAGCACTTGGTCATGGGGCTTGGGAAGTACAAAATTAAATTCTGTTTACATTGGCCTGTGCTGACTCATAGAAATGCAATATGGGAATCATTGTTTTAATCAAGTCACATAGGTCTTTTTGTAAAATAAAAGCTAGAGTGAGTTGTAGAGACTAAGAATAAATACTAAGGAAAAGAGAATGGTCTGTGGAAATCAATCTCTCCTTTATATACTTCCAAATTATACTCATAAAGAAGAGGCCTCCAGCAGCTCTGTCAGTCATGATAAAGCTATCACTCTCAGATTTATTACAGGTTCTCTTCTTATGTTTTCAATGGAAAACATCCTACAGTGTGTTTGCATTACTATCAGAGCTATATGAAGATTAATTACGTGTCTAAGAGCTGAAATTCACTGACTTATTTTCCAAGATCTAACTTGCAGTCAAAGTCATGCCCTAAAAAAGTGGGGGACTAGCTGGAAAAGACAGAATGAGAATGAAATACTTCCAAGGACCAAAGAGTAATCACAATTTAACTCTTAGACACAGTAATGTAGCCTGAGTTTTCTCCCTGGTGCAAAAAGGAAGCTCTGTGCTTTGGGTTTGATCTCTTTTGGCAAAGCACAAATTCTACTTTTTTCACTTTGACTTCCCCTAAAAAGATGTGTATGTGTACCAAAAGTCTCATTTCCTAAACTCCTTGGTGTCCTCATCTGGGACAGCTATTTTCATGCTATTCAGTCTACACAGAGTGGCAAAATCAGACTTTTAGGCAAGGTAACTTAATCATAGCTGTGAAACTACAGTGTTGATTAGATTATTTTCCTCTGTGAGAAAATAGTGTGTGCTGCTTAATTTCCTAGGATGAGAAACATTGTTATTTTGCATGTCTTGGTCTCTCGCTCTCACTGACCCCTCAAGAGCACATAGAAACTGGAGTTCACTGTGTTGGAGAAAGGCTAGTAGCGATAAGATCTCTCTTCTTCTGCACATCTAAGCTGTTCCCAGAGACTGTTCCTGTCATGAATTGTGGAGTAAACTTGCTTGGAAAGGGGGGGATGTTTAAGGTCCACTTTGCCATGGGGTTAGACACATAAAAAAGTAATCAGCTTTGCTGTAAAAAAGCTGCTATGTGTTTTAAAGCCACCATCTTGACAAACATCATCTAAATAAGTTGCAGCAGTCCAAATGTATTGGTCCTGTCATGAGAACTGAAGGTAGACCAAGAAAGGATTTTGATTTACTGCTTTTCAAGGTCTTAGACAAACAAATACAGAGTGGTGGTTTTTATTTATATTCTTGCAATTGATGCTAAAGTAGAATTTAGGCAATGAAGTATATAGGTTACAATTGAAAACAGAAAAACATAATCCCTAAACATTGTATATCTTTGTCCAAGTAAGGAAATTAAAAATCTAACCAATACAATCCAAAGTGTCTGGATCTTATTCAGCAGACTTTCTGAGAGCCGAATCAGTGGTATGTTGGGGGTGGCAATGCTCTGGTGAGACAAATAAAACTGGGCACACTGCAAAAACAGATGTGAGCTTGCCTCACCACCATCCTTCCCCTGCCTCCTTAATCCTTTTGCCAGGGTCTGGGTCTTCTTAGTCAGAGTCCTCTCAAAATTGCACAATTAAATACCATCTTGCCCTTATATTCAAATAATCAGTAAATATTCTGTGAGGAAAGAGACTCACAGAGTAAGTCAAAGAGACAAGAATGAAAGTCTGCAAGACAAGGGCTTCATTATGAAGGATATTTTAGCACTGGTCAAAAGAAAGAAAATATGATTGAAATAGGAAATCCTAAAAAAATATTTATAGCTAAGATGAGAGTTGGCAAACTTTCACCTCCAATATTAATCTATTTTTTCCTTTTGCTATCTTTGAAAGAGCAAGACTTCAAAATTTATTTCCAAAACAGGATGATTGATCCTTACATGAATAGGTTTTTCCAAGAGTATCAGCAGAAGACACTTAAAAAAAGGAGTACATAAGACAGAAAAGATATGAGTGAAACTTTCTGCTATTACCTCTACCTTCAGCCTTTACTAGTCTCTAGTCCGGGAGTTATCTGTAGGCAACCATACTGGCAAAGTTTTTATGTGGGAAGTTGATGGTTTTCTTTTAATGAAGCAATTTAAAAGTCTTTAGAAAAATTTACTCAATTCACCAGGTAAGCAGAAAACAGTTTTCCGGCAGCAGCCAACCCATCAGATTTCAAATAATGATTCCAAAGCCGCATCTATTAGGACAAAAATTGAACATGAAAATTGCTGATCAAAACTTATTGTCATGGAACTACTGTCAGTATTGACAAAACTCAAAACCAAAACAGGCACACAACAGCTTTGCAAGAGAAGGAGACAGTCATCTGGCAGCTAATCCATGAAGTCAGCAGATAAATCCAACAGGCTAAAACTCATCATCCATTTGTGTGTTTTAGAATGATACAAAAAATGTGAACTCTTACTGAATACAAGGAGTAGATTTTGATCCTTAGTAATGTATTATGAAAGAATTCAAATGCATCCGCCCTCTGTGTCATTAAATCACAAATGCACATTTTAATGTCAAAAGCCAAATTTTGCAAGTGTAATACTTTCTCAAGTCCAATCTAACAAGTGCAACCTTTCCCAGTAGTATTCTCTGTCTTATTCCCTGAAAGCAATATTCCCTGCAGTATTCCCTGTTACCAAAGGACTACACTGGCCACAGGACACAATGCATTCTTCCATCTCCAGTGTCTAGAATTGCTTTCCTGCCAACTGCATAAAATTTGCTGTGTCCGTGTACAGATCTTTGGTGGGTGCAGCCAAGTAAAATAAAAAAGAATGATACAACCATGTCATAGAATCATAGAAT
>VXAY01005631.1:10725-28301 GCA_013399855.1 Oxyruncus cristatus
TGTTTATCTGGGGTGTTTGCTGCCTTCAGCTCCACCCGAATTAGAATTGAATCATTATAATTCAGATCATAATGAGTTATTATTTGTGTCAGAGTAGCGTTTTCCCTCCTGCAGCTTCTCCCTTGTACGTTTTGGGATGATTTAAGGGCCTGGAGTTACCTGCAGCTCCTTCCTCTGGATGAGATTACACGAATTTTCCTGGGATTTTTTTTTTTTTTTTTTCCCATTTCACCTGTGACTCAACACCAGCTTTGCTTTCTCAAGCCGTGGGTGCTCGTTGGGAGGAGATTCCTCTGGACTGCTGTGTCCCAGCTGCCAAATTTCTTTCATGATCTCGTAATATTAAAAAAAAAAAAAAAAAAAAAATAAAAAGGTAAAAAATATCCAAGAGAACCGAAGCACAAACTGTTTTGTGGGGTTTTTTTCCTGCCTGGAAGTGGTTTGGTCTGAAGACCCTCAAGGTTTGATGGTGTCAGTGGGATGGGTCACCTGAAATGATGGTGATGATGCTGAACTGGGAGGTGCCCCGAGGCAGAAAGGCCCTGCTGAGAGACCTGGGCTAATTAGAGGGCTAATTACTAATTCCTGGTGAGAGCGTTCCTGGGTGTGTGGGGTTTAACACACACAAGGGTTGGGAGTGTCCTGGGCCGGCCCCAGGTCTGGGGGCAGGGTTGGGTCACACAACGGGAGAAGGATCTGAAGGTGCTGGAGAGAGTCCAAAGGAGGGACCCGGGGCTGGGGAAGGGTCTGGAGGGGCCCAGGAGCAGCAGCTGAGGGAATTGGGGTCGTTCAGCTGCACGGGAGGAGACTGAGGGCAGAGCTCGGCAGGGAAGGGCTGGAGCTGTGCCAGGGCAGGCTCAGGTTGGATCTCAGCACAAGGTTCTTCCCCCAGAGGCTGGTTGGCACTGACCAGGCTCCCCAGGGCAGTGGGCACAGCCCCAAGGCTGCCAGAGCTCCAGGAGGGTTGGGATGATCCTCTGGGGCACAGGGGGGGACTCTTGGGGCGTCTGTGCAGGACCAGGAGCTGGACTGGATGGTCCTGGGGGGCCTTTCCAGCCCAGGATGTTCCACAGAAACTCCAAGAGTTGCCTCCAGCGCTGGTGAGGTTCTGTGGTGTCTGCACTCAAGAGACCAACTCCTGAGAGGGTTTGGCCTTTCCCTTCAGCATCTGCTCTTGCAAACCTTTCGTCCGTGTTTTGAAATCCCTGCTCCAGTCCTGCAGAAGGATTTCCAGCCCCACTGACGGAGCAGCAGGACAGGAGGGTTCAGCCAACAAGTAGCAGATGCCACCAGCTGGAGAAGCTCAGAATTCCCAAACAGGGAAACGACTTTTACATCCCTGGCTGGGGCTCAGCTAAAGCAGCCTCTCATTTCCCAGAGTTTCCATGAGAAGTGCTGGAAAAGAGCCCAGCACACAACGTGTGGATCTGGTTACAGCTTCATTACGGGTTTGCCAGTGGGGTGGAACAGGTAGGAAGGTCTGAAGTGGGGGTTGCCTGAAACTTTTCCCTTCAAAGCCCCTTTTTCATCTGCTCGCTGGGCTGTCAAAAATAAAGCCCCAGGAGAAGCAGGGTGGGTTCCACGGGCTGGATTTCCCTGGATGCTGCAGCCAAAACAGTTTGTGAGAACAAGGCTGGGAGAGGGGAGCACAAAACAATCTCTTGGTTTATATTTTCCTTCTCTTTTACCTGTGGTGGAGGATTCTGGAAACCTCCTCCCTCTGGGAAGCTGCAGAGGGGCTTTGGCTGTGAACAGGCCCTGCTCAGATGTGTCCTCTGGCAGGGATGGAGGGGTTTGCCCAGGGCTGGGGGACTGTGTGTGGGAGCAGCAGAACCTCGGGAAGGATGTGCGCTGAGATTCCCTGCCCTGCCCTGCCTCCTTCTGTTCAGAGGCTGCTCCAGCCCCCAGGACCATCAGGGCTGGAAGAGACCTTCAAGATCATTTACTCACCCCGTAATCACCCCTAAACCGTGTCCCCAGGTGCCACATCTGGAACACTTCCAGAGGTGGTGACTCCATCAGCTTCCTGAGCAACTTTTTCCAAAGCCTGAGCAACCTTTTCCTTTCAGTGAAAAAATCCAAAATTCAGATATTTAATCTGAACCTTCCTTGGTGCAACTTGGTTTGGTGACCCTGGAGAAGAGGAGGCTGAGGGGACACCTCAGTGGGGTCTTTGACATCCTCCTGAGGGGCAGCTCCAATCTTTGCTCTGTGAGCAGGGTCAGGCCCCAGGGAAGGGCTGGAGCTGTGCCAGGGCAGGCTCAGGTGGGATCTCAGCACAAGGTTCTTCCCCCAGAGGCTGGTTGGCACTGACCAGGCTCCCCAGGGCAGTGGGCACAGCCCCCAGGCTGCCAGAGCTCCAGGAGGGTTGGGATGATCCTCTGGGACACAGGGGGGGACTCTTGGGGATGGGCCTGTGCAGGGCTGAGGGTTGGGCTGGGTGGTGCTTGGGGGTTCCTCCCAGCTCAGAACATTCCCTGATAACTTCAGGCCATTTCTCCTCATCATTTCACATGATCCCGGCTCTGGAGAGGCCGAGCTGTGCCAGAGCCATGGGACGGGTGACTCTGATCCCTCTCCCAGTGTTGTCCATGAGGGAGGAGAAAAGCCTGTGGTGGCCCTTTGAGTGGTGCTGGGCCTTCTGCTGCTGCTGGGACAGCCCAGGGCAGGAGTTTCTCCTCTTGGCTTTGTCCCTCAGGGCAGAGAAGGGAGATCATTCCCTTCCCTTCACCCACAGGATGAGGTGACACAATGGCCAACTGCAGGTCACCTGTGAGGGGCTTTCCCAGCATGGAATCATGGAATGGTTTGGGTGGGAAGGGACCTTAAAGGTCATCTCATCCCACCCCCTGCCATGGGCAGGGACACCTTCCACCAGCCCAGGCTGCTCCAACCTGGCCTTGGACACTTCCAGGGATCCAGGGGCAGCCACAGCTTCTCTGCCCAACCTGGGCCAGGGCCTCCCCACCCTCCCAGACAGCAATTCCTTCCCAATCTCCCATCTCTCCCTGCCCTCTGGCACTGGGAAGCCATTCCCTGTGTGCTGTCCCTCCCTGCCTTGTCCCCAGTCCCTCTGCAGCTCTCCTGGAGCCCCTTTAGGCCCTGCAAGGGGCTCTCAGCTCTCCCTGGAGCCTTCTCTTCTCCAGGGGAACCCCCCCAGCTCTCCCAGCCTGGCTCCAGAACATCCAAGCTCTATCCCCTTCCACGCCCTGGCCTGGGAAGGGACACCTTCCACCAGCCCAGGTTGCTCCAAGCCCTGTCCAACCTGGCCTTGGACACTTCCAGGGATGTCTGGAATTAGGTACCAGACTCAGGTGAGACCCATCTCGGTTGCAGACTCCCTCACAGTGACTCCAGCTCCTTTTCCTGCCCCTTTTCCCTAAAAGCAGTAGAGTTTCCCAGTGCATAATCCCTTGGAGGATCGTCCCTGTGATCCAGGTTGACATCCAAGCATGGAAGAGGCCAGAATGTCATGGATTTACCCTTTTGGGACATTTTCCTCTCTATTACAGGTGTCCTCACCTTCCACCCAGCCCCTGAATTCCACCTCAGCTTTCCCTGGTGGTGGCTCCTCAGGGAACATGGGACACAGCTTGGATTTGGGAATTCCAGTGCCAGAGGAGTCGTTTCTGTGTAACCAGCTCTCGAAGTGACCCCCAGGCTCTCTGGTTGAATTTCTCCATCCGTGACAGGAACGTTCAGGCAGAAGCCCCTCAGTGTCCATGGGAGGTGTGGGACAGATGAGGGAATTCTGCCCCGACGTGGCCACGAGGCACCAAAACAGAGCCTCTTATCCCCCTGTGCAGAGCAAAGGAGGAAGGAATGAGGTCGAGCTCTGTCTCCCCAGCCCGGGGATTCCGGGCTTGCATTCAGGGAGCAGCCAGAGGAAATCTGGCCTGGAGCTCCTCCTGAATTTAGCAATTTTACCGATTTTGGGCACCTCTGATCAAGAAAGACGAAGAAGGGAAACCCTTGTTTCGGCTGCTTCCAGAAAAACAGCCTCTCTGGAGCCTCCAAGGTGTCACCAGGAGCTTGCAGGCTCCAGCCAGCAGGAATTGCCGTGCCCTGCCGTGCTTCTCCCTTCTCCAGGACTCCACCCTGGTGACCTTTAAGCAGCCAAGGAAGAGGTTGGTGAGAACACTCCTCCCAGGCCCCCCTTTGCCTCTCCCTATCAGCCCCGGGAACTCAAAGCCTCGCACACCAGCCCCACCAGCCTCTGCCAGGAGAGATTTCCAAGTTTTTTTACGGCCTTCATAAAGTTGGGATCAGGGGGGATTTTTTCCACAGGAGTTGAGGAGAAAGAAAGACTTTCTCCCCTCTTTTTTTTTTTTTTCTTTTTTTAAAAACCTCCTCTTTGGTTCTTTGGGAAATGAGCTCGTTCCGAGAATAAAAATAACCCCTTGATTTGTGTGTTTCTTCCTCGGAACAGAGGGAGACTTGTTGGTGGATCTCATAAAGTTTTTGTTCCTCTCTCCCCTCCTCTCGTGCGCTTTTAGGTGGTAATTTTATCCAGATGCCTTTGCTCCTAAAAAACCTTCCACTGGGGTGTTTTTGTGCTGCACACACGTGCCAGGCCACCTCTCCCCGAGGTGTCTCTCCTCATTCCAGCTTCTCCCGGAGGACCAGGCTCATCCTGAAGTTCTGCCCTCCTCGTTCCCGTGGTTTCCAATTCCCTCCTGAGCGCTGTGGTGGGTTTGGGTCCGTTGTTTTGGCGTTGGCTCAGCAGCGGAGGAGACCAAAGCAAAGGGTGAAAGGAAGAGGGGGATGGTCAGGCCAGGCCAAGGCAGGTGGGAATGAGTCTGTCTCCGCTTCCCTCTCCCAGTTCCAGCTGAGGGAAAAGGGATCCATTGGGGATGGTGAGGAATTAAAGGGGTGAAACGATGGAGGTGCCAGAACATTCTGTGGTGAGAAATTGGCTCTCCACCCGCAGGAAGGTTGTGAGGGGTGTTGGCCACCGGTCCTGCTCCCACCCTGTCCCAGATCCCTGCCTGTGGGTCCATCCTTTGTGTTTCCATCCCCGGCCTCTGTGGGGTCCTGAGGCCACCTTTGAACCTCTTTGCTGTGCTGGGAACACAAAGAATCTGGGAACCAGCACCAAGCCCATCCCGGTGGAGGCCCCGACCCTACCGGGTCAGGAGGCCTGGAAGTCACCAGGGTGGGATTTGGGACACACGTGATCCTTTTCCCTCTCTCTTCGTGCTGTCCCAGGAGACATCAGTGCATTCCTCAGCACCTGGATCATCATCCTCAGAATAACGACGCCATTAATTCCTCAATTCCCCCGATTTGGGCCACGAACAGACGGTGGGACTGGTAGGAAGGAAGCAGGGGTGGTTGTCGATGGTGCTGGAAGCTCCTGTGCTGGATTGGGAATGGTACCAGTGGTCACACCATGGACACTTGTGCTTCCTGGGAAAAGGGAAAGGCAGGGAGCGCTCAAGTCTTCCCAGCCCTGACCCCAAGATGGTTCCTCTGAAGCCTTCTCTGATGTAGCTCAGAAGCACAGGAAGCTGAGGATGAGGTTTGATTCCCTCAGGTCAGGTATTTAATTCCATTTGGGATGTCATGGGGTACCCAAAACATCTACAGGGCTTTGGGATATGAAAGACAAGCCAAGGAAAACCTTTGTCTCTCTGGAAAAGCCACAGGTCAGTGGGAACAAGAATCCTGGAATGGTTTGGGTTGGAAGGGACATGAAAGACCCTCTAGTTCCAACCCCAGGGACACCTTCCACCAGCACAGATTGCTCCAAGCTCTGTCCAACCAGGCCTTGGACACTTCCAGGGATGGGGAGTCTGGTCTAGTCCAGGACCTGGGCTGGTGGGAGGTGTCCCTGCCCAGGGCAGGGGTGGCACTGGATGGGCTTTTAGGTCATTTCCAACCCAACCCATTCCCAGATTCTGGAGCCAGGCTGGGAGAGCTGGGGGGGTTCCCCTGGAGAAGAGAAGGCTCCAGGGAGAGCTGAGAGCCCCTTGCAGGGCCTAAAGGGGCTCCAGGAGAGCTGCAGAGGGACTGGGGACAAGGCAGGGAGGGACAGCACACAGGGAATGGCTTCCCAGTGCCAGAGGGCAGGGAGAGATGGGAGATTGGGAAGGAATTGCTGGCTGGGAGGGTGGGGAGGCCCTGGCCCAGGTTGGGCAGAGAAGCTGTGGCTGCCCCTGGATCCCTGGAAGTGTCCAAGGGCAGGTTGGAGCAGCCTGGGATGGTGGAAGGTGTCCCTGGGTGGTTGGAAGTGGATGATGTTTAAGGTCCCTTCCAGCCAAGCCATTCCAGGATTCCCTGAGAGCAGCAGAGGCTCCTCTGGCGAGGCTGGAGAAGGTTTCAGTGGATCAGGGTCAGTGGAGCTCCCTGGGCAGGGCTGAGATGTTGAACCGCCCGCAAAAGGCAGGACAGGACTTAGAACTGACACTGGGCCTGGCAAAGGCTATTCCCAGGGACTGGAGCTTAAATTTCACCCCTTCTCCAGCCTGAGCCAAAGGGATCCATCCCTTGAAGGAGCTGGGCCGTTCCTGGAGCGTGTCTCTGGTTCCCCACGTGGGCAGGGAGGGATCTGAGGAGGTTCCCACTTCACTCAGTTTTACCATCACACTCTGGTCGCTCTGAGTTAACCCTGAGCCAGCCCAGCCCAGCCTGGTTAAACCTGCCCTCAGCTCCTCCTGGGGAGCAAAGGGCACCCACAACAGGCACTGGGTTCATCTACCGTTGGCATTGGGATGGGAGGCAGGTTTGGGGGCAGAAAAGCACCGGATTCCTTTCCCTCCCTCCTCCCCCCTCCCTGCCTGACTCGCTGCTCCAGTCCCTCCAGTCCTTTCCAACACTTTACCTTGTGAAAACTGCCACAGTGCCACCAAAATCCAACCCCGGGGGCATCTTCAGGAGCCTCGGGGGTGTTGCTGCTCCTGGGGAGGCCCAAACCATCCTTGAGAGAGAGAGAGAGAGAGAGAGAGGCTGAACAACAACCCTGAAAACAAATACTAATTCCAATCCCATCGTTCTGGTCTCCAAGAATAAAAGAAAATCAGAGCGAACTGCACAGGCACAGTGGAAAAACCGGGAAGGAATGATTTTCTTCCTGATTTATTCCTTATGTTTCCATTGCCTTCTTCCTTTTTTGATTGATACTAGAAAAGGGGGAGGAGGGAGGTGGAACAGAAAGGTCGTTGTGGGGACGGCGGCTGTCAGTGATGGGGAGGCAAAGGACCCTTCTGAGATGAGCCACACGGGTGCCTCCTGCTTCCAGCAGCGGATTCCCGATCCTGTGAGTCATTCCCACCTCTGCTTCTTCCCTCCTGCCCCTTCAGCGTCCATGTCTGTGCCATTCCCGGGATAAAGGCGGGTGGGGCCATTTCCCAGCCCGGCCTGGAGGGAGAGCTGCTCCCAAAACGGGATCTGGGAATCCAGCTGGAGAGGGGGACGAGCTGGGGCTGGGGGGTGAGGGGAGGGGAGGTGGGAAGGGATGCTCTTCCCGAGGGAGGTAAGGCACGGACAGGAACCCGTGCCAGAGGTTGGGAACAGCAGGAGGGAGGAAGGACCATCAGAGTGTCCTCAGAAACTGCGGGAGAGGACGGAGGGTGGACAAACGAGCAGGAGGCTCCCGGAGGAGTGGAAATAATTCCACGGGCAGCTCTGCTGAGCTCCTGGATACCCTCTGGGGGGGGAGTCCTTGCTGGTGGCACCAAACCTTGGCGTGACCTTTGCTTGGCAGTTCTGGGGTCAGGCCAAGGACTTGGTCAGCAGAGACCTGTTGGGCAAGTCAGGGGTGGAACCGAGGAGGAGACCAAACCAACCCTCTGGGCCGCAGGGTCTGCCCTGAAAAACCCCAGTTCTGTCCAACTTCCCACCGAGCCTCGAGGAGAAACATCACCCTGAGAAGGAAGAGGGGAACGTTCTCCCTGGGCTTCACGGAATTGGAATAAGAAAGGGGAGAAAACTCAGCCTGGACTTCACTGAATTGAAATATGAAAGGGGAGAAAATTCATCCTGGACTTCATGGAATTGAAATAAAAAGGAAGGGAAAATTCATCCTGGTCTTCACAGAATTGGAGTATGAAAGGAGAGAAAATCATCCTGGTCTTCATAGAATTGAAATCAGAATGAAGGGAAAATTCATCCTGGTCTTCACAGAATTGGAATAAGAAAAGGGAGAAAATTCATCCTGGTCTTCACAGAATTGGAGTATGAAAGGTGAGAAAATTCAACCTGGACTTCATTGAATTGAAATCAGAAGGAAAGGAAAATTCATCCTGGTCTTCACAGAATTGGAGTATGAAAGGAGAGAAAATCATCCTGGACTTTATTGAATTGAAATAAAAAGGAAGGGAAAATTCTCCCTGGTCTTCACATAACTGGAATATGAAAGGAGAGAAAATTCATCCTGGTCTTCATAGAATTGAAATCAGAATGAAGGGAAAATTCATCCTGGTCTTCACAGAATTGGAATAAGAAAAGGGAGAAAATTCATCCTGGTCTTCACAGAATTGGAATATGAAAGGAGAGAAAATTCATCCTGGTCTTCATAGAATTGAAATCAGAATGAAGGGAAAATTCATCCTGGTCTTCACAGAATTGGAATAAGAAAAGGGAGAAAATTCATCCTGGTCTTCACAGAATTGGAATATGAAAGGAGAGAAAATCATCCTGGACTTCATTGAATTGAAATAAAAAGGAAGGGAAAATTCTCCCTGGTCTTCACAGAATTGGAATAAAAAAGAAGGGAAAATTCATCCTGGTCTTCACAGAATTGATATAAGAGAGGAGTGAAAATCCCCACGGTCTTCTTAGACTTCAAATAAAAAAAGAAGAGGAAATTCATCCTGGTTTTCACAGAATTCAAATAAAACGATGGGAAAATTCCTCCTGGTCTTCACAGAACTGGAATAAGAAAAAAGGGAAAATCCCCCCTGTTCTTCAGAGAATTCAAATGAGAAAGAAGGGGAAATTCACTCTGGTTTTCACATGATTGAAATCAGAAAGGAGAGAAAATTCATCCTGGTTTTCACAGAATTCAAATCAGAAAAGAGAGAAAATTCCCCCTGGTTTTCACATGATTGAAACAAGAAAGGAGAGAAAATTCACCCTGATCTTCATCTGATTGAAAATAAGAAAGGAGGAAAAAATCATCCTGGTCTTCAGAGAATTCAAATAAGAGAAGAGGGGAAATTCACCCTGATCTTCATATAATGGAAATACGAAAGGAGAGAAAATCCACCCCTGGGCTTCACAGACCTCAAACAAGAAAGGGGAGAAAATTCTCTCAGGTCTTCACATAACCGAAGTAAGAAAGGAGAGGAAATTCCCCCTGGTCTCCACACCATTCCCTGCCCTCCCCAGCCAGGGGAACGTGCTTTTTCTCCGGTGGGTTGTGAATATCCACCCCCATTTCGGGCCCCTCCTGTCCCCGGAGATGCTGCTCAGGCTCCTCATCCCACTCGGCGAGTTACTGGGAGCGAAGTCCCGGACACTCCAAACAATATCCACCGTGGATTGCGCCCGGAATCCCAAAGCTGAGCAGACTGTGCCCTCCCCCGGCCGCGGGAGCGCAGTTTTCCTGCGGCAGGGAGGGAAGGATCCCGGCCGGGAGCGCTGCTCACGCTCAGCGCTGCGCTGCCCTCGGCGGGGCCTGGGAAACGTTCCCCGGGTTTATCTCCCTTCCTTCATCCCGGGATTTATCCCTCCACCCCTCCATCCCCGCCTTGGGTTGGTTTGAAAAGCTTCAAGGAGGCAACCGAGGAGAAGTAAATAATGGGGTGGGGAGGATGGGGAGGCTGCTCGAGGTGAAACCCCCCCCGGGACGTGCTGGGGGTTGTGCCAACAAAGGAGGTCACTGCTGGAATCCCTGGAAGTGCCCAAGGTCAGCCTGGGATAGGGAAGGTGTCCCTGCCCAGGGCAGGGGGTGGCACTGGTTGGGCTTTAAGGTCCCTTTCCACTCAACCCACTCCAGGATTCCGGAGCCCCTCTGCTCTGGAGCCAGGCTGGGAGAGCTGGGGGGGTTCCCCTGGAGAAGAGAAGGCTCCAGGGAGAGCTGAGAGCCCCTTGCAGGGCCTAAAGGGGCTCCAGGAGAGCTGGAGAGGGACTGGGGACAAGGCAGGCAGGGACTGGGAAAGGGGAGATTTGGATGGGATATTGGGAAGGAATTGCTGGCTGGGAGGGTGGGAAGGCCCTGGAATGAGTTTCCCAGAGAAGCTGTGGCTGCCCCTGGATCCCTGGAAGTGTCCAAGGCCAGGTGGGAGCAGCCTGGGCTGGTGGAAGGTGTCCCTACCTGTGGCAGGGGATGGAACAAGATGATCTTTAGGAAGAAGTTACATGAGGAAGAAATTCTTTCCAGAGAGAGGGATCAGCCCTTGGAATGGGCTGCCCAGGGAGGGGGTGGATTCTCCGTCCCTGGAGGTGTTTAAGGACAGACTGGATGTGGCATCAGTGCCATGGGCTGGGAACCACGGCGGGAGTGGATCAAGGGTTGGACTTGGTGATCTCTGAGGTCCTTTCCAACCCCTGGAATTCTGGGATTCTGTGATTCCCTTCCCACCCAAACCATTCCATGACTCCATAGGACAGGAGAGATGAGGGAAAGCCCTTTTGAGGAACTCTGGTGGTTTTCTGACCTGCAGTCCCACCTCACACCAGAACTCTCCTCCCTCCTTCCCCATCAGCCTCAGACCCTCAGGGCTGTTCAGCCTCCAGAGAGACACTGAGAGGGCACCTCATCCATGTCCTTCAGGATCCAAAGGGAGGTGCCAGAGGATGGATCAGCTCTCCTCGGGGGGGCCCCGCGGTGGGAGAAGAGGTAACAGGAAAATCCGATGCCCGGGAAGTTCCACCTGGACATGAGGAAGAACTTCTTTAATGTAAGCACTGAACAGATTGTTTGAATCCCATTACCCTGTGATTGAATCCATAATCATGTGATTGAATCCATAATCATATGTTTGATCCCGTTATCACATGATTGAATCCCATATTCTCATGCGTTTAAATCCATAATTATGTGTTTGATCCCATAATCATGTGTTTGATTACCATTACCATGGGTTTTAATCCATTATCATGTGTTTCAATCCTATTATCCTCTTTGAATGCCTTTATCCTGTGTTTGAATCCCATTCTCATGTGTTTGAATCCCATTCCAACATTTGAATTTGGGTTGGGAGGGCCAATCCCACTCTCATGTGTTTGAATCCATAATCATGTGTTTGAATTCCTTAATCATGTGTTTGATCCCATTATTCTGTGGTTTTAATCCTCATGTGTCTTCGTTCTCATGTGTTTGATCCTATTATCCTATGTTTTAATCCATTGTCCTGTGTTTGATCCCATATTCTCCTGTGTTTGATCCCATTCTCCTGTGTTTGATCCCATTCCCCTGTATTTGATCCCATTCTCCTGTGTTTGAATCCATAATAATGTATTTGATCCCATTATCACTTGTTAGATCCTATTATCACATATTTGAATCCATAATCATGTGTTTGAATTCCTTAATCATGTGTTTGATCCCATTATCCCATGTTTGATCCCATTATCCTGTGTTTTAATGCCATTATCATATGTTTGATCCCCTTATCACATATTCGATTCCATAATCATGTGTTTGGATCCATCATCACGTGTTTGAATCCATTATTCTGTTTGAATCCCATTATCCTGCCTTTGAGTCCCATTATCATGTGTTTGATCCCATATTCTCATGTGTTTTGATCCATGATCCAGTGTTTGATCCCATTATCCTGTGTTTGATCCCATTATCATCCCATTATCATTGAATCCCATATTGTCATGTGTTTGGGTCCATAATCACGTGTTTCAATCCATTATCCTATGTTTAATCCCATTATCCTGTGTTTGATCCCATTACCACGTGTTTGGATCCCATATTCTCATGTGTTTGGATCCATGATCACGTGTTTGATCCCATTATCACGTGTTTGATCCCATTATCCTGCCTGTGAATCCCATTATCACGTGTTTGATTCCATAATCATACGTTTGATCCCATTATCATGTGTTTGATCCCATATTATCACGTGTCTGGATCCATCATCACATGTTTGAGTCCCGTTATCCTGTTTCAATCTCATTATCCTGCGTTTGAATCCCATTATCACAGGTTTGGATCCATCATCCCGTGTTTCAATCCCTTATCCTGTTTGAATCCCATTATCCTGCCTTCCCTTGGCTTTCCCAGCTCCAGCCAGAACAGCTGGAGTGTGTAACCTTAGTTCCAGATGTTCCTCCTCCATCCCACTGCATGGAATCATCTGAGATACATATATATATATAAATGGATTATTTTGGTTCATAAAATCATGGAATCAGGGAATGGGTTGGGTTGGGAGGGCCCTTAAAGCTCATCCTGTTCCAACTCCCTGGGCAGGGACACCTTCCAGCATCCCAGGTTGTTCCAGCCTGGCCTTGGACATTCCCAGGGATCCGGGGGCAGCCACAGCTTCTCTGGGAATTCCATTCCAGCCTCTCACCACCCTCCCAGCCAGGAATTCCTTCCCAATATCCCACACAAATCTCCCCTTTTCAGGTTCGAAGCCATTCCCTGTGTCCTGTCCCTCCATCCCTTGTCCCAGGTTCCTTTCCATCTTTCCTGGAAGGTCCTGGAAGGTCCTGGAAGGCCACACTCAGGTGACCCCAAAGCTTCTCTCCTCCAGGATGAACAATCCTGGCTCATTCCAGGACTTTATTGGCATGGCATGGCACGATTCCCAAAATCCCGACCAGTGCCAGAGGATTCTGTCCCAGGCTTGGAGATCCTGGTCTCCGTGGAATTAACGGAACCAAAAACCCCACTGCTTCAAAGGAATCCTATGAATGGCATTAATTACTTCATTAATGATGATGATGATGATGATGATGATGATGAATTAACCAATCCTTGAAATGATATTATGAATTATTAATTAACCAATCCTCTAAATTATATTAATGAATTATCTCATTAATTAACCAATCCTCAAAACGATATTAGTGAATTATGTCACTAATTCACTAATCCCCTAAATGATATTAATGAATTATCTCATTAATTAACCAATCCTCTAAATGATATTAATGAATTCTTCTCATTAATTAACCAATCCTCTAAATGATATTAATGAATTCTTCTCATTAATTAACCAATCCTCTAAACAATATTAATGAATTATTTCATTAATTAACCAACCCTCTAAATGATATTACTGCAAACCCCATAATTGTTTCTCTAATGTGCTTTAAAAGGCTTTGAGGTGAAGGAGGGGAGATTCAGGTGGGATATTGGGAAGGAATTCCTGGCTGGGAGGGTGGGGAGGGGCTGGGATGGAATTCCCAGAGAAGCTGGGGCTGCCCCTGGATCCCTGGAAGTGTCCAAGGCCAGGTTGGAGCAACCTGGGATAGTGGAAGGTGTCCCTGCCCATGGACATGCTCTGGATCATCTTTAAGGTCCCTTCCAACCCAAACCGTTCTGGAATTCCATGATAATGAAGGAAGAAAAAGAGGGAGGGTGGAAAAGAGAAAGGGTGGATGCAAGTAGAGAGAAGACAAACATATTCCCTCACAAACTTCCCAAGAATCCTTGGCAAAATGTCCCATTTTCCAGGGGATTGTCCTCTCCTTGTAGAGAACTGGAACAAAAGGGTGAAAAATTGAGGGAAAACCGAATTTCACTCCAAGCCTTGTGTGACAATGACATTCCCAAGTGCTTCCCAACAGGCTCTGCAGTGGAAAATTCCTATTTGGATCCAAGAGAGCAATGGAGTCGGTCCATAAAGAGGGAGAACCCGAACTCCAGAGTGCAGGGAGTCCCTGAATCCCTAAACCCAGCCCCGAAATGCTTCGCCTCCACGTCCAGATGAGGAGAAGCCAGCGGAGGGTGAAAACCTGCCGTGCCAGGAGGAATTCCCTCCTGGAAAGGGTGGCGAGGCCTTGGCAGGGGCTGCCCAGGGAGGTTTGGAGTGCCCAGCCCTGGAGGTGCCCAAGGAAGGCCTGGCCGTGGCACTCCGTGCCCTGGGCTGGGGGACAAGGGGGGCATCGGGCACAGGGGGATCCAGAGGGGGATCCATGGTCCTGGAGCTCTTTCCCAACCTTTCTGTGGGTCTGGGCTTGTTCTGACGTGGTCCCAAGAGCGTTTCTGTCCTTCACCTCCCCGTCTAGACGGGAGTTTTGGGTTGGATCCCCTCATCTGTCGGGCACCTGGCACAGCAGAGCCCTGGAATCGCAGCCTCCAGGCTGTTCCGAAATAGCTCCACGCTGGTTTTCCTTGCAAAACCAATCTTGGAGCGGGCGGATCAGCCTCAGGATGAGGCCGGACTCGGAGCCAGCCCTGCTGCCGTGATGACAGGCCCCGAGGCTGCCCCGATTCTCAACCCAAACCCCAAAGCTTTGGCAGTTGTGGCTCGGAATGTTTGCACTGTTCAACCCTGACTCATCCCAGGGAGCAAGAGGAGCGTCGGGAGAACCCACAGACCCCGAGCATGGAATAAAGCTTCGAGTTAAAAGGGATAAAGGCTTGTGGGAACCCCTGAAAACCAAACCACAGCATCTCCAGCCCCGTGCTTTCCTAAGAGAGACAAGTCTGGGTGGGACAGAGACCCCACTGCTGTCACCCAGCGAGATGTCAGGGTTTATTTAGACTGATTTTAATGTAAAACGCTGATCCAAGGCTTTTGGTGTCTTAGATTTCACTTAAAAATAGCATAAATCTCCTGTTTGTCTCTTTGTGGTGAGACAAACCATTCCAGGCGTTCTGGGACGAAGCAGAGGGACCACTCGGAGAGCGCTGATATTCCAGGACATTTCTCCATTTGGATGAGGGGAAGAAAAAAGGCCACTTGGGTGACTCAGAACAGAAAGAGGGGCTGGGAGCTGAACTATTAACCCTACGTGGTGTCTGGGGCTCCTTTTAGGCCGTGTTCAGTTAATCCTCAAGGATTTGGGCCCCCTTTTCTAGGCCCTCAAGTGTGGAGCACCCACAAGCTTGGTCTGTTGAGAGTTCCTGCCTTCCAGTGCCCAATAACCAACCGAATGTTGGATATTCCATGGAAATGCCACACAAAATACAGAATTTCTGGGTGATGAGGTGGTAGAAGCTCCCTGGGAGGACGGTGTGAAGCCAAAGACATTTGATGTCTTGTCCCACTCGACTCCAATTTACAGCTCCCCCTTCCTCACCTGTGTCCCATCCCCACAGGTTGAGGAGCTGGATCTCAGGTCATTCCCAGCTTTTGGGTGTTCACTTTGGAGGGTAAAATTGGGATTTTTAGTGTGTGGCAGTCGAAGCCCAGCAGGGTTATGTCCTACTTGTGTCATCAGGGCTTCTTTTACAGCAGACTTGCAGAGAAAAAAAGCTCCCAGAGTATATGCTCTCCAGAACCAATATACTCGGGAAGAATATTTAGTCTTTATTCTTCAAAAACAATATATTTGGGGAGAATGTTTTTATTATGAATTAGGAGCAAGGCCTATATTCCCAATTAATTGCACCGGACTGGGAGGAACGGGAAGATTTGCAGTGCCTCTCTACTGCAAAGGTTTTCATTATCTGAATCACCCCTGAAAAATCCATAAAAATCATCTTAAAAAGTTCCACTCTGGATGATTCCACAGGCACTGGAAACTCCGGCATCCCAAATGTTCTCTCCCTTGGTGCCTCATCCCGATTTTTCTCTCTGTAAATAACTTTGACTTCTTGCCCTGGTCATCATGGACAGGGAAAAGAGGGAGAAGTGATGACCCCATCGCAGTGGAAAAGGCAGCTTTTCCCTTGGAAATCCATGGATTTTCTGCCGTGGATTTAAGGCAGTTTATAAAGAGAAACTTTAATCCCTCAAGAAATCCCAGAGCTGGATTTAGCCCGTGTCCATAATCCCTGCTCAGCTCCAGCTGAACTCGTGGTGGGCTCTCCTGTCCCCGGAGCCAACATTCCTTTGTGTTTGTTTAATTGACTCATCCCGAGGGAACAAAAGTTCCAATTACCGGGACAAAGGGGGTTGTGAGCAGGAACCGGCCCTGAAAACCCACAGAGTTAAAGGGGCACTTGCTTGGGAAATGTCACAGTCCGGGAAGTTCACCCACTTCCAGCAGGATCTGGTTCCTCTTTCCCTGTTCCTGCACAGGCACTGGCGGGAGTTCTTGGACTCCACGATCCTTGTGGGTCCCTTCCAGCCCGGTATCTTCTGGGATTCCCCCCCAGATCCCACTGTCCTCCTTGGCCCCCCAGACACACTGGTTCCCTCAGTGTCCCTGGGATGTCAGGGTGGGTTTCCCAGTTTTCCCTGCCTGGGGGTATCCAGGGACGTGTCACCCTCTGCTCATCTGTGGACAAGCCCTGGTTCTGTGTCCCTTCCTGTATTTACAGGAAAAAGGAGTCGAACCTGTCAAGGAATCACCCCAAACTTCCAAGGGAAGATTCCATGGGATTGATCACCTTGTTATAACACTGTGGATCTGCCAGTGGAGTGTCCAGGAAGGGGAGAACCTGGAACAGGATCATGGATCATTTCTGTGGGCAACCAATGTCTTTTCTCCGAGGGGTTTAAGCCACAAGTTGGTGGTTCACGAACAGCTACAAAGCAAATCAAGCCTTTTCCCCTCATCCATGGGAAAGAGACCCCAGGAAAAGGAAGAACCCACACATTAGGAAATCAAGGAATCACGTGAACCAAGACTGCCCAGGACAAACGTCCCCTGGAGCCGACTCGGTTCTCCCACCCTGCCCTGCACTGGACCCAGCCCTTTCCCCCGAGCACATCCACGGGTTTGGCACAGAGGGAGACCCTGGGGTGAGTTTAAAGCCTTGGATGGTCGCTGCGTTCCATCTCGGAAGGACCTGGAGACGCTTGTGAGCGGCTGTGAAGGCGCTGCTGACATTTGTGGAGCTGCAACCCGGGCACAGCCCTGAGAGGGGCTGGGCTGACAGGAGCAGACATTCCCTGTCCTGGGCCAAGCGGGAATCCCCTTGGAGGCAGGGAGAGGAGGAAGTGAAGCAGGTCTGCAGCCAGGGAGGCAGTGAGGTACCTCCTCATCCCGAAGCACCTTCCCCCTCGGATGCCCCAACCGGTTCATAGATAAGTAACAGCACGCAATAAATGGAGGACTCTCATTCTGAAGGCAAAGGGGAATATCAGGGAATATTCCTGTCTCGTGGCTGGGACAGTCAGTGACTGATTCAACTTGGCAGGTCACCCTCTAATGACCTGCTCTCCCATGGCTCTCCCAAATCCACACGTTAACAGGAACAACTTCTGGGCCAGCGCCCCTTGAACTCGGGAAACCTCCCGCGCCCCGTTCCCGGCGCTGAAGCCGAGTTCAATGGGAAGCCCCCGCTGGGGAGCTGCCTGCTCGGGGCCCCAACGAGCCAGGGCCCGGCCCGAGCCCCCGGCCCGAGCCCCCGGCCCGAGCCCCCGGCCCNCGTGCCGCAGGGGCGGAGGAGCCGCAGCCCTTCCCACCCGCACCCTTGTCCCCAGGAGCCCCCGGCCGGGGGGGTCCCGTCCTGGGGGGTTCCCTTCCTGGGGGGGTTCCCTTCCCGATGGGTTCCCGTCCCGGGGGTGTTCCCGTGCTGATGGGTTCCCTTCCCGGGGGGTTTCCCTACCCGG
>VXAY01005631.1:28388-43026 GCA_013399855.1 Oxyruncus cristatus
TTCCCGGGGGTGTTCCCGTTCCGATGGGTTCCCTTCCCGGGGGGTTCCCTTCCCGGAGGGTTCCCATCTCGGGGTGTTCCCGTGCTGATGGGTTCCCTTCCCGGAGGGTTCCCTTCCCGGGGGTTTCCCATCCCGGGAGGTTCCCGCTTCATGGGTTCCCTTCCCGGGGCTGTTCCCTTCCGTGATGGGAGGGTTTCCCGATGGGTTCCCGTGCCAGGAGGGTTCCCGTTCCCGGGGGCTCTCCCGGCGCTGGCAGAGATGCACATTGTGAAGCCACCCCTGAGTGACCCCTCGGGCCCCGCTGGCTGCGGGGTGACCGCGCTCGGGGAGGGGGAGGACGGGAGGGATTTATGGGATTTATGGGATTTATGGGATTCGTGGAGCGGCCGCTGCCCCCCGAGCCCGAGGGCACGGCGGGGTCAGCCCGGCCGGGAGCGGGTGGCCGAGGCCCAGCTTTGCTCTCTCCCACGAGCAGCTCCGGTGCTGGAACCACCGCCGGGGGCTGAACCCTGACCCTTCATTATCCCCCGGCCGAAAGCCCCTGAGCGGGGAGGGCAGGGAAAAAAAACCTGGGACGGGAAAGTCTTGGATGCTCTCCCGCCGCTTGCAGCTGGAATGAGCGAAAAAGGGGCGTTCGAAGGAGGTTTAATTTGCCGTAGGGGGTTGAATCTGTGCTGAGGGGTTAAATCTGCCGTGAGGAGTCTGTGATGGGAGGTTACATTTGTGATAAGGGGTCCAGTTTGTGATGGGAGGGTTAATTTGCCATGGGAGGTTTAATTTGCCGTAGGAGGTTAAATCTGCGACGAGGGGGTGAATTTGTCATGAGAAATTTGTGATGGGAGGTTTAATTTGTGATAAGGGGTTAAATCTGTGATAAGAACTTAAATCTTTGGTGGGAGGTTAAATCTGTAATAAGCTTACATTTGTGATGGGAGGTTTAATTTGTAATAAGGAGTTAGATTTGTGATAAGGAGTTAGATTTGTGATAAGGGGTTAAACCTGTGATAAGGTTAAATCTGTGATGGGAGGTTTAATTAGTGATAAGGTTAAATTTGTGATAGGGGGTTAAATTTCTGATGGGAGGTTTAATTTGTGATAAGGGGTTAAATCTGTGATAAGGGGTTAAACCTGTGATAAGGTTAAATCTGTGATGGGAGGTTTAATTTGTGATAAGGAGTTAAATTTGTGATAGGAGGTTGAATCTGTGATAAGGGGTTAAATTTGTCATGAGAAATTTGTGATGGGAGGTTAAATTTGTGATAAGAGGTTCATTTTTGGATGGGAGGTTAAAGCTGTAATAAGGTTAAATTTGTGATGGGAGGTTAAATTTGTGATAAGGGGTTAAATCTGTGATAAGGTTAAATTTGTGATGGGAGGTTAAATTTGTGATGAGAGGTTAAATTTGTCATGGGATGTTAAATCTGTGATGGGGTTAAATTTGTCATGAGATTCAATTTGTGATGGGAGGTTAAATTTGTGATAAGAGGTTCATTTGGGGATGGGAGGTTAAATGTGTGATAGGGGATTAAATTTGTGATAAGGGGTTAAATCTGTGATAAGAGGTTAAATCTGTGATAAGAACTTAAATCTTTGGTGGGAGGTTAAATTTGTGGTGTGCTGGTTAACCATGTTAAATCCAAGACCTCAAACCTCTCCAGAAACTTCCTGGGCTACAGAGAACATCAGGGAAATCCTCATTTCATGCTTTTCCTGCTTTTTTTGATCCTTCCTTGGGCATCTCCAATGGAAGACACTGAGATGGACCAGCACTCCAGTGTTGTCCTGATGGTCACAAAAGGGTGGGATGAGATTCCCAAGCAGCCATTGGGAAGCAGATTCCAGTTGCTCCCAGGAGCTGCTGCGTGGGGCTGGAGGTGCTCCACTGCTCAGAACAGATCCTGGCTCCTCACATCCCAAAAATCCTCCCCAGCCCTTCTGGGATGAGCCAACACAGATCAGACCGTGCTCTGATGAACTTTTACACCTCCAGAAACCAAACTTCTCCTCAGCAGAAAGGAAGGGAGGAAGATCAAGGGAAAATAAGGCAAAAAAAAAAGGCATTTCATGTGAAAAAAAAATCCAATACTGGGAATGTCCCGACGACTCATTTAGGCCTTTGGTCCCACTGATCCCGTCTCTCCCTTCAAATTGCTCCAGGGCCTGACAGAATATACTGGAAAGGATTGTTTCCTGACATTCACCCTAAATTAGCCATTTTCTTAATTGTCCCCCATTATTTTTTCCCTTTCCCTCAGCCCTGATCCCTCAGCCTCTTCCCGCTGCCAACGCCGGCAACATCCAGCCTTTTCCTGTAATCCCCGGCATCTGGAAGCAAGTGGTTGTGCAAGGAGTGCAGCTTTCATGAGGGGAGCCTGCAGCCCTCGGGTTTGCTCAGGAAAGCTGGAAAATGTGGCCTGAGCGTGCAGGAAAAAACAAGGGGGGAAAGGGGAAAAAAACCAGAGAGAGAAGCGGCAAAAAAGGCCAAAGCTGGAAGAAATTTATGGACAATAATTTGTAGGAAGCGACAATAAAGATGGTGTTGACGTAAGGACGGAGAGAAATTAAAAAATGGAATAGTTTGGATGTATTTTATTGGTATTTGACAGGATAGGGATTGATTCTGGTACAAAACATGGGGAATGCAGAGTGTTTTCCACCTTCCTGGGAGCAGAAGGAAAAGGCACAACTTCAAGTGGGATGAGATACAAGGAAAAGTGCCTTGTCAGCATAAAACTGGTTACAAAATTGGGATTGGTGGGACAGAGGGTGGATTCTCCCCCCCAGGGGATCCAAGCTGGAGGACACATCTGCAGGAGCGGGTTTGGGAGCACCTCGGGTGGAGCGGGGCAGGAGCTGAGCGGGGTGGGACAGGAAGGGCTGCAGGAGCCCCAGGGGTCACAGCCAGCATTTCCCAGTCTCCCCTCATCCAGGTTCTTCCCCATTCCCCAATTTTCCCCTCGCCGTGATGGACAGCCCGGGATGGGGAGAGAGAGATGGACTGAAAATTATGGAATTGTTTGGGTTGGAAGAGCTCTTTGAGCCATGGAGTCAAACCATCCCCCAGCACTGCCGAGGCCACCCCTGACCCTGTCCCCAAGTGCCACATCCACAGGGATTTTAAGCCCCTGCAGGGATGGGGATCCACCCCTGCCCTGGGCATCTGGGCCAGGGTTGCAGAGCCCTTTCCAGGAAGGAATTTTTCCCAGTATCCAACCTAAACCTACCCTGGAACAACTTGAGGCGACTTCCCTTCCAGGCTCCTGGGAAGGACCAGGTCACAAAGCCTGAAGGTTTTCCTGCTCATTATACAAATGACAATAATCCCGGAGATTTTGGGAACCTGGCAGTGGAAAACAAGGAAAGCAGCAGCTTTGGGCAGCTTCGGGGAAGGGGCTCAGGTAATTTTGTGGGATTAGAAAGGTCTGAAAGAGAATCAGAGAGTCGTGGAATCCTGGAATGCTTTGGGTTGGGAGGGACCTTAAATCCCATCCAGTGCCACCCCCTGCCACGGGCAGGGACACCTCCCACCAGCCCAGGCTGCTCCAGCCTGGCCTTGGACACTTCCAGGGATCCAGGGGCAGCCACAGCTTCTCTGCCCAACCTGGGCCAGGGCCTCCCCACCCTCCCAGCCAGCAATTCCTTCCCAATCTCCCATCTCTCCCTGCCCTCTGGCACTGGGAAGCCATTCCCTGTGTGCTGTCCCTCCCTGCCTTGTCCCCAGTCCCTCTGCAGCTCTCCTGGAGCCCCTTTAGGCCCTGCAAGGGGCTCTCAGCTCTCCCTGGAGCCTTCTCTTCTCCAGGGGAACCCCCCAGCTCTCCCAGCCTGGCTCCAGAGCAGAGGGGCTCCAGAATCCTGGAATGGGTTGGATTGGGAGGGACCTTCAAGCTCATCCAGTGCCACTCCCTTCCCTGGGCAGGGACACCTTCCCTATCCCAGCTTGCTCCAACCTGCCCTTGGACACTTCCAGCCACTGGAAGGATTTGGCATCTGCTGAGGGAGGGACAAGCAGCTGATTTCCAATACATTTGAGGGCAGGAGGAATCACAACCCAAACATCCCCCTGACCATCCCAGGAGCCTGGACAAGTCCAGGTCCAACAGAGCCCTGGTTCTCCAGGGAGCTGCCAAGCCTTGGGATCAATTCTGGCTTAAATCATGATGAAGGTGGGGCCCCAAACTGGAACTGAACCTTCTGGAATAAAGCACTGAAAGCTGGCAGGAAAAGCCAGCTGAGGATGGGTTGGACAGTGGGTGGGAGAAACACCTTGGAAGTCCATAAAAGGTTTTATTTCCTTCTGAGTTTGTTTTATAAGAACAAATCATGAGCAAGTGGAAGAGTTTAACAGTTGCCGAGTTAAGGTTGTGTTGAACTCAGCACCAATAAGTCCTGGGCTACATTTAGGATTCCTGAGGGATATTGGAATTAAAAAGAATGGATTCATAAATGTAATTACACAAAATTCTCCTGTATTTTACCATCTCCACCTCCTGAATGACACAGGAGATATTTCAGATTCCTAATGGGCACTGGAGTTCAAAATAATGGATTAATAAATGTAAAGAACACAAAATTCTCCTGTATTTTACAAACTGAAGCTCCTGACTGACACAGTCAGTGTCCTGACTGACACATTTAGGGTTCCTGATGGGTATTGGAGTTAAAAACAATGGATCGATTAATTTAAGAATACAAAACTCTCCTGTATTTTGCCGTCTCTTTCTCCTCACTGACACAGTGGATATTTAGGGTTCCTGATGGATATTGGAGATAAAAATAGTGGATTAATAATTATAAAGAACACAAAATTCTCCTGTATTTTACAAACTCCTCCTCCTGACTGACACAGTGGATATTTAGGATTCCTATGGACACTGGAGTTCAAACAATGGATTAATTTAAGAATACAAAATTCTCCTGTGTCTCACAGTCTCCACCTGCTGATAAAGTATTTAGGATTCTTGATGGATATTGGAATTAAAAATAATGGATTAATGAATATAAAGAACACAAAATTCTCCTGTATTTTGCCATCTCTTTCTCCTGACTGACACAGGAGATATTGAGGACTCCTGATGGACATTGGAGTTAAAAATAATGGATTAATTAATTTAAGAATGCAAAATTCTCCTGTGTCTTGCAATCTCTACCTCCTGATAGAGAGGATGATTCCTGAATCCTGGTTTAGGATTCCTGGTGGATATTGGAGATAAAAATAGTGGATTAATAATCACAAAGAACACAAAATTCTCCTGTATTTTGCAATCTCCACTTCCTGACTGACACAGTAAATATTTAGGATTCCTGAGGGACATTGGATTTAAAAGTGAGGGTTTAATAAATATAAAGAACACAGAATTCTCCTGTATTTTACAAACTGAAGCCCCTGACTCACACAGTGGATATTTAGAGTTCCTGATGAATATTGGAGTTCAAAACAATGGATTAATAAATGTAAAGAACACAAAATTCTCCTGTATTTTACAAACTGAAGCCCCTGACTCACACAGTGGATATTTAGAGTTCCTGATGAATATTGGAGTTCAAAACAATGGATTAATAAATGTAAAGAACACAAAATTCTCCTCTATTTTACAAACTCCACCTCCTCACTGGCACAGTGGATATTTAGGGTTCCTGATGGATATTGGAGTTAAAAATAACGGATTCATGAATTTAAGAACACAAAATTCTCCTGTATTTTACAAACTGAAGCCCCTGACTCACACAGTGGATATTTAGAGTTCCTGATGAATATTGGAGTTCAAAACAATGGATTAATAAATGTAAAGAACACAAAATTCTCCTGTATTTTACGATCTCCACCTTCTCACTGACGCAGCAGATATTTAGGATTCTTCATGATTATTGGGGATAAAAAGAATGGATTAATGAATTTAAGGAAGCAAAATTCTCCCCTATCTTGCAATCTCCACCTCCTGACATAGTATTTAGGGTTCCTGAAGGACATTGGAATTAAAAAACAATGGATTAGTCAATGTAAAAACACAAAATTCGCCTGTATTTTACAAACTCTACCTCCCGACAGAGCAGATATTCAGGATTCCTGATGGATAATGGAGTTAAAAATGATGAATTTAGGAACACAAACTTCTCCTGTACCTCCCAATCTCCACCTCCTGACCGCGCAGGTGTTTTATTCTTATTTCTTTCATTTCATTTATTATTTTGTTAGTGAATGTTTTATTACTCCCAGGAACAATTTCATGACTTACAGCAGACATTTTATTATTCATTTATATTCTGCTATCCCATAAAAGTCCCCGGGCCACAGAGAAAATTCCACAGACACGCTGCCAATCCCATCGAGTCCCGGGAGGGGCCGGGATTGCCCGCAGGGATTCCAGGGAAAGGGAATTCTCTGCCCTCCACTTCCCGCCAGGGAGTTCAGGACCTTTTTATCCACCTCATTGGATTATCCACAGGAAGTTTTCCGACTCATTAACTCCATTGAGGAGGTCAAATCGGATTTTCAGCAACTTTAACCCCCAGCAAGTGGTTTATGGGAGGCAGAGATCCCTGGATTTCTGTCCCTGGGAAGAACTGGTGGAAAACTCTCTGTTTTCCCTTTATTTTCCGCATGGTCACCGCAAAGTGGTCCCTGAGCCGGAGGACCTGGAGGGCTCAGGCTTTTCCTGCTTTTTCAGGGGTGTTTTAGGGCCCTGCTGAGCTCTGGTGGGAATTTATCCAGCCTGGGAATGGTCGGGAGCTTGGGAATCATCACAGAGTTTTTAAGGAAAGGTGGGAGAGATGAAATTCCGGAGAGGAGCAAAGCAAAGAAGCAGGAGGGGCCCTCGGTTTGAGGAGGTTTGGTCGATTCCCTTCTTTTAGTGCAAATTATTGTCTTGGAGGTGGAAGGTGCTGCTCCGGATTGAGGGGAACAGGAGAGTTCTCCTGGTGGCTGAGGGGGGGAAATCATGGAATGAGAGGATCATGGAATGGTTTGGGTTGGAAGGGACCTTAAGAATGATCCCATTCCACCCCCTGCCATGGGCAGGGACACCTTCCACCAGCCCAGGCTGCTCCAACCTGGGACACTTGGACACTTCCAGGGATCCAGGGACAGCCACAGCTTCTCTGCCCAACCTGGGCCAGGGCCTCCCCACCCTCCCAGACAGCAATTCCTGCACAATCTCCCATCTCTCCCTACCCTCTGGCACTGGGAAGCCATTCCCTGTGTGCTGTCCCTCCCTGCCTTGTCCCCAGTCCCTCTGCAGCTCTCCTGGAGCCCCTTTAGGCCCTGCCAGGGGCTCTCAGCTCTCCCTGGAGCCTTCTCTTCTCCAGGGGAACCCCCCCAGCTCTCCCAGCCTGGCTCCAGAGCAGAGGGGCTCTGGAATCCTGGAATGGGTTGGGTTGGAAGGGACCTTAAATCCCATTGATTCCACCCCCTGCCCTGGGCAGAGACACCTCCCACCATTCCAGGTTGCTCCAGCCTGGCCTTGGACACTCCCAGGGATCCAGGGGCAGCCACAGCTTCTCTGGGAAATTCACTCCAACGCCTCAGAGGGAAGAATTCCTCCCCAGTCTCCCATCTCTCCCTACCCTCTGGCAGTGGGAAGCCATTCCTTGTGTCCTGTCTCTGTTTTGATCCCAGATTTGGAGCTGCCTCTTCACCACTTGTTACGTTTTCCAGGTGTCTGGGAGGAAAGTTTCCCAATTATAGAACTATGGGATGGTTTGAGTTGGAAAGGACCTTCAATCCCATCCAGTCCCACCCCTGCCACGGGCAAGGACACCTTCCACCAGCCCAGGCTGCTCCAACCTGGCCTTGGACACTTCCAGGGATCCAGGGGCAGCCACAGCTTCTCTGGGCAACCTGGGCCACGGCCTCAAAAAATTCCTTCCCAGTATCCCCCCAAACCCTGCCCTCTGTCACTTTAAAGCTGCTTCCACAGCCCAAAGACCCATAAAGCCCATTCCCAACTCCCAGTTTTTTCTCAGGGCGGCAGGAACGTGACCCCAAAGCCTGTGCTGAGGTGACAGCAGAGCCCCAGCTGATCCGGCCCAGCAAGCCAGGCCTAATTCCCAAGGTGTGAACTCGAACCAGATCCTGCCGGGATCGTAACGACCCACAGCTGCTCCCGGCATTCCAGAGGGGGAAAAGTCCTGTTCTGCTCATTTGGCTGGTGTTGGGAAGAGGGTGAGGGTCCTCCTGCCCCACACTTGGGCTCCAGCTCTCCCTAAACACGGCCCCAGTGCTGGATGAGGCTGTGGCCACGCTGGGATTGGGCCAACGGATCCCAGTCAGTGCCTGGGCCCATCCCAGGGCAGGGAATGTCCCAGTGTCTGGTCCCACCCCAGCACAGCACACAGGACAAGGAATGCCCACCGTGGGATAGGCAGAGATCCCTTAAAGCCCCTTCAGGCACAGCTGTAGGAATGTTGTCCAAAGCCTGACCCGGACACGGGGCTGGACCAACACCAGCAGTGGGAAAAATGGGTTGAAATGCAAGAAGAAACCAAGCCCTTTTTTGGGGTGAGAGGAGCCGCCTCTGGCCACATCCAGGGTCTGGGAAGGGTTTATCTGGATGGGAACAACAAGCTCCAGGGAAAAGGCACTGCAGGGTCTTCCCAGGGGAGCCCTGTGGAAGCTGGAGCTGTAAATGTCCGTGAATTCTATGAATTAATTTAGTACTTTATTTATTAATATTATTCATTATTATTAATTCATAGCGTTAATGAACCACGGGGTCATTGGGGCTGGAAAAGGCCTCCAAGACCATCAACCCAACCTTTGACCAAATTCCCACTGACTCACCTGGGGAAGTGCCACCTGGAGCTGTTCCCTGAACACTTCCAGGGATGGAGACCCCAGACTTCCTTATTCCAGACTGAACCACTCCTTCAGTCAGGGAATATTCCCAAACATCCAACCTGAACCTCCCCTGGCACAACTTGGGGCCGCTTCACATGGCCTTGAATAAAACCCCCCAAGGAAAAGAGCTCAGGGAGGGCCTGGATGTGCCAGAATTGATCAGGAGCTGCTTTGGGAGGGAGGGGAAAAAAAGAGACATCAATAAAATCGCTGAAACCTTGGGGTTTGCACAGGAAACAGGGGGAACCTGTGGCTGGAGCTGGAAGGAAGGAGCAAAACCTGGGGCAGGTGGAGCTCAGTCAGGACCAGATATCCCGGGATGGGGAGGTTGGGCGTCCTGGCTGGGAATTCTGTGCGCAGGGAGGGGTCCTTTGGGAGCCCCGTCACCGCCCCCCGTCCCTGTCCTGTGAAAAAGGGAGCAAAAACCCCCCTCCTGCAGCTCTGGGAGGAGGGAGAGGCAAGAAAAGGGGCAGAGGGAGGGCTGAGAGTGGGAGAAACTCGTCCTGAAGGGGAGGAACTTGTCCTGGATGAGAGAAAGTCTTCCTAAAAGAGAGAAACTGGCCCTGGATGAGAGAAAAACTTGTCCTAAAAAAGAGAAAACCCTCCTGAACGAGAGAGACTCGTCCTGGATGAGGATTCTCCCTTTTTTTATCCTTCCAGGACACAAAGGGATCCGGAGCTTTCCTCCTTTGTGTCCCTCCTGAAGGGTCTTGACCCAAATCCCAACCAACCCTGGGGCAGGTGAAATTCAGGTGCAGCTGAATTAGGAATTCCTACATAATTCTGGGATCTCAGTGCTCATAGCACAGGTTTTCAACTCCCTGCTCAGCTCGGGTCACCCTGTCTGTGCTGCTGTTCCCTCCTGGATTCCAGGGAATGTCCTTCTCCTCCTCAATCCTCCTCGTGCCTCACTTTCCCCATTCAGACAAGGAGTGATGATGAAAGGAAATCTCACCTCAGGCTGCACCAGGGGAGGTTTAGGGGGGATATCAGGGAAAAAATTCTTCCTGGAAAGGGTTGTAAAGCCCTGGAATAGGCTGTGCTGGAGTCACCATCCCTGGAAGTTGGACAGGGCTTGGAGCAACCTGGGCTGGTGGAAGGTGTCCCTGCCCATGGCAGGGGGTGGCACTGGATGGGCTTTAAGGTCCCTTCCAAGTCATTCCAGGATTCCAGAGCCCCTCTGCTCTGGAGCCAGGCTGGGAGAGCTGGGGGGGTTCCCTGGAGAAGAGAAGGCTCCAGGGAGAGCTGAGAGCCCCTTGCAGGGCCTAAAGGGGCTCCAGGAGAGCTGCAGAGGGACTGGGGACAAGGCAGGGAGGGACAGCACACAGGGAATGGCTTCCCAGTGCCAGAGGGCAGGGAGAGATGGGATATTCAGAAGGGATTGCTGGCTGGGAGGGTGGGGAGGCCCTGGAATGAATTTCCCAGAGAAGCTGTGGCTGCCCCTGGATCCCTGGGAGTGTCCAAGGCCAGGATGGAGCAACCTGGGACAGGGGAAGGTGTCCCTGCCCATGGCAGGGGGTGGGATGGGATCATCCTTAAGGTCCCTTCCAACCCAAACCATTCCATGACCTGATTCTATTTAGGAAGCACTTCCAGGAACGGGGAATCCACAACCTCTCTGGACAACCTGCTCCAATTCCTGCCCAGCATTCCAGGACAGAAGGGGGATGAGGTCTGAGGACCTTCCCTGCCTCTTATCCTGGAGCACCTGCAAACCCGGACACCCCATCCCAAGGGATGTGCCAGGGAAATGCCAGGCCCTCTTCCCACTCTTTTCCCTGCTGTATTTTAACTCCTGTCCTGACACACAAACCCACCTTGTGCAGCAGTTCCAGCCCCTGGAGCACTTCCTTTCCCAGGACTCCACGGTAGGGGAATGTTCCGGATCCTTTTCCTGTCCCTCATCCATCTCTCTAAGGCTCCACAACATTCCCTTTGTCTTTGTCTCCTCTTCCTGTGCTGGGGTGGGATAAAATGTCAGTGCCACCTGAAAACATGGGATGGGAGTCCCATGGGAACTCCTCCTGTGCCTTGGATGTCCTGGCAAAGCGTTGGCAAATTCCAGAGGCAAATTCCAGAGGCAGTGACAGCCCCTCTCCTCATCCTAAGGATGTCGAGGAGCAGCCTGTGGAATCACTGTCCTGGAAATCAAGGGGGCAGAGACTGGGACAGACAGTGGGAAAACAAAGTTTGGCGGGAAAACAAATTTTGGCAGGAAAACTCCTGGATCTTGGCAGACATTTGAGGGGAAGGATGAAGGGAATAGAAGGGAATAAAAGGGAATAAAAGGGAATAAAAGGGAATAAAAGGGAATAAAAGGGAATAAAAGGGAATAAAAGGGAATAAAAGGGAATAAAAGGTTGGTGTTGCCTGAGACTGTAAGTAGTTTAAAAACACAATTTTCTTGACTGGACAGATCTCTGTGCTGAGAGGAGCCTGTTTTATCTGCCCTTTGCAGCTCTGCCTGTTCTCCCCCGGGCACCTGGTTTTATCCATGGATTCCAACAGACAGGGATTGGGAAGCTGTGGGATTGTTGTGGTGCGGGTCACCTTTATCACAGTATCCCAGGATTTCCTGGGAGCCCTCAGAGACCCCCTGCCCAGGGTTTAATTTGCTGAAGGGGGAGGGAGGGAGACGCAGTAATTTGGATTCTGTGCCCTGAACACCAGAAAGGTATAAAACAGTTGAGGTACAAAGATGTGAAACAGTTCAACTCAGGAAGGAAGGAAGGGTTGAGATGCAAAGACAGAAAATAGTTGAAATATAAATGTGTAAAGTAATTCCTCTTAGGAAGGAAGGGGGGATTATTTCCAGGCTTGTTTTGTTGGGATGGTGGGATTCGGTTGCCCAAGGAGAGAATTGATCCCAGGAGGGTCCGGGTCATGCCTGGGCTGGGGAGGCAGAGCAGAGGAGGGAAGGACACATGGATTGTGTGGATCGTTAATATCAGACTTATTGCTAATTCAGCATCCAAATAACAACTTATATTAGAAAGAAATTCTTTCCAGAGAGGGTAATCAGCCATTGGAATGGGCTGCCCAGGGAAGTGGTGGATTCTCCATCCCTGGAGGTTTTCAAGACGAGGCTGGACGTGGCACTGAGTGCCATGGTCTGGGAACCGCGGTGGTGTTGGATCAAGGGTTGGACTGGATGATCTCTGAGGTCCTTTCCAACCTGTCTGATTCTATGATTCTGGGATTCTATGAACTCTATCATCTGTAAAGTGGATTATGGGGTCAGTTTTGCCCAGAGAGGGTGTCCAGCCCTGGCACAGCTGCCCAGGGAAGTGGTGGAGTCACATCCCTGGAACGTTCCCAAACCACGTGGATGTGGCACTTGGGGACGTGGTTTAGTGGTGCTGGTGCTGGTCGAACCCGATGATCCCAAAGGCCTTTTCCAGCCCCAGCAATTCTGGGGTTTCGTGACTCTCCTTCCTTTAATCCCAGGTTGGATTCCTTTACTCCAGCTGAGGCTGGGGAGTCAGGTTTGTTGTCACCAAACCAGGTTTTAGCTGCTATTCCTTGTGTGTCCACCAAGAGAGGAGAGCAGGGAACCTTCGTGGGAACCTTGGGGTTGGGTGAAAAGCTACCCCAGGCCCCCCAGCCCTGCAGGTTCATCACCTGCCTCTCTGCTGGTTTCAACCCAGCGAATTTAATGGTCACAGCAGCAAAACAAAACAAAACAAAAAAAAAAGTGGAAAAATGGAATGGTTTGGCTTGGAAGGGACCTAAAAGTCCTGGATTTAAGGTCCCACGGGCAGCAGCCCAGGTGGGAGGTCCAGGAGTTGTCACGAGGGCAAGCTGAGGAACATTCCAGGGCCAGGTCCTTCCCAGTGCTCTTCCCACTGCAATCCAAGGGCCTAAAAGTGAGCAGGATGACACCCACCCCCCTTCTCTTTGGATCCCCTGAGCTGAACCACGTGGATGAAAGGGTCTGGCTTTCATTTCCTTTCATGTGGAATTCGCTGGGCCTTCCAAACCCCCTGGGAATGCTCCGTGAGTGTGTGTGTGTGTGTGTGTGTGTGTGTGTGTGTGTCTGGGTCTGCAGCAGGGCTGTTTCTGTCCTGGGATTAAAAACAAAGGTTCCCTCGAAACAAAACATGTGCTGGGCCGGCCAGCCATTGTTATTTATTCAGCCAGATGTCCCCTCTTGGCCAACAGCTCGGCACTTTGGGGGTTTGGGCCTCCAAAAATGAGACTTTCCGAGCGTGGAAAGTTGCCCAGAGTGGAAAGTCTGGCGGCTCCAGCCCCGGCTCCCTCCCTGGCCACGCTGCTTCTCCCTCTCCTGCTTCCCTGGCTCAGCCTCAGACCACCAACCTTCTCCCCTGGACGTGTGGGCTCGGGGTGGCCCGGCCCTGGGACCCCACCCTGGGGGGGTCTGGTCACCCCAAAAGGGGTCTGGTCCCCCCCCTGCGACCACAGGGGAAGCTGGGGGGCTTTGGGGTGTTAAGCACCTTTCTCCCAATATCCAGGGGGTTCCTGGGGGCCCTCGGAGATCCCCTGCAGGGCTGGATTGGCCAAAGGGGAAGGGAGAGAGGACAAGGGCACTTTGGGTTCTGTCCTCTTTGGCTTTTGCCCTGGGTGCCCTGACCAGCAGAAAGGTGCTCAAAGCTGGGCTGGAAGGGTTTCAACCCTCCCAGGGGCTGCGAGACACGGATCTGTGGGAGAAGGGCAGTGGGGAAGGTGTTGCAGAAGAGATCACGACATTTCAGAGACTTTATAAGGAAAAAAAAGCCAAAAATACAAGAGGAGAGGCTGGTCCAGCTGCTGGAGATGTGGATGGAGAACCTCCTGGAGAGGACCAGGGTGGACCAGCACAGATTCAACCTGTCCGTGCCCCAAAGTTCCCTCCTCGCTCCTGTTTTTCTTTCCACTCATCCCTGGAATTCCTGCCCCCCTCTGTCCCTGGAGACACAATCCAGGTCAGCTTCTACACCAAAAAGTGACCAACTCATTTGGGTGGTGGAAAAAGGGGAAGGAAAGTTGCCTCTTCTTTCTCTGCCCGTCCCAAGGTGCTCTCAGACACGTTTGGGGTGAGCCACAGGGAGCAGCTCCGGGATTTTGGGATCACTCAGCAGCAGCTGAATCCAACTCCTCACCTTGAGCTTCCTTTGCTGATGGTGGGGGTTGGCTTTGGGTCCATGACAGTGGGGACAGTTCACGTGGAAATGTGGGACAAAGCTGGAATCTTGGCTGCTCTTCCTCCTGCTGTGGGACTTGGGGGGGGGAATCCAGATGTCACCGGGACTCGGGGGGGAATCCAGATGTCACCGTGCTGGAGTTCAGCTGAGGTTGGTCCCGGTCAGCACCTGCTTTTCATGGGAATGACATTCCCAGCCTGGAGGGAGCTCAGGGAGAGGCTGCAGAGCCCGGCCAGGCTCAGATCCAGCTCCCGGGACAGGATGAACTGTGTCTGCCTGACAGACTTCCAAAAGCGGGGAGGGAAAGAGGGAAAGAGGGAAAGAGGGATGGCAGCAGGCTGGGAGTGAAGTACCGTGTGGAGAGGGAGCTTTTCCCCAGGGATTGATTGTGAGATTCCTTCTATACCAACTGCTGGGTTATCCAAAGCCACCTGTCATGGTTTAGTTCATTTTTCTCTGTGCAAGAAACACAAAAGCTAAAACCACCACACCACCTCATGGAAGGATTTGGTGAGGAAAAATAGGGGGATTTGCTGCTGAGATGCATCCTAAAATCATGGAATTGTTTAGGTTGGAAAAGACCTTTCAGGTCATCAATCCAACCACCCCCCAGCACTGCCAAGTCCACCCCTGACCCCGTCCCCAATTGCCACTTCGACACGGA
>VXAY01005631.1:43543-56019 GCA_013399855.1 Oxyruncus cristatus
AAATCATCATTGGAAAATCATCATTGGAAAATCATCATTGGAAAATCATCATTGGAAAATCATCATTGGAAAATCATCATTGGAAAATCATCATTGGAAAATCATCATTGGAAAATCATCATTGGAAAATCATCATTGGAAAATCATCATTGGAAAATCATCATTGGAAAATCATCATTGGAAAATCATCATTGGAAAATCATCATTGGAAAATCATCATTGGAAAATCATCATTGGAAAATCATCATTGGAAAATCATCATTGGAAAATCATCATTGGAAAATCATCATTGGAAAATCATCATTGGAAAATCATCATTGGAAAATCATCATTGGAAAATCATCATTGGAAAATCATCATTGGAAAATCATCATTGGAAAATCATCATTGGAAAATCATCATTGGAAAATCATCATTGGAAAATCATCATTGGAAAATCATCATTGGAAAATCATCATTGGAAAATCATCATTGGAAAATCATCATTGGAAAATCATCATTGGAAAATCATCATTGGAAAATCATCATTGGAAAATCATCATTGGAAAATCATCATTGGAAAATCATCATTGGAAAGTCATCACCTGAAAACCATCCCCTAAAAATCATCATTGGAAAATCATCATTGGAAAATCATCACCTGAAAGCCATCCCCTGGAAATCATCACCTGGAAATCATCCCCTAAAAATCATCATTGGAAAATCATCCCCTAAAAATCATCATTGGAAAACCATCACCTGAAAATCATCACCTGAAAACCATCCCCTGAAAATCATAATTGGAAAATCATCCCCTGAAAATCATCCCCTGAAAACCATCATTGGAAAATTATTCCCTGAAAACCATCACCTGAAAACCATCACCTAAAAACCATACCCTGAAAATCATAATTGCAAAATCATCCCCTGAAAAACATCACCTGAATATCAACCCCTGAAAATTATCACCTGAAAATCATCATTGGAAAATCATCCCCTGAAAATCATCATTGGATAACCCCTGAAGGAAAATTATCACCTGAAATCTATGACCTGAAAATCATCACTGGAAAATTAACCCCTGAAACCCATCACCTGAAAATTATCCCCTGAAAATCATCACCTGAAAACCATCACCTGAAAATTCTGACCTGAAAACCATCACTGGAAAAGTATCACTTGAAAATCATCCCCCCCAAATCATCCCCTGAAAATCATCACTGGAAAATCATCCCCTGCCTAAATCTCAAATTCCCGTTTTCATCCCAGAACTCTCCCACTTCCAGCCCCTGCCTGGGGTCTGATGGCCCCAAAACCTCACTCAGGACCCACATTTCTGTGGGGGGACAGACCTTAAAACCCCCAAATCCTTATAGGGCTCCCAAAAATTCCATCTCCCAGGAGAGCCCTGGTGGCATTCCCAGCTTAAGGGCTGGGCGGGATTTCTGGTGAGGCTTCTGAGGGAACACAAGGAGCTCCGACACTTAAAAATTCCCGGGTTTCCTGCCGTGTCGTGCGACATCTGATTGATGTTCCTAAGCTCCCTAAAAACCTGTGACCTTTCTTTCGCCTCTGCCGATTAAAGGAGCCAAACAGAGGTTCGGAGAATTCCAAAGGCAAGGGAAGGGAAGAGGGGCAGGACGGCGTGGGAAGGAGCCTTTCAGCAGCCGCTGGAGCAGCTCGGCCTTCCTATAAAACCTCCCCCCACGTGTCCCGACCGCAAAATCCATCCCAGCCCTGACTTCCAAAGCCTGGAGCGACAGGATAACGGGATTGACTCACCGGCCCCGGAATAACCCAAGCGCTGACCCGTGAGACGTCCCGGGCTGGGCTTCCAGCAGCTCCCGTTCCAGTTGCTCCCCCGGGAATTAAGCGCTCCCTGCCGCAAAACGGGGATCCAGGAATGCGCGGCGAGCAGGAAGGAGGGAGAAAGGAGGGAGAGGAGGGATCTGCCCCGCTCCAAATTCCCTCCGGCTGCTCCTGCGGCGCTAAAGGAAGGCATCAGCGCGGGGTGGGGGGGAGCAGGGCTGGAGAGCAGAGCCGGAGCTTTTCCCTGCGCTTGGCCGGAGCCCGGGAATTCCGGCGGCCCGTTAGGGAAGGGTTTACACGGGCTGCGAGATACTCAGTGTTCAGTAATCCCAATTCCACAGGAGGCATCGCCCTGGTGCCTTCCTGGGGAACAGGGATCCCTCGGAGCCTCCCGGGAGAGGCTGCTCCTGGCAGGGCACGAATTTCCTGGGAGGCAGGAGAATTCAGAATGATGGGATCCAGCCCACGAGACCCCTTTTCCTGACGGGATTTGCCCCACAAGACCCCTTTTCCTGGTGGGATTCAGCCCATGAGACCCCTTTTCCTGACGGGATTTGCCCCACAAGACCCCTTTTCCTGGTGGGATTCAGCCCATGAGACCCCTTTTCCTGACGGGATTCAGCTCCCGAGAAGTGCAGTCCTGCACGGAGAGAGGAGAGGAAAGAGAGGCTCAGGGAGCCGAGGATGGGACAGAAGTCCTGGGTTTCATGTGGTTCCACAGCTGGATCCACCCCCCAAACTCCTGGGGAAGGGGCTGGAGCAGCAGGAGCGGCTGAGGGAGCTGGGGGGGCTCAGCCTGGAGCAAAGGAGGCTCAGGGGGGACCTTCTGGATCCCTCAAATTCCCTGGAAGGAGGTTGGAGCCAGGGGGAGTCGGGCTCTGCTCCCAGGGAACAAGGAACAGGAGGAGAGGGAACAGCCTCCAGCTGGGCCAGGGGAGGGGCAGAATCCCAGGGGCTGAAAAGGACCTCGGACATCATCAGGTCCAACCCCACCGTGGTTCCCAGCCCATGGCACTGATGCCACATCCAGTCTGTCCTTAAACACCTCCAGGGATGGAGAATCCACCCCCTCCCTGGGCAGCCCATTCCAAGGGCTGATCCCTCTCTCTGCAAAGAATTTCTTCCCAGTATCCAACCCAAACCTCCCCTGGCACAGCTGGAGGCCGAGCCCTCTTGTCCCACTGCTGGTTCCTGGGAGCAGAGACCAACCCCCCCCGGCTCCCCCTCCTGTCAGGGGGTTGTGCAGAGCGATGAGGTCTCCCCTGAGCCTCCTCCTCTCCAGGCTGAGCCCCCCCAGCTCCCTCAGCCTCTCCTCATGGCAATTGTGCTCCAGTCCCTTCCCAGCCTGGCTGCTCTTCCCTGGCCCTGCTCCAGCCCCTCCATGTCCTTGCTGAGCTGAGGGCCCAGAGCTGGACACGGCACTCCAGGGGTGGCCTCCCCAGCACTGAGTCCAGGGGCACAATCCCTGCCCTGCTCCTGCTGCCACACTGCTCCTGAGCCAGGCCAGGAGCCATCGGCCTTCTTGGCCCCCTGGGCACCCTCTGGCTCCTGTTCAGCTCCCTGCCCATCCCAACTCCCAGCTCCCTTCCTGCCTGGCTGCTCTCCAGCCCCTCTGGCCCAGCCTGGAGCTGCCGGGGGTTGTCGTGGCCAAAGTGCAGGACCCGGCCCTTGGCCTGGTTGAACCTCATCCCCTTGGAATCGGCCCATGGATCCAGCCTGTCCATGTCAGGTTGGATATGGGGAGGAATGTCCTCCTGGAAAGGGTGGTGAGGCCTTGGCAGGGGCTGCCCAGGGAGGTTTGGAGTGCCCAGCCCTGGAGGTGCCCAAGGAAGGCCTGGCCGTGGCACTCAGTGCTCTGGGCTGGGGGACAAGGGGAGATCCACGGGCTGGGAGGGCTTTTCCAACCCCAGGGATCCTGTTCCAAAACTCTGCTGGCACCCAAAGCCCCCTGTAAGGGTGAGGTGGGGAAATGGAAGTTGGGAGCCCTCAGTTCTGGCGGGGGGACAATCCGAGGGAGCCCCTGGATGTGCTGAGAGAGGGATTGAGGTTCTGGGCTTGGAGAAGCGGAACAGGAGCAAAATCAGACCCATGCAAGGGTTTATTTCCAGACACATGTCCTTGGTCAAAAATAAATCACGACCCAGAAGAGCAGGAAACATCTCAGGGAGCATCAGAACAATGATGTGAGTCAAGAGTTTCCAGGAGATGTCGGCACTTGAGCTGAGCCGTGGGCAGAGCACGCAAGGCCTGCCTGGGCTGCTCCTCCAGCCCTCCTGGAGCAGCTTCCCTGCGCCTGGATCCTTCCCAGGCTCCACATTTCGCTCCCCGTCTCATCCCCTTGGAATGAGGGGATGGAGCAACGGGCATGTGCCTTGTCCCCAAAGGTCCCTCAGCCCTCCGGAGGAGCCTTGGACACGTGGGGAGGAAAATCATCTGCCCCGCTGCCTTCCTGCTCTTCCATTCCACCACAAAAGGCCTGGTTGTCGTTAATTGAAGAGCCACGAGAAGCATTTCCTCGGGACAGACGAGGGCGTTTCAAGCAGCCATCAGGTTATAATTAATTAGCATTAATTGCCTGCGTGTTCTGGCCTAACGAGCTGCGTTCTGTGCTGGGGGGGTCACTGCGAGCCCCGAGCTCAGGGTGGGTTTGTGACACCAGCTCCTGCCCCCCTGCAGAGGCACCCCCTCAAATTCGGTCGGGCACAACCCAGGAGAAGGTTTTCTGTTCAAACAACACTTTTCTGGTGGAGATCTTTTAAAATTTCCACCCTTTTCTTCCTCCCCAGTTCCCCAAAGGCAGCGAGGCCTCCCTGGAAAAACAGGGAGAAGGATTTGGGCGTTGCTGGCGGAGATGTGACCAAAGCAGGGAGACAATTCCATGGGCAGCTCCTTTGGCGCTGCGTGGGATCAGAGAATCGTGGAATCATGGAATGGTTTGGGTGGGAAGGGACCTTTGAGGCCATGGGCAGGGACACCTTCCACCAGCCCAGGGTGCTCCAACCTGGCCTTGGACACTTCCAGGGATCCAGGGGCAGCCACAGCTTCTCTGGGCACCCTGGGCCAGGGCCTCCCCACCCTCCCAGACAGCAATTCCTTCCCAATATCCCACCCAAATCCTCACTTTTCTATTTTGAAGCCATTCCCTGTGTACTGTCCCTCCTGCCTTGTCCCCAGTCCCTCTGCAGCTCTCCTGGAGCCCCTTTAGGCCCTGCAAGGGGCTCTCAGCTCTCCCTGGAGCCTTCTCTTCTCCAGGGAACCCCCCCAGCTCTCCCAGCCTGGCTCCAGAGCAGAGGGGCTCCAGCCCTGGCAGCAGCTCCGGGGCCTCCTCTGGACTCTCTGCAGCAGCTCCACGTCCTTGTGCTCTTGTTCCCAGGGCTGGAGCAGCTCTGCAGGGGGGGCTCAGCTGAGCCTGGCCAGAGATCAGCCTGTGGGATCAGCCCAGGGAATGGTGTCAGGATCATGTCCAGCTTCTCATCCCCCAACACCCCAAATCCTTCTCCTGGGTGCTGCTCCCAGACTGTTCATCCCCCAACTCCTGCACCAAAATGGGCACGAGGAGAAGCCCATCAGCCTCACAAGGGCCATCAGTCCAGCCCCAGCTGGTCCCAGACCTTCTCTGAGACGAGGTGAAACAATGACCAAGACACAAGCAAAGTCTGCAATGTCTTTTATCTGCTGGTGACCAAACCTCAGCCCTTTGCTGAGGGGTCCTGCAGCTCAGAATTAAGCCTGGCTTGCTTTCCGGAGTGGGATTAAGTCTGTTTTAGAGACAGAACCAGGAAAAGCTGGACCCAGGGCTGTGCCTGTTCTGCCTTTGCTCCATCTCTGTTAGTAACTAAAATGTATCAGTAAATGAAACAGTCCAAGCTCGTTCCCTGCCCTCAGAGGTGAAAGGGAGACCGTGGATCCCTTCGGGAGACTCCCTGCCCCTCATCCTTCCCCTGGAGGCTTCCAGGAGGGCACTCGGAGCCCAAACTCCCTCGGGTTAAAAGGCGAGGCAGCTCAGCTCGGCAGAGTTTGCTCTTCGCTTGGGTCTGACAAGCAGCGAGGAAGAAATACGGCCCCGCCCGTCCCTTTTCATCTCCTTGCTCAAGGAGAGCGCCCAGGCACAGCCCCGGAGGGGAGAGGGGCCGTAAATCCTGCCCATAAATCAGGAGCCCGGAGCAGAGAGGGGGGATTGCAGCAGGTGCTGAGATTAGACCGTATTTCACTGCCCCCCCATCACCACCACGGCACCCTCTGCTCGCTCGGGGCGTGCAGGGAACACTCGTGTTTTCCTGTCCCCTACAGCCCCTGCAGGAGCTCGGGGCGTGCAGGGAACACTCGTGTTTTCCTGTCCCCTACAGCCCCCACAGGAGCTCGGGACGTGCAGGGAACACTCGTGTCCTCCTCTCCCCACCAGCCCCTGCAGGAGCTCGGGACGTGCAGGGAACACACACTCGTGTTTTCCTCTCCCCTACAGCCCCCGCAGGAGCTCGGGGGGTGTGTGTGCAGGGGGAACCTCAGGGTGTAGAATCCCAGGATCGTTTAGGCTGGACAAGACCTCTAAAAAATCCTGGAATGCAGCCTCTGAGCATCTCCTGCTGCGCCCACCAGACCTTCAGGCCCCAGAACCGGGCTGGAGGTGAAGGAGCTGGTTCTCCTGACAAGAGGAGAAAAGAGCTGCAGGGTGAGGGCAAGTCAACGGGGGTTGGGGGAATCCCCTGGGTTAACCCCTGGCTGAGGCCATGGGAAGTTTCCCCTGGATTCGGGTCGGCTCAGACCGCTAAGATCAGGATGTGACAGCCGTTCAAGCTTGGGTTTTCCCCGGCATCAGGAAGAATCCAGGAATCCATCGCTGCCCCCTTGGAGTTTGGGCCAAGCATCTCCGCTCTCTCGGAGAAAACAAAGGTCTTCAGTGTCTCTTTTGGCATTTTTTGGGGGCTTCTGCAGTTCCTGGGCACTTTGATCTCCCTGCTCAGGGTGGTTTGTCACCACCCAGCATCACATTTATGCCACACTGGATCCAACACTTTTCTCCCGAGCTTCCAGCCTGTGTTTCTCACCCGCCTCAGACAGGGTTCACCTCACGTGGAGACCTCGGGAGTGAATCCCAACCCCACCAAAACACATTTTCCCATTTTCCCAACCAATCTCTGCCATTTCTTGGCCCTTTCAGAGCCCCAAATCCCAGTTTTTGTCCCTCCAGCTCCAAGCTCTGCCCTGAGCCATCACTTTGTGGCTGGAGCTTTCAAGGATCCCATTAATCCTTGCTGTGATGCTGTTGCAACAGGAGCTTAGTGTTGAGCTGGGAGTCCTCCCTGACCCTGAAACACTTAGATGACCCTAAATCTGACCCTAAATCCTTTAAAGATTTGCTGTTCACTTGCTCTGTCACTCTCTGGTCGTGGCCTTCCTGCCTTTCTTACGTTTATGAACGCCGGATTTTGCATCAGCACAGCAATAAAATGCGATTTCTGAACTCGGGCTTGGTGTGATTTCCCAATCCTCATCATCACTGGACTTTATTTCTTTATTAAAACTTATTCTCCACCTTTTTCGGGGCTACAAAAGGATTTGTAGGTGTTGGGCATCAGCGGGACTGGATCTCTGCAAACTTCCTTGCGAAATTCCTTCGGCTCCCAAGGATTTTCCAGTGACATTTGTCCCCAGTCCTGTCAGCTCGTTCCACCCTTGCTAATCTGAGCATGGGATTATTTCTATTTTTAGTTTAATGAGAGCAAAAATTCAATGCTGAGTCAAACCCCTTCAGCCCTCAAAAAAACACCAAAACCTCCCTGGACTGGTGGGCAACTTTCCCTCCCATGAAGACCGAGCCCCTTCCCTGCTTCCCTGGTAATTTCCCTGCTTCCCTGGTATCTTCTGGAGGAGCTGCTTTGGCTCAGTGACATTCCAGATATTTGGTTCATTCCAGTTTGGGGCATAACTGGCCTAGAAGTCACATCCCCAGTGTCCTGACCCCGGGATCTGTGACAGCATCAGGCACATGCCATGTTTTGGTGGGAATTCTGTGCTGTGTCCCCTGTTCCGAGTCCCAGCCTGGAGACACCACAGCAGCGTTGGATTTGCCTGGGGCTGGACTCAGGGGAGCAGCTCTATCCTAAATCCTTCCATTCTGGGCAACCCCTCTTAGGCTGAGCTTGCGAATTCCAGCAGAGCTTCTTTCTTCACTTCTCTGAGGTCAAACCCCCCCTTCCAATCCTCCTCACCTCAAAGTTGACTTTGAACACCAACATCAAGACTTTTAGTGATGCCATCAGTGCTTTGTTTGTTTTTTTTTTTTTTTCCCAGTGGAATTAAATCCTTCTCTCTTTCAGAATCACTTCTTCTGATCCAAAGTTTTCCTCTTGGATCTCTGGTGGCTTGGAATCTTCCACAGCAAGAGGCATTTGGAAGCTATAAAATCATATTCCCGCTGAAACAAGTGGTGAAGGGCCTTTTGCCATCACTGAATTCTCGTGGAATCATGGAATGGTTTGGGTGGGAAGGGACATTAAAGATCAACTTGTTCCACCCCCTGCCATGGGCAGGGACACCTTCCACTGTCCCAGGTTGCTCCAACCTGGCCTTGGACACTCCCAGGGATCCAGGGGCAGCAACAACTGCTCTGCCCAACCTGGGCCAGGGCCTCCCCACCCTCCCAGACAGCAATTCCTGCCCACTATCCCATCTCTCCCTGCCCTCTGGCACTGGGAAGCCATTCCCTGTGTGCTGTCCCTCCCTGCCTTGTCCCCAGTCCCTCTGCAGCTCTCCTGGAGCCCCTTTAGGCCCTGCAAGGGGCTCTCAGCTCTCCCTGGAGCCTTCTCTTCTCCAGGGGAACCCCCCCAGCTCTCCCAGCCTGGCTCCAGAGCAGAGGGGCTCCAGAATCCTGGAATGGCTTGGAAGGGACCTTAAATCCCATCCAGTGTCACCCCCTACCATGGGCAGGGACAACTTCCCCTATCCCAGGTTGCTCCCACCTGGCCTTGGACACTCCCAGGGATCCAGGGGCAGCCACAGCTTCTCTGGGCAACAACTGAGCCTGAAGCTCATCCCCAAAGTCCTGCCTTTCCCAGGAAAGTTTGGGAAGGAAAAAGCAGAATCTCACTGAAGTTACACCGCACCAGGAGCTGCTGAAGGTTGTTTTTTTCCCTGTTTTCCCGTTCCTGGGGTGAATTTCAATCAGGTGGTGCCCGACTTGCAGGAGCTGCAGCCGCTGTAAATTCCGGCCCAGCCTGTCAGGGCCATAAAGTATTTTGATGAAATGCCATCAGAGAAATCATATTTACCGGGATGATTTGTGGGTCCTGAATATCCAAACAGTTTGGAGAGCAGTAAAGTTCAGGGGGATGCAGGGATTTATGGCTCTGCCTTGCTGGGGTTGTTAATAACCTTTCAGGAGAGTGAACCGGAATGTTCCGGGGCTGGGGATGGCTCGGGAAGGGGAGGGATGAGGAGTTTCTTAGTTCTGAGAAGAGCAAAGGGCTCCTGGGTGTGTTTGTGGGAACAGATCTGAGCTCTGGCACATCAGGAAGCTCCCTGGATTGAGGAGTTCCCCATCATGGCCTCAATTTGGGGGGTGGGTTCTCTGTTTTTTTTATGAATTTGATGCCTTGAGTTGGGCTGTGAAGTGGGGAAATGCACCCCGGGATTTGTGTATTCCCTGAGAAGATGGAGGGCAGGGTTAGATGGGATGTTGGGAAGGAATTCCTTCCCTGTGAGGGTGGGGAGGCCCTGGAATGAATTTCCCAGAGAGGCTGTGGCTGTCCCTGGATCCCTGGAAGTGTCCAAAGGCCAGGCTGGAGCAACCTGGGCTGGTGGGAGGTGTCCCTGCCCATGGCAGGGCGTGGCACTGGATGGGCTTTAAGGTCCCTTCCAAGCCAACCCATTCCAAGATTCCGGAGCCCCTCTGCTCTGGAGCCAGGCTGGGGGAGCTGGGGGGGTTCCCCTGGAGAACAGAAGGCTCCAGGGAGAGCTGAGAGCCCCTTGCAGGGCCTAAAGGGGCTCCAGGAGAGCTGCAGAGGGACTGGGGACAAGGCAGGGAGGGACAGCACACAGGGAATGGCTTCCCAGTGCCAGAGGGCAGGGAGAGATGGGAGATTGGGAAGGAATTGCTGGCTGGGAGGGTGGGGAGGCCCTGGCCCAGGTTGGGCAGAGAAGCTGTGGCTGCCCCTGGATCCCTGGAAGTGTCCAAGGCCAGGTTGGAGCACCCTGGGATAGTGAAAGGTGTCCCTGCCCAGATGTTTGGATGATCTCTGAGGTCACTGCCATCCCAAACCGTTCCATGACTCTATGACTTCATCCCTGTCCTCCATCATATCGTTTCACTTCACTTCCAAAGGAATTTGATCCTTCCAGAGCCCTGGATTTCTTGTTGCTGACATGAGCAGCTTCCCCATCTTCCTCCCAGCCCCAGCCCTACCCTCAGTGCCAGGAACAAACATTCCCTCCGAGTTGCCCAGAATTGTTTTGGAATCCCAAAATAACCCTGTCCTCTGTCAGTGGGAAGCCATTCCCTGTGTCCAGTCCCTCCATCCCTTGTCCTAAGTCCAGCTCTCCTGGAGCCCCTTCAGACACTGGAAGGTGCTCTGAGGTCTCCACACAACCTTCTCCTCTCCAGGCTGATCAATCCCCAAATTTCCCAGCCTGTCTCCGTAGGGAAATTGCTCCACTCCCCTTATCAACAAATCCCAGCTCTGGGAAAAGCAGCTCTTGTGCCCCAGCCGTGCTCCTGCCAAACTGCTCCAACCGGGACACACCACATTGTGGCAGTGGCAACAAGGACGGGATGCGGCTGATCTCACACTCCTGGGAAAGCCCCTCCGCACCCCAAATTCCCTGGACACTCCCAGTGAGATGTTTACAGGGGCCCTTTAACAGCACTCTCATGGAAAAGCTCCCTCAGTGCCCAACAAATCCCAGTTTATCCCTCCAGAGGCCCCCACTCCTGGAGATAATGCACCAACATTTTCGTACGGATGATCCCTCAGCTCCATCACCCCTGCTGCTCTCCCGCCTTTTGGGAATGAAACCCTTTGGCACAGGAGCTGGAATTCGGGAAGTGGCCATTCCCAAGCTGCTTTGAACCAGATTTTCAGGAGGGAACTCCCTGAGGAGCAAAGCTTTGGTTTTCTTTCCCTGCCAGGCTCTAATTGCCCACAAACAGCAATTAAGGGGCTTTGTTTGGGGCTTTTAACATTTTTATTTGATGAGGTTTTCTGGGACTTCTGAGCTGCTTGGGATGAGGCTGGAATGAGGCTGGAACAACCAGCCAAGGCCTCAGCTCCAGGATATCAAAGTCTTTCCCGTATTTATTCCGTGAGGTGGAGAAATACCCACTTCCCAAAGGGAGCAGCACCGGAAGAGGAGGAGGAACGTCACCATTTCCCCAGAGGGCTGTGGGACCCCAGCCCTCACCCAAAGCTGTGTCTTTAACCGCCCACTCCCGAAATCCCTCGGCAAAGTGGGATGAATCCCCAGCCCCCTGGCTGTAGGTTGGTGGTTCCGCCCTGTTTTCCCAGCTGGTGGATGAGCTGAACTGTGGGAAAACGGGCTGGAGCGGTCACAGCGTTGCAGGCACCAGGAATAGCCAAACCCTGAGAAAACTGGGAGTCCTCCAACCCTCCCACACGGGCAGGAGGAGCAAACCCCATTTCCTTGGCCTTCCCCAACTTCTCTCCATCGTGGCCTCGCCCAACACCCCACATCTGGCGGCCACTTCCTCTGGGAATTTTTCATTTTACTCCGCGTTGGAAACGAGTTGGAGTCGGTTCATGTCCCACAATCCTCATCAGAGCTGGGATTTGAGGGCAAAGACACAGCCCCCCAGTGAAAGGCGGGACAGTGGACACGCAGTTGGCACGGATGGGTCATGGAACGTGAGGGAGAAATCGTGGAAGTGTCGCAGTTCTGTTGAGGGTGAGCCCTGGCCTGTGCAAAGCTCTCTGCGTTTCAGCCTGAGCTCGGCCTCAGGGCAGAGCCTTCCGGGCCTCCCGCTCCGGGCCCGCTGCTTTTCCAGGTATTCCACTGAGGGGTTGTGGAGTCTCCTCTGGAGACACTCAACCCCCCGGGATTGAATCCTGGCTCTCCATGGACCTGCTGCAGCAGGAGGGTTGGACTGGAGCAGCTCCAGAGGTCCCTCCCAACCCCAGCCCCGGCCATCCCATGGCTCCGTGGCTGCTCCGTGTCTGGCTCTCCGGAGGCTGAGAACAAGAAACACGGATAAGAGAGGGGTGGGTTTGGAGCAGGGAAAGCGCAGGTTGGCTCTCCGGGGGATCCCAACCCTCTCGGGCTGCGCAGAGGTCTCCTGAGACATGTGGATGAGGCCGTACCAGAGTGGAGGACACGAAGTGTGTCCCTGCAGGGTCAGGAGTTGGCCCAGGTGTAGGACACAGTGATCCCACAGGAACCAGCCACGGGGGAAGATCCCAAAGCAAAATAAAGAATACCTATAAGTTCATTTTTAATATATTACTTGTAGTTAGAATTATAAATATTGAGTACTTATACTTTAAATAATAGACGTTGTATACAATTAATAATTATAAATATATAATTTTTAATTTATGTATCATCTATACATTTATAGAAAACTATACAAATATACATATGCACATATACATATCCATATAATAGAAATATTATATTATTATATATTATATATATTTATATATATAATTTATATATAATATATAATATAATATATATAA
>VXAY01005631.1:57348-81771 GCA_013399855.1 Oxyruncus cristatus
ATATATTTGTGTATATATGTGTGTAAATATAATATAATATAATATAATATAATATAATATAATATAATATAATATAATATAATATAATATAATATAATATAATATAATATAATATAATATAATATAATATAATAATATATAAATCTCTATTTATGTGTCTCTCTTAAAGGAGATCTCTGCCGTAAGGTGGGAAGTGGCTCCCCCAGAGCTCAAACCAAACCAAGGCAACCAGAAATGGGCACAATGGGCTAAAAGGAGCCTTTTCCATCCCTGGGAATGCCTTCCCAAACTCTGGAATAGCCCATCCTGTGGGAAAAGCCTTGCTGACATCATTGGGGCCATTCCCACCCATCCGTTCATGGTGGTTGTGGCGATTCCCAGCGGGATCATTCCCAGCTGGGATAACTCCCGGTCTCTGCCTGGTTTTCTTTCCGAGGGCTTGTTTGTTGGAGTGAAAAGCACACCAGGGAGGCTGACAATGGAACGACGGGAATGATGGGAATGACTGCGGGAGAGGAGGACTTGGATCTCCACCAACCCCAGCACTGCTCCCTTTGGCCCCTCACAAATCCAGCAGGGGCACTTGCCAGGGCACGGAAAAGCCTGGAAAAGACCTTCAAGATCATTTGGTTCCAATCCCTGCCATGGGCAGGGACACCTTCCACTGTCCCAGGCTGCTCCAACCTGGCCTGGGACACTCCCAGGGATCCAGGGGCAGCCACAGCTTCTCTGCCCAACCTGGGCCAGGGCCTCCCCACCCTCCCAATCTCCCATCTCTCCCTGCCCTCTGGCACTGGGAAGCCATTCCCTGTGTGCTGTCCCTCCCTGCCTTGTCCCCAGTCCCTCTGCAGCTCTCCTGGAGCCCCTTTAGGCCCTGCAAGGGGCTCTCAGCTCTCCCTGGAGCCTTCTCTTCTCCAGGGGAACCCCCCCAGCTCTCCCAGAGGGGCTCCAGACTGGTCTGGGTCGGAAGGGACCTTAAATCCCATTGATTCCACCCCCTGCCATGGGCAGGGACACCTTCCACTGTCCCAGGTTGCTCCCGCCTGGCCTTGGACACTCCCAGGGATCCAAGGGCAGCCCCAGCTTCTCTGGCTCCCTGTGCCAGGCCCTCGCAGGGTGCAGGATCCCTCCATGCCCATCTCTCCCACAGCGCAGCAGCCCCTCAGAGGAGGTTCCTGTGGCCTCCCCTCATCCCAGGCCCTCCACGCTCCCCTCATCCCAGGCCCTCCGGCACGAGGAGCCGGGGCCGGAGCAGCAAACAGAGAAGCGGCTGTTCCCGGGGAAACAATCCAGCCTTGTCTGCAGTCACGTTTGGCTCCGGCCCACGGAGCTGCCCCCGGTGCCGGGGGAGGTGGGGAGGCAGGAACGTTGGTGTTCTCCAGCCAGGCCGGAGCGGCTCCGCGCGGTGACCTCTGCGGGGCCGGTTTTAGCTTTACGAGAAGCAGGTCAGCGGGAGGGGCAGGGGCAGAGCTGCTCTCCTGGGCTCTCCCATGAAAGCTCCGTTTCTCCCCAAAAAAGCCTCTCCATCATCCCCCGCCATCCCCGTGCGAAAGCACCTTCACAGCCCAGGGCGGGACAAGGAGCCCAAATGTGCTCCTCTCACACGAAAAGGGCTGAAATCCAGCAATTTGTGTTATCTCTGCCAGCTGCTCCCACCTCCGATTTTCCTCTTGATGTCGTGGGAGCCTCCGGAGTGTTAAGCCCTTCCTTCCACGGCCAGGCAGCAGCCCCCGGAATAACAACTCCCAGGACAGCCCTGAATCCCTGGGGGAGCAGATGTCGGCACCCCCGGTTGGAAGAACAACAGAGAGCTGGGGACGAGCCCGAGGAGCTCCTGGCTGTGCTCCCCAGGATCCAGCTGGAATTCCTGCAGGGAAATAATTGCATCTGGGGGGGGCCGTAAAGTTTTTACACCCGTGGAGCCCCGAACTCCCAGGCTGGATGTTGTGGGACACATCTGGCTGACACAGCAGGGTCCTGTGCACGCCCGGGGGTTTGATGAGAGTGAGGAAATCGGAGCAGAAATCCAGTTATCGGGAATAACAGTCTGTGTCCAGCCAGGCCTCGTGTGAAAGCCACTGGTGTGGTCCCAGTGGGTGCTGGGAGAGCTCTGGGAGCTCTGCTGGGAACTGGAATGGCAGGTGAGGGGAGATCCCAGCCCTTTCCTGCAGGAAAGGGGGGTCAGGATGGCTTAAAAATGGGGATATTCCTGGGCCCGGGGCACAGAAAGGGCTGGCAAAGCATCTGGATATCAGGGCATGGGGGAGAAATGAGGCCTGGTTTTCATCCCCCCAAATCCTGCCCTTCCCTGGGAGTATCCAAGGGCAGCTTTGACTCCTCACAGATTCTTCTCCCGGGCCACAGCACGAGGCAGAGGTTTGAAGGTGCTTCTGCCACAGATCCAGGTGGGATTCGTGTCCCAGGGGTGTGACAGATCCTGCTGCTCTCCTGGAGTGTCCCACTGCCCCTGGACACTCCCTTGGGAAGGGTGGGCATGGAAGGGCCACCAACCTGTCCCCAGACGAGGCAGTTAGAGCAGAAACACCATTTTTCCCATTAATTCCCTGGCTTGGCAGATTGCCCCCCGCCCCTTCCGGCCCTTCCCTTTCCCAAGGGCTTTCCAAGCCTTCATCCAGCTCGTCTTGTGAGATCCCAGAGGCTCCCTGGGCCTGTTCCCCATTAAATCCAAACCTCATCTTTTCTCATTAGGGATTTCTGGCTGGAATTACTGACGTTAATGGAGCAGTTAAATCTGACAGTTCTGGCTGCCCCACCGCCGGGAAAGGGATGTTTTACAGCCCTGGAGACAGGGAATACAGGGGTGGCTGTCGGCCCCTCACACTCCAAGTGTGTGGCTCCACAAATCACAGCAATCCTCGCTGATCCCTCTGTTCATCCATCCCAAGCCCTTGCACGGGCGTTGGTGCTGCCACTGGGGATTTTGGTGGCCCCATCCAGCAGTGCCAGAGGCTCAGGACAACCATGGCCGGGCAGGAACGGGAGGAATGAGCGTGAACAGAGCTGGAAACACACGGGATCTCTGGGAAGTCACGTTATCCCGGGTCTCTGTGTGTCCCACATGGAAAATCGAGGGAAGCAGGAGCTGTGCTAAGATCAAACAGACGCTGCTCCTGGGCAGGATGATCTCAGGGTGAGGGATGGTGTCCAGGTTGTCATCATGGATCATGGAATGGTTTGGGTGGGAAGGCACCTCAAAGATCATCCAGATCCCCCCCTGTGCCATGGGGTGGAACCCTTCCACCAGCCCAGGGTGCTCCAACCTGGCCTTGGACACTTCCAGGGATCCAGGGGCAGCCACAGCTGCTCTGCCCAACCTGGGCCAGGGCCTCCCCACCCTCCCAGCCAGCAATTCCTTCCCAATATCCCACCTCTCCCTGCCCTCTGGCAGTGGGAAGCCATCCCCCTTGTCCTGTCCCTCCATCCCTTGTCCCAAGTCCCTCTCCAAGGAAGTGCTTCTACTCTTCTGGATCACTCCAACCATCACACAACAGCTCCAGCTCCAGCTCCAGCTCCAGGCTAAACAAGGAGCTTCAGGATATCCCAGTTCTCCTGAGAAACTCAACTTCAGCTTTCCAGTGAGAGCTCTTGGAGGGGCCATCGAGGGGATGGAGATGTTGGAGCTGGAAAAGCAGTGGCTAGTGCAGGACTGGAAGATCTGTGTGTCCTTCTGGAACCAGGGCAAGGAGATTTATAGCTTCTGCCTTGCCTTGCCTTGCCTTGCCTTCCCAAACCTTCCCAAACCTTCCCTTCCCAGAGTTCTTTCTGAGGTCAGCCCAGAAATTCCTGTCGAGTTTTCCAAGGCACATCCAGGCCTTTGCTGTTCTCTTCACAGGGAAAACTACACCCACGTTCTCCCTGCCTCAGGATCTGGGGCAAAGTCATTCCCATCGTGGAAAACCCCTCGTTCCCACCCAGAAAAGCTCACTTGTACATTATTCCCGGCTCTGATGCCGAGTTTATCCTCCCGGAGCAGTCGGGGCGGGGTTTGGGAGGTTGCAGCTGTTCTGTGCTGTCTGATGTTCTCACCTAATGCAGGACCTGGCTGATCCCTGCTGACAGGGCAGCATTCCCAGGATATCCCAGTGGAACAGGACTCAGGGAAGGCCGTGTGTGCGTCCCGGTGACGTCAGTGGGAATTATCCGTGGTTTAAGTGCTTCTCTGGCACATCAGAAGGTTGTGGAGGAGACGACACAACACAAGCCAAGATGCTCCTTCCAACCCCATATTCCCGATACAGATCAGGCAGGAACTTCCAAATATGGGCTACTATGGAATCATGGAATCACTGAATGTTTAGGGGTTGGAAGGGACCTTAAAGATCATCCCTTCCCAACCCCCTGCCATGGGCAGGGCCACCTCCCACCTTGGTCTTGTCCAACCCAGCTTTAGTATCAATCCCAGCTCCCCAGATCATCCTGTTTAACCTTGAAATGAACGGGATGTTGTTTTTTAAGGATGCTGAGGATGGAAAGATCCTTTTTCCTCCGGCGTGGACGTGATGGATCAGGGACATGCCACCTCTGAAGATCAGATTGCACCAACCGTGGGGCTGGAATATGTTTATATGGGATCTTTGCCTTTTCCCCCATTGGAAAACTAAGCCTCTGACCTTGCCCGGTGCTCTGAAATTCCCTGGAAGACCCAGGAAAGGCTGTGCTGGGAAAGGGGATGGAATATATTTGTGTTCTCGAGGTTTTATTCTTATCAGCTGGGGGCTTATCATTTGTCTTCAGGGACAAAGCTCTGGAAGACTCTGTGGGATTCAGCCATGGGTTCAGGGCAACAGGAGAAGGCAGATCTTACCCACAATGTCTGGAAGATGTGGAGGGTGGACAGGAGTGTGTGAACAGGGATCATGGAATGGGTTGGGTTGGGAGGCACCTTAAAGATCACCCAATCCCATGCCCTGCCCTGGGCAGGGACACCTTCCACTATCCCAGGCTGCTCCAACCTGGCCTGGGACACTTGCAGGGATGGGGATGGTGAGGGACAAGTGTCTCCTCAGTGACTGCAGAGGAGCCTGAAGGTAGGTGAGCTGAATCCCTCCACAACTGCTCTTCTGGTCCCCACCACCATCTCCCGGGATTTCCTCAGGCCAGGTCCCCGCACGAGATCAGACCTGTGCTCGAGTGCCACCACAGCACAGGGAGAAGAGGCTCTCCAAGAGAAGTCCTCACAGCAGGCATGTGTCCTTCTGTGCCCGGGTTTCCCTTCCCTTCCAGGAGAAGTCTTCCACTGTCTCACCTTGGAGCAGAAGACTTTGCCTTGGCAAAGAACACCCATGTAGGCTTGACTCACACGGTTTGCCCCAGTTTCTCTGAATTCCAAAGGAATCAAGTCGCCATGGAGGAAATTCCCTGCACCAACCCTTTGTTCATTCATCTGTCCAGAAAAGCCCTCCAAGAACCGTGGTGGGTGGGTGTCCCCGGAGCCCAGGGCACGGTCACTCCTGAGGAGAGGAAGGGGATTGATGGTGACACAGTCACAGAGTCACAGGACACCCCGAGCTGGAGGGACCCTCAGGGGAGGGTGGGGAGGCCCTGGCAGAGTTTTCCCAGAGAAGCTGTGGCTGCCCCTGGATCCCTGGAAGTGTCCAAGGCCAGGTTGGAGCAACCTGGGCTAGTGGAAGGTGTCCCTGCCCATGGCAGGGGGTGAAATGAGAGGATCTTTAATCCCAGAATCGACTAGGTTGGAAAACACCTCTGAGGCCACTGAGTCCAACCTATGAGGGCCCCTCCAACTCGAACCAGTCCATGGCTCTGTGCCCACCAACAACTGCACCTTCACATGGGGGGCTGGGAGGCTCTGAAGAAGGTGAAGTTAATTAATTCCCACTTCTGTGGCATTTCCAACCTCCCCCTGTTCCTTCCTTACCTGGTGGGATCCCCAGGGATGCCCCGGGACAAACTGAGCTCTGCTGATCCCATCACTAGATCTTTCCCCCCCCCACCTTTTTTCGTCTTTTCCTTTTTTTTTTGCTGCTCAAGATGAAAGATTTAAAATGCAATAACGTTTTGTCTAAATTCTTGTGGAAATAGCTTCTGACCTTTCGGAGAGAACTGCGGTTTCAGCTTTCCGGTAAGAGAGCTCCCAGCTAATGATTTTAGCTCTATTTTCTAATAAATACTTGGCAGGAGAGGGCCCCTCTTCTCCCCTTTGTCGTTAGGGACCCATTAGCTGTGACTCAGAAATGAATCATTAGGTTTGGCAAGGAGCAAGTGCTTCGGGGGCCAGTGGATTTTTCCACTCGGTAGCAGCGTGTGCTTGTAAATTCTGCCTCAAAATTCCCATTAAAGCAGCTCCAAACGGGCCCTTTCCCCTCCCTGACTCCCCCAAACTCAGCCATAAATTCGGTGACCATTGGTGGTCTCCCCACCTCGGCAACAAGGGCTTCTTTGCTTGGCCTCGGCAGCAGCCAATTAGGCTTTTATTTAATGAGGTTAATTTGGGTTTCGTTCGGGGGTGAAATATTTCCCTCGGTCGGAGCCTCCCCGTTTTTCCGTATCCTGGCAAAATCCCGGGGCCATTGGAGCTGGAGAAGACCTTTGCACTCATTTATTCGGGACTCTCCTTGTGCCAAGGGCTTCCAAAAGTCTTCTCTTGCCTTTTGGAGGCTTCCAGGAGACTCTGCTCCTGCCGAGGGCTTCCAAGAGCCCTTTCCATGGCCAGACGTGATGACAACGTTGGACTCCAACCATCCAAGGGGAGAATTCCCCCAAATTCTCCGGGCGAGGAGGAAGAATAACCAGCCAACGACTCATTTTCCCCCTCCTTCCCGTTCCTAAATCATCCTCCACCTCATTGAGGGACTTCTTGCATCCCTCCCATGGACATGTCCCGAGGGATGAACAAATTCCTGGCTAATGAGGGCGAGGGAATTAAAAACAATATTGGGGAATACGGTCCAGTCTCTTTTCCAGAGGCAAATATTCCTGATGTCTGAATCCGGGAGGTTGTTTCTTACCTGGACTGTTGGGATTTGATCCCAGCTCCGACTTTTCTGGCATTTGGGAACCTGCAGGTGGTCAGGTGGTGTGAGGCTTCCGAGCAAAACGCAGGAAACACCAAATTTTGAGGAAAATGTGGTGGGGGGAAAGTGGAATCAGAGGTTCGTGAGAGCTGAAATCTTTGTGATTATCCAAAAAACAACTGGGATACATTTTCCATGTTTAAATTCATGGCATTTCATGCACCAGATCTCTCGGTTTGTCCTTCTCCTCGATGTCTCCCACCTGGAACACCAAGCTCTGCCTGAGTTGTAAAGCAATTTTCGGACAAGGGGTTGAGGAATATCAAGATTTCCCAGTGCAAAATATAAAATAATCCCTGGGAAGGGTTTTTTCCTGGGCTAAAAAGAGAGGGAATAATGCTCTTTTCCCAGTCAAAACAGCAATTTAAACCTGAAATTTAGGCTTTGGTTAAAAGGGTTCTTCTCCCACATTTTTTTTTTCCACGGAAAACCTGCAGGAAAACGTGCCCAGGGGTGTAGAAAAAAAGGGATTTTCACTGAAATTTGGGGGTTTGGGTTGTTTTGTTGTTTTTTTTTTTCCTGCTTTTGGAATTACATCAGCATTTGATTTTCAAGGAGGTGCCTCTAAATCAATCAGTAGGTGGAGTGGAAAAGAGAGGAATAAGGAGCAGAGCACGGAAAACTTGTAGGGAAGGAGAAAAAAATATGGGATGAACCCAAGAGATTTAGGGAGTGGCAGAGAAAAGTAGAAATTGGAGCATCAGGGAATGTTTTTTTCCAGGTGAAAATTTAAAAAAAAAAAAAAAGGATTCCGGAAAGTGGAGGTAGGAATAAAAAAAAAACATCTTAAATGTCTACTGGATTGGTTGGAAACAGTAACCAAGCAACCTCAGGATGAGGCAGGGAAAGGAGAAGGAGCTGGAGATTCCCACTGGGATATTGGAGAACTGGGATGTGGAAAAAAACCCCGAACACACATACACACACACACACACACACATACACCCAAAAAAAAAATAAAATCAATTTTTTTTTTTTCCTGAAAGCTGCAATTTTAGTTTTGAAACGCCACAAGGTTTGGAATCTACCGGGTTTTGCTGTTTTCAGATGGAAAATGAACAGCTGGATAAAAAAAAAAAACAAACCCCTTGGGAGCCCAAGGGTTTGTTTGGGGCCGGGATGGGGGCGAGCAGCAGGGAGAAGGTCCCTGCGGTCCCTCGGGAATCAGCTCAGGGGTTCGTGTCCTGGCAGAGACGTCCTGACCAGGACCTCTGACCCCAAAAACATCATCGTTTCACCTGTTTACGGACAACATTCCCATTTATTCCCTCTTCCCTCTCTCCCAGTTCCGGTCACTGAGGAGCTCCAAGTTAAAATGGATCCCGGTTTATTCCTGAACTTTGCCCCTTTTTCAGGTGTTTCAGCAGGTTTGGGCTGGGACTGACTTAATTTTCTTCCCAGCAGCTGCTGTGGGGCTGTTTGGAATTTGGGATGGGACGAATGTGGATAGTTCAGGGCTCTCTTGTTATTTTGGAGCAGTTTTTCCCAGAGTCCAGGCCCTTCCCGCTCCTCACTCCCAACAAGGATGGGGAGCGCAAGGAATTGGGGAACAAAGCCAGGAAAGCCGATCCCAGCTGATCCCAGGAATGTTCCAGACCATGTGGCTTCATGCTCAGCAGATAAATCCGTGGAAACAAAGGGAGAGAGGGGAATGTTGGGAATCTTGGCTTGTCTTCCCAAGTCACCGTTACGAAGGAGCCCGGAATGTCCTGGGAATGCTGAACCTGCCTGTGATGGGAAGTGGGGAATGAATTCCTTGTGTCCCTTTGCTTGTGTGGCTTTTCCTTGAGTTTTCCCACTTTTCCCCTCCCGATTGTCCCCCTGATCCCACTGAGGGAATGGGAATAACCATCAGTGTGCGGCTGAGTTTCCACTTGGGGTCAAACCACCACAATCCTTTAACTCCCACTAAATTTGCTCTCCCTGGAGATTCCCAAGCCTCTGTTGGCTCTTCCTGAGCTCTTCATCCATCTGGAGTCACCTCCAAGAACCAGGAAGTTCTCCCTAGCTGGGAGCACAACCCCCAGCCTGAGCAGGATCACCTCAGGAACCAGGTCCAACCCCTCCTGTGCCCAGAAGGTTTTTGGCTGCAAAATCCCAGAATATTCCCACTTGGAAAAGCCCCACAAGGATCATCTGCCAAACTTGCAGGTACCGTGAAGTGAGCCCACCCTGGACCTTGCCTGAGGTTGGAAAAAGCTGGGATAACCTTTTCCTGCTGGATATTCTCCTTCTACCTCAACGCTCCCTGCTCCGGGACAGCGCTGGGAGCACCAGAGTTCTGGGGAAGACAAACAACAAGAAAAGGAGCTCAGCCAAGACAAGAACCACCCACAGAAGAACCCTCCTCTCTCCTGGGAATTCCTGGAGCAGCTGGAGCTGCAAATACTGGCAATCTCCCAGGGAATGAGACTCTCCAGCCCCAGGAGGTTAAATAAACACCACCCGCCTTCTTGGTTGGTTGGTTGGTTGGTTGGTGGCCAAAGCCCGGGAAGGAACACAATGGAAGGGTTCATCTTCCTACTTCTTCTGAGCTGTTTACCTAAGTCTGATCCCACTAAATGGCCCTTTTTCCCAGGAAAAGGTAATTCTGCTCCGTATTCAGGAAGAGTGAGCCCAGTTCTGGATCTGGGGGAACGACCCACCTTGTGGACCGTGGTTGCTGTAGGGTGGGCACGTTCTCTAGGCCATGTTTCTGGGATTGTTAGTGGGAAAGCGTCTTCTCCAAAGGGTGGAACCTCTAATTCAGGGATCCATGGATGGCTGAAGTCAGGTGGGGGGAATTCCCACAGATAAATTGGATATTGCTGTGGAAGGAGAACTCCCCTGACAGACACACCACCACCTCAGTTGGTGACTCCCAACATCCAGAGCGGAAAACCCGAGCCAAGACCTCATCAAGATCAGGTTCAGGTCCTATTTCAGGCTCTGCTTAACGTCTGATGGGCCCCCTTGGTGATCCCAGCTCATCCCAGGGCATCCAAGGTCCGAAGCAGACACACCTTCATTCCCTGTCATGGGCGCAAGGACCCAGCACCACCGGAGTGAAGGGGTCAGACAGTGCTTGAGGCATTTTGGGTGCAATTCCATTGGGAAATCCACTTCCAAAGGGGATCTCCTGGATCTCTGAACTCACCAAGGTTTGATTCGTGTCACAGGGATTTGCCAGAGTGAAAAATGTGTCCATGGAATGGCTGCAGGTGGCACTCGCGGCCCTGGGCTGGGTGACAAGGTGGTGGTGGCTCAAGAGTTGGACTCGATTATCTTGGAGGTCTTCCCCAACCTAAAGAATTCTGGGATTCTGTGAAATTGGATTCCTCTGGGGAGAAACAAACCCAAACCACCAGAGCAGACCTGCTGAGCTCTGGCTGATGGGCTTTGCAGCCCCAGAACTTGGTGAAAACCAGCCCAAACCACCCCCTGCAAACAGAGGTGGCCACCAGGTCCATGGCCACTTGACCCTGGAGAACTGGCCCTGGATCCAAAGGATTTGCTGACAGCAAACCCATGTCTGTGACTTGAGTCCTCCAGGACTGAGTTTCAAGTAGAAACAGCGTCTCCAGTGGGGCCACCAAGCTCAGGGATGAGCGTGGGGGTAGATGGGGGTGAGAGGAGGGAAAACGTGCAAATAAAAGAAGCTGAGGGGTCACGACCTGGAGAAAAGTCCATGGGGAATCTGCGTCCCTCTGGAAACTCCAGCTCTGACCAGTGTGACCAGCCACACTTCAATCCCACCTTTATTCCTTTGTCCAGCTGTAACTCATTTAATCTTAGTGGCAGGTCTGACAAGTCCCAGTCCCAGAGCTGGTGAGGGAGTTTGAACCGGAGGATCCCCAGAGCTCTTCTGTCCCGGCAGCCACGAGGGCAAAGCAATCCCTGGATTTCAGCTCAGCAACATGCTGGGAAAGCTGCCAGGCTGGGAGAGCTGGGGGGGTTCCCCTGGAGAAGAGAAGGCTCCAGGGAGAGCTGAGAGCCCCTTGCAGGGCCTAAAGGGGCTCCAGGAGAGCTGCAGAGGGACTGGGGACAAGGCCTGGAGGGACAGCACACAGGGAATGGCTTCAAAATGGAAAACTGGAGACTTGGGTGGGATATTGGGAAGGAATTCCTAGCTGGGAGGGTGGGGAGGCCCTGGCCCAGGTTGGGCAGAGAAGCTGTGGCTGCCCCTGGATCCCTGGAAGTGTCCCAGGCCAGGTTGGAGCAGCCTGGGCTGGTGGAAGGTGTCCCTGCCATGGCAGGGGTGGCACTGGGTGGGCTTTAAGTTCCCTTCCCACCCAAACCATTCCAGGATTCCATACCTTGGCCAAGCCCTGCCCTGTGTGTTCCTATTTGCTCCCGAAGTCCCATCCCGCTCCTGCAGAGGTGCTGGAGGCAAAAGGCCACTTCCCCCCGACCTGTGACCACTTTCCCTTTTCCATTTCCCTCCCTCCCCTTGGCCTTTTCCCTTCCCCTCCTTCCCCCTGTTACTTCCCAGCCGTGTTTCTCCTCTCCGTGAGGAGCAGCTCCACCTCTTCCCTGCCCTGCATCGGCCGCCGTGTTCCCCAGGAATCCCCGGGGAGCGGCAGGACATTATTCCAGTCGTGTTTATCCTCCTGCTCCTCAGGTCCAGCACCACCCCCCCACTCCAGCCTGGAAACCCCCCCGGATTGTTGGGACTTGGTCGGGAGGTTCTTTTCCTTCTTTGCCCCAGTGGAAAAAAATCTGGTAGTTATTAATCACCAGCGAGGCCTCGGCTCCAGCAGAGCTGGGATGTCTCTGTGGTATCCAGGGAGCGACAGACTTTGTGGGAAGAGGCTGGATTATGGGCATGGAAGCGAGAACCTGGCTCCAAGAGCTATTTAAGGAGCTCGGCTCCTTAAAGTGGCCTGTTCTCCACAGATAAAGTCACTTTTGGCCACGATGGTCTCGGTGGGGATATTTACGTCCAGATAGTTCTGCCCAAGCCTCTCCTCAGCCTTCCAAATTCCAGGAAAACAAAGGTGTTATTTATAAGGGAGTAAAAGCTGGAGGGTCAATAATAAAGCCTCGCTCTGGCTGCTCGTGCTCGCAGGTTTTGTCACCCCTCCTCTTGTGTTCCCATCTCTTCGTGGACTGGAAAACGACCCCAAATCACCAAACCATGGAACGCTTTGGGTGGGAAGGGACCCGAAAGATCATCCTGTTCCATGGGCAGGGGCACCTCCCGCTATCCCAGGCTGCTCCAAAGCCCCCAGCCTGGCCTGGGGGCTGAAACAAAACTTCTTGGACACGGAAAGCACTTCCCAGGCTGCAAAACAGGAGGATCTCCTGGGATCTAATCCTGATCCACTCGGGATTAATCCATAACGGGATCGGCTGTGGGGCAAAAAGCATCTCTGAAACCCTGCTTGGAGCTACTGCTGGAGGAGCTGGCTTTGGGAAGGGGCTGGAAAAATGGTCTGGAAAAACAGATCCATAACTGGGATGGGGAAGGGAGGGAGAGAGGGAGAGAAGGAGGGAAAGAAGAAAAAGGGAAGGGAAGATTTGGGAAGGGAAGGTTTGGAAAGGTTTGGGAAGGGAATGTTTGGGAAGGGAAGGTTTGGAAAGGTTTGGGAAGGGAAGGTTTGGAAAGGGAAGGTTTGGATAGGTTTGGGAAGGGAAGGTTTGGAAAGGGAAGGTTTGGATAGGTTTGGGAAGGGAAGGTTTGGCAAGGGAAGGTTTGGGAAGGGAAAGGGGAAGGGAAAGGGAAAGGGAAAGGGAAAGGGAAAGGGGAGGGAGAGATCAAAGACAAAGTTTCCCAGGAGAACTGAGGATATATTTTCATCCTGCCCATAGTTATTCTCTCATTTTGGGAGGAATGCAGGTGGAGAAGGGAAGATGAGGATGGAGAAGGGAAGATGAGGGTGGAAAGTGTTGTCACCTCCATCAACAATTTCCCTTCTCCATAATATCTGCAAAACACGAACGTTTGGGTCCATCCTTAAAAGAAGTCATTCCTCCCTCTGGAGCACAAGTGTCCACCCTCCTGCTTCCAGCAGCCACATCCCAGCATCCCAAAAGGGCCTCCAGCTGGAACGGAGCTTTGTCTCTGGAAAAGGGCCGTGCACTAAACCTGACCCAGAGCTGGAAAAGTCCCCCTTGTGCCTCTTCCAAGAACAACAAACCTTTGCAGTGTGCTCCCATAATTCATCACCAGTTAAGGGTGGGAACAATCCCAAAAACTGCCTCTTCAGGGAGGCAGGGAGGCAGGGAGGCAGGGAGGGAAGATGACTTAGGCCCTCAAAGCAATGTAAAGCCAGCCCCACGCTGGCCTTGCAGATCCCACCCTGATTTGGGAGGCTCTGTGTGACCAGGACACGTGGTGTCCTCACCTGGCTCCTCCCAAAGCTGCCAAGAACGTGGAGAGAGAGGCTGAGACCAGAGTCTGTGGCATCTCCTGCTTCCTCTCCTGCTGTTTCTTGGCCCTTGGGCAGCGTTGGCCCCCGTCCAGCCCATGGACTCATTAAGGGTGGAAAAGATCAGGTCCAAGATCATAAAGTCCAAGATCATCAAGTCCCAGGTGACCAAGCGCCACCTTTCATCCAAGGGACATGGGGATGGATTTACCCACCCACTGGGATGCTCTTCCAGAATCCCACACTCCATGCTGAGGGGCCAAGTAGGGCTGTGTTGTTTGTAATTATTGAGGAGCAGCTGATTAAACTAATTAAGCTAATTAAGCCTCAGCACTGGTGCAACAATCCCCGTGCTGGGCCTTGGCAGCCCCGCTCTCCTGGGACAGGGTTTAACGGGAACAAGGAGCCTCCTGGGAATGGGGTTGGCCCTGGAGGCCTCCAGGAATGGAGCAGACACACAGCTCTACTTTCCAGCTCTGCCTGGCTCTGTTTTCCTCCTGGAATTGCTCCCATGGTTCTCCTGGGAGAGCATTCCACCCTCACTGGGGGGGCTGGAGCTTGGTCTCCTCCACGTGGGAGGATGTGGGACACCAGAGCCACAACCTGTGGGATGTGGGATGATGCCACACCTCCAAACTGGCCATTCCATGGGGAAACAAGGGGGGAAACCTCATGGAAATGCCTTGTCCCATCTTCTACTCCTGGTCCTTCTCCTTCTCCTTGGAAGAACCGCAGGAAAACTGTCCTCAGAGCAAGGACGGGGTTGGATGTGGTTGCTCTTCTGTTTCATGTCTCCATTAATGTGTTGGGAATTGTTTTGCAGCCAGTCCCTAATCTCCAAATTGAAAAATGTTGGATTTGGACCCCGAACAAGCAGGACACAGCTCTGCTCAGGGCCAAACTCCCACCATTCCCAGCATCCCCCCGGCCCAGCCCCGCATCCACGGGCCCAAACGTTGCTCCAAGGGATTATTCCCCGCATTCTTGCCCAAATCCCAGCCCAGGCTGCGCCCTCGTGTCCACGGGGCACATCCCACCGGGACCACACTCATCAGGCAGCTCTTCTCCAGCTCCTTCCCAGCTCTGCTCCACGAGGAACGTTTGGGAAGAGCGGCTCCCTTCACTTTGTGCTTTTTGGCACCTCTGCGCTGACCAGAGGCTCCAACGCTAATCCCACTTCCTCGAGCTCCTCGCTGGGCTCCCACGTGAGGCCAGGGTCAGGCCCAGCTTTCTTAAGCCTGGCTCCTGGCCCGCCTGCCCTGTTGGGCCAAGGCACGTTCGGGGCAGGCCCGGCGGGAAACTTCGGACGGGCCAATTTTCCGTTGGCAAACGGCGCCTCGGCGAAGCCCAAACCTTCTGTGGGGGCAGCTCCAATCCCGTTTCTCTTCCCCAAAATTGCCCAGACCCCTTTTATTCCCCTCCACGTCGCTGAAACTTCGAGTTTTTCCGTTTCAACTTTCCCCCCAACTTCCGGATTTCCACAGGCTGGGACCTCGTGGCCTTGTGCAGCTTCGCGTGGATTCTTTGGGAATTTTTTGGAAATTGCTTCAGTATTCCACGTTCTGCTGCCGTTTGGATGTCAATCAGCCCCCGTCCCGTTGAAATGGAATCTCCAGAGCTGCCAAACCCCAGGGTTATCAAACAGACACGACCCCCCGGTGCCGAACGCTGCCGACAGGGAATATTTTGCTGCTCCCAGCAGTTTTTTTTTGGAAGCGCCATTTCACCCGAAGTTTGGGGTTTTCACTCCTGGGGCTCCGATTCGGAGTTAAAACAGAAGCTGAAATAGATGTTGGCGTTTCTCCCCCGGGAAGGAAATTTGATTTTCCCCAGAACAAAGGAAAACAGAAGGTTCAGGAGGGATTTGGGTGGGAGGGGGACGTGTGAAACCACATTATTAAAGTGCCAGTGAGGGGGATGTGAAAGGAGTGGATTCAACGCGGATTTACAGGGGTTTATGTTTCCCCTCCCTGGGTAATGTCTCTTTTTCGGGGTTATTTCACCTCCCAAACACTCCCCCTTTGTTCAAAGGATCGGGATTTTCGTTTGGGGGTGCTCTGATGGACCGGGGTTAACTGGGCTGGGGGTGACTCGTCGAGCTGAGAAAATCTGAGATTTCATTTCAAAAATTGAAGATAATTTGGGTATGAGGTGTTGTTCAATTTATTTATTTTTTGAAATGTCTTTTCAAATCCCTTCAGTTGATTGAATAACAAGTGTTAACTCTTGGAATCGTGGAAGTGGAAGGGCATCACCCAGCCCAACCCTCAGCCCTGCACAGGCCCAGCCCCAAGAGTCCCCCCCTGCTCCCCAGAGGATCCTCCAAACCCTCCTGGAGCTCTGGCAGCCTTGGGGCTGTGCCCACTGCCCTGGGGAGCCTGGTCAATGCCAACCAGCCTCTGGGGGAAGAACTTTTCCCTAAAATCCAACTTAACCTGCCCTGGCACCACTCCAGCCCTTCCCTGCCGAGCTCTGCCCTCAGTCTCCTCCCGTGCAGCTGAACGACCCCAATTCCCTCAGCTGCTGCTCCTGGGCCCCTCCAGACCCCTCCCCACCCCCGGGTCCCTCCTTTGGACTCTCTCCAGCACCTTCAGATCCTTCTCCCGTTGTGTGACCCAGCTCTTCCCCCAGACCTGGAGCTGGGGCCGCCCCAGGACACTCCCAACCCTTGTCTGTGTTAAACCCCCCTGGGTCAGTGGCTCTTCCTTGTCCATCCCAAGCTCCCAGCCCCTGGAAAACGCTGCTTTTGCCCAGGGTGAGCAGGACTTGTGCTGAGGTTACGTCCCAACCGGCCCCAGAGCTGGGATGGGCCCACGAGGGCAGCTCCCTGCCCCGAGAGAAACCAAGGGCTGCCCCTATTTCTGGCGGTCACCAGCTCCAGACCCCCAGGGAAGGAGCCCTGAGAAAGGAGGGAGGTCAAACCCGTCCCCTGGGACCGGCCCAGGCCAGGCTTTGGGAGTGAACAGCTCGGGATTTGACTGAGATTAAATTCACAGCTGGGCTGTGGTGCTCGATCACCAGGGTGGATTTATCCTCCCTAATTTATCTGAGAGCTTTCAGACGCAGAGTGCTGGGCCGTGTTCAGACAGTTCGAGCTGAGTTACAACTCCTGCTCCATTCGGTTTTGAAAGTTCACGGGGGAAAATTTGGCTGGAGGAGAGAAACAACTGTCTCATTTTAACTATTTAATATTTAAATCCCCTTCCTTTTATCCCTTCTGTCACAGAATTGCATTTTAACCCCAACGAGAAGGTCTGGACACTCAATTTAGATGGATAACCAATATTTGGCTGCTTCTTTTAACCTCCTGAGGCTTCATCATTGAGCTGGAAACTTCCCTTAGAGGCAGAGTTTTTTGAGCAGGATACTGTTGTTTTTACCTGCCATCAAAGGAGTAGAACTTCTTCATTTTTCACATCATAAATGTGTGGGTTTTTTGGGAGGGAATCTATTTTGGAAGCGCAGTTTTACATTGCACTGAGGTATTGCACCTATTGCATCCTCTCTGACTGAGGCAGATGGAAGGACAGCATGGAAAACAGCATTTTTTTAAGGAGAAATGGCTCTGTTTGTGTGTGCAGCCACAGATCAGCTGAAGATTCAGGTCCCCAGTCCTAAAAAAAAGTCAATTCACGAAGAGGAGGCCTTTTAGAAAGGTGAGATGTTCAGCCCGGGGTGAAGTTCCAACGAAGACAAGGAGCTGGTGGGGTGAGAAGTGACAGAAATTCATTAGTCTTCAAAATCTAAAGCAAAAAGTGCCCAGGAAGTGTCATTTCCATGGAATGACTGGAGCAGTTCCAGGCAGGCTCTGCTGTTTTTCTCTCCCGTTCATAAATCCCACACAAAATACTGGGAAGGCTCTTTATTAACTCTGGGTGAAAACTAAAGGAGCTCGGAGGGCACCTCCTGAGCCCGGGCTGGGAGTCAAGCCTGGACCTTTAAATCTTAATAAGCTCAGGCAGGACTTCTCCTGGCCTGGGATCAGCAGGAACCAAAGCCAACCACCCTCCTCCAGGCGTGGATTTTAGTGCAGACCCAGCCTTGGGTTCCAAGTGGATCTTCCAGCCTTAAATAAAATAACTCCTAAACTTAACCCTGGAGCAGCTACTCCTGGGCAGGAGGATTGATTGGCACCCTTGTTTGCTCCCTCTTTTCCACGGAGAAGGTCCAAATTCAACCCAGATGTTCCTCGGAGGGTTTATTTCAAGTGGACTTTGATTGAGTTGTCCCGGCGTGAGTTTATTCCCAGACCTGCCACCTTCCGTGGAGAGCCTGCCAAGATTCCCTGCCTCGGGATAACTCCCCGCCTGGCCCTTCCCGCTGCCGCCTCTTCCCAGAAAAGCAAGTTGTTATAAGATCCTCCGAGTCCCCGAGCCCAAGGAGTGTCTCTGTGCCAAGATATCCCCTGGGATTCATCCCCTCGGGCACCTCATGCCCAAGGTGGCACTTGGTCTGGAGCAAATCCAAGGAGAGGCAGGGATGAACCGGGATCAGGAAAACCGGGAGTCTGAGTCCTCCTGTTCCTGACAGGTTACTTTGAGCAGGGATGGGCCTCCAGCACTTTAGGGGACGGATGAGCCACCACCTTTGGAGGAAGGGGAGTTCGGTCCTGAGGCCGTAATCCTGCCTGAACCACTTCCCCCTGGAACCAAAGCATCAAAACAACCTTATTTAATAATAGCTCTCATTTATTAACACCCCTGTGGCTTTGGGAATGTGGTGTGACCAAACAACAGCCTGGAGAGACTTTTCCTGGATCTTGGGCTCGGCACTGTTAGGCCTGACCCTGGACTTGATCTTTGACCTTCAGTGCTGGTGTCTCCAGCCACCCTTTGGATGAAGATCCAATCTGGAAGCCATTCCCAGAGAACAAGAGCACATTAAACCCAGGAGGGAGGTAAGAAGGTCCCTCAGCACAGACAAAGATCCCCTTGTTTTGGGGTTGTGGAGCCAGACCCAGCCTGGGTTCAGCTCCAGTTCAACACATCCCAAAAGGAAAACAAATGTTTGGTCCCCAGAACAAACCAGTCAGAACCAACCCCCCCTCCCCCTCCGACTCCAGCCTTAGTTCGGAGCGGGGTGTTGAAATCCCAAATTAAAACTATTGTTCCCGAGCGTTTGTTTATTTTCTGACTTCAACAGCTGAATTTTTCCAAGTGCCCTTTTCGTGTTGTCAAATAAACACAGAGGTTTTCAAGAGCACTTTGTCTTCAGCGAGAGAAAAAGGCATCCCAGAGCTCCTCTGGGCTGCGTCTGCAGCGACCCGATGGATCTGGGCGCTGGAATTGCTCTCCCAGAGCACACTCGTGGCGTTGGAAGGGCCACAACTCGCGGCCACGGCTCAGCCACGACGTTTTTATGACATTCCCGGGAGATTAATGTGTCTTTTTCCTTCTTCTTTTTTTAACGTGGCTCATCTGCACATGAACCAAAACTTGGCCCAGAGTTTTTTGGGAGCTCGGCTTTTTTCATCTCTTGTTTTTTTGGAGAGTTTGGGAGCTCTAGGAAGATGTCCCAGCCCTCCATGTGATCTTTCAACTCTGGACAGGGCTCCCATCGATCCTCCAACGCTGTCTGTGCTTCTGGGTGAAATATTCCCAGCTGCGCCCGGATATTCAGGAAGAAGATTATGAAAAAGCGACTTTTTTTTTCCCCCTCCCCTTTTCTTTTGTCCTGAACAGTCTTTCCAAGGAGAGCAGAAAAGTTTCACGTTTCCCATTGATAAAATAAAAGATCCCAGCTCATAAATCAGCTTTTCAGCCCCTGGGAAAAAAAAAACAAAAAACACACAAACATTTTCAGCTGAGCCTTTCAAAATAATTCTGACACAATTAATGCGTCTCTGTCCTTGGTTTTGGCAGATGGGCCGAGATGTCCAGCGGCTCCTGAGCTCCCAGGGCCGTGCAAACGTGTCCTTAGCAGAGAAATCAAGGAAATGCCATCAGCAAGGAGGGAAATTAGGGAATGTGAGAAGGGAAGATGAGGCCCAGCCCCATGAACCAAAGGGAATTAATGGCAGGGACAAAGACAGGCCCAAGGAGTTCTTAATCCTGTGTCAACACCGAGGACCAGGAGGCAAAGGGAGCTGCCAAATCCTCCTGGATTTTGCCCTCCTGCCTGGAGGCCTCTGGAAGTGCTGTGCTAAAAGGGCTCTCTCCTGCGATTCCGGTGGGAAAAGAGTGTGTGTTTTAGGAGCAGGAGGGAGGAAAACCTCAGTGATCCCCCCGAGTTGCTCAGGGAGCCAAGGTAAACCCACGTGGGGAACAGAGGGGTCGTTGTTCCCCTGCTCCTGCTGTTTGCCTGAGGGAGGGACGTGTGTCCTGGAGGGAAGGGTTTGGCGGTGCTGGTTTGTGACATCCCACATCAAAGGGCATTTGGAGGTCACCAAACCCCACCTGTCACCAGGTCACCCCCTCTCTGTCACGAGGACGAATCCTGGGTTTGCCAGAAGAGGAAAACTCCTGCAGAACTTACACAAAAAAAGGAGGTTTGTTTTCCTGGGGTGGGGGGAAGCAGAGCTGGAGCTGCTGCTCTGTCACCCATGGGTGGCTCCCAGCCCTCAAAGGCTCCTGGAAGTCGCTCAGGACACACAGGCACAGCTCACTTTTGGGAAGGGCTTCCCTGGGGACATTCAGGGCAGGTTCCAGGGGTCTGGCTTTGAGGAAGAGCTGCCTGGGGGCAGAAAAAGAGGGAAGGAGCTCCCAAATATTCCTGCCTGGGAGACACAGGACTTGCCACAACCTCAGAATCTCCTGAGGGGCAGAGGAGGGGCAGGGACTGAGCTCTGCTCTGGGGGGCCAGGGACAGGGCCCAGGGAAGGGCTGGAGCTGTGCCAGGGCAGGCTCAGGTTGGATCTCAGCACAAGGTTCTTCCCCCAGAGGCTGGTTGGCACTGACCAGGCTCCCCAGGGCAGTGGGCACAGCCCCAAGGCTGCCAGAGCTCCAGGAGGGTTGGGATGATCCTCTGGGGCACAGGGGGGGACTCTTGGGGCTGGGCCTGTGCAGGGCTGAGGGTTGGGCTGGGTGGTCCTTGGGGGTCCCTCCCAGCTCAGCATTTCTGGGATTCTGGGATCTCTTTTTATAATCCTGGAGGTTCCCCCTACAAAACATCTGGAGGTGCTGCAGGGCAGGAGGAGGGTTGGTCAGACAGGGGGAAGTTCTCCTTGCAAAACAGAGACAACACGAAATCCAGGCCACACAAAAATGGCATTCCTGGCTGTGAGGGTAGTGAGAGGCTGAGATGGAATTCCCAGAGAAGTTGTGGCTGCCCCTCGATCCCTGGAAGTGTCCAAGGCCAGGTTGGAGTAACCTGGGCTAGTGGGAGATGTCCCTGCCCAGGGCAGGGGTGGATCGGGATGAGCTTTAAGGTCCCTTCCCACCCAAACCATTCCATGATTCCATGGATCATTCCATAGTTAACGGTTGCACTCGATGACCTTAGAGGTCTTTCCCAACCTAAAGGATGATGTGAAATGCAAAAGTTATGCTCTCTTGCAGAATTTAAACCCTTTTCTTTGCTTCTTTGGGTGAAATCCGGGGCTGGTGTCGCCCTGTTGGCTGAGACGCTCCCACGTGGAAGCTCTGAGGACCTGCAGGAGAGCAGAACGTTCCACCTCCCTCCCTCTCTGGCCAAGGGAGAGCAACGAACCGGGCCCTTTTCCTGCTGATTCAGAGCTGCTGGAGGTGTTCTGCTGCCTCCAAGGGACAAGTGAGAGATTGGAACCTTGCTGCAGGGGCTGCCCGGGCAGGGAAGGAATTAGGAATTAGGAATTCCAAGGCTTTCCCAACTGGCAAGAAATGTCCATGTCTTGCCACTGATTTCTGCCTGTGGTTTGACTCCCTGAGCTCCCCAGCAGTTACAGCAAATAAGTTTGGCAACTTTTTTACATAAAGACTCTCATTCTGGCCTTTTAATCTGCTTGAGAGCAATAACGTGGCAATTTATCTTAATTAATCTTAATCAACCACTTAATTAGGGGTGGTGCAGAGCTGTGAGGTTCAAACAGCCTCATCCACCCCTCTGGCACATCCAGACGGGATGAAACCCATTCTGGAGTCCCAACTTCTTCCTGCTGACCAGAGACAGACCAAAGGGGGTTGATTCAGACTAAAAACCTGGTTGAAACCAGATTAATTGATACCCAGCTTTGTTAAACTTGGATGAAACTTCATTCACCAGCTCAGGAGAGGCAGCAACAAGTTAATTATTCTCAGCCTTTTGTTGGAGTTTTTTGTGAGGGAAATGTCCCTTTGGAAGCAGAATTGGCACGAGAGACCCTTCCAAGAAAAAGGGCAATCCCAGGGGGGCTGAGAAGTGTCAGAAATCCCATCAGCAGCATGAGATCAGCAGAAAAAGCCGGGAAAAATCCCAATAGTGGGATTTTTGAGGGGTGGGGAGTGCAACTTGAAAGAGTAGGAAAGCAGCCAAGAGACACAGAACGACAGTGAGGCTCAGAAGTGTCTCCAGAAAGGGATGTCGGGGCGAATCCATGGGGAACGTGGGCAAATCCCGTAAAACTGGGAAAGGGGATTTCACAGCTGAGCCCTTGGTGGGGCAGAGACACAACACACGAGGTGTCCTGGGACTGCTGCGGAGGTCGGACCTTCCCCAGCCGGAAAACTGCAAATCCCTCCAAACAAACCCAAAATGTGGGGGGGAAATAAGAGATGGAGCTGCCAGGGAACGCTCAGGGAACGGGAAACCCAAAATATTGTGGAGAAATAAGAGATGGAGCTGCCAGGGAATGCTCAGGGAACGGGAAACCCAAAATATTGTGGAGAAATAAGAGATGGAGCTGCCAGGGAACGCTCAGGGAACGGGAAAGAGCAAAGTCACGCGGGAAAGTCACGGGTGGCCCAGGGAAGGTGGGGCTGCCCCACCCATGGAAGGCCAGGTTGGAATAACCTGGTCTGTGGGAGGTGTCCCTGCCCCTGGCAGGGCTGGAACTGGAACTTCTTTGAGGAAAGGCTGAGAGAAGTGGGATTGTTCAGCCTGGGGAAGAGAAGGGTTCAGGGCCTGCCAGTTCCTGAAGGGCTACAGTGTAAATGGAGAGGGACTGGGGGCAAGGCAGGGAGGGACAGCACACAGGGAATGGCTTCCCACTGGAAAAGGGCGGGATATTGGGAAGGAATTGCTGGCTGGGAGGGTGGGGAGGCCCTGGCCCAGGTTGGGCAGAGAAGCTGTGGCTGCCCCTGGATCCCTGGGAGTGTCCAAGGCCAGGCTGCAGCAACCTGGGCTGGTGGGAGGTGTCCCTGGGTGGAACTGGATGATCTCTCAGGTCCCTTCCAACACAACCCATTCCATGATTCCGTAATTCTTTTCTTGCCTTTTCCTTATCACCTTTTATCCCCCAAGGTCCTGTGGACAGAGATCCTCAGGGATGGTGCCGTCATCTCCTGGCCCATCCTCCAGAACCAAGGTCAGAGAATCTTCAAATAGAAGAGTTTGGGTGGGAAAGGACCTTAGAGTCCATCCCATTCCACCCCTGCCACGGGCAGGGACACCTTCCACCAGCCCAGGCTGCTCCAACCTGGCCTTGGACACTTCCAGGGATCCAGGGGCAGCCACAGCTTCTCTGCCCAACCTGGGCCAGGGCCTCCCCACCCTCCCAGCCAGCAATCCTTCCCTATCTCCCATCTCTCCCTGCCCTCTGGCAGTGGGAAGCCATTCCCTGTGTGCTGTCCCTCCCTGCCTTGTCCCCAGTCCCTCTGCAGCTCTCCTGGAGCCCCTTTAGGCCCTGCAAGGGGCTCTCAGCTCTCCCTGGAGCCTTCTCTTCTCCAGGGGAACCCCCCCAGCTCTCCCAGCCTGGCTCCAGAGCAGAGGGGCTCCGGAATCCTGGAATGGGTTGGGTTGGAAGGAATCGTTTCCAGGGATCCAGGGGCAGCCGCAGCTTCCCTGGACAACCTGGGCCAGGGCCTCGTGCCACCCTTTGGCCTCCGATTGTTGACATGGAGAAGTTCCCAGAGACCTTGGGGTGGCACAAGAGCCGCAGGGAGAGGGAAGTGTCCCAGCACAACACTCCGGCCCCTCCTCCAGCCCAGGCTGTCACCGGCTCATCCCAAGGCCTTCCCTTCCCTTTTCCCGCTGTTTTATCCCCATAATCAAGGCCAGGCGCTGCCTCTTTCCCCCCGGCCGTGCCCAGCCCCGATGTGGCCGCGGAATGAAGAGCGGGAGCGTCGGGAGGGGGAAAGGAAATCCGGAGGTTTTCCCTATTTCCAGAGGCCACTTCCACACGTTCCTGAGAAGGGGATAATCCCTGGAAGGGCTCCAACAGCTCCCTGTGGTCCAACCATCAGCACAGGGCCGAGGTCAGGGATCGGGGATGGAGCGACTGGGCGAGGACAGCGAGGAGGGTTTGAAGTGCAGCGTAGAAAATATAGAAAATACAGAAAAATCTGTCAAATACAGTGGTTTAAATAGAAAATATGTGGAAAATACAGAAAATATAGAAAATATAGAAAATATAGGAAACATAGAAAATACAGAAAATATAGGAAATATAGGAAATACAGAAAATATAGGAAATACAGAAAATATAGGAAATATAGAAAATATAGGAAATACAGAAAATATAGGAAATACAGAAAATATAGGAAATATAGAAAATATAGGAAATACAGAAAATACAGGAAATACAGAAAATATAGGAAATATAGAAAATATAGGAAATACAGAAAATATAGAAATTACAGTGTTTAAAATATCAAATATGTAATATATAGAAAATACAGAAAATATAGAAAATACAGTGTTTTAAATATAAAATGCATAAAATATATGAAATACAGAAAATATAGAAATACAGAAAATATAGAAAATGCAGAAAATATGGAAAATATAGCATTTTAAATATAAAACAAAATACATATAAAATACAAAAAATACAGAAAATATGTTTTAAATATAAAATATAGAAATTATAGAAAATACAGAAAATACATACAATATAGAAATTACAGTTTAAAATATAAAATATATAATATATACAAAATATATAAACTATAGAAAATACAGTGTTTAAA
>VXAY01005631.1:94026-106175 GCA_013399855.1 Oxyruncus cristatus
TCCAGCCTGGCCTTGGACACTCCCAGGGATCCAGGAGCAGCCACAGCTTCTCTGGGAAACTCATTCCAGGGCCTCCCCACCCTCCCAGCCAGCAATTCCTTCCCAATCTCCCATCTCTCCCTGCCCTCTGGCACTGGGAAGCCATTCCCTGTGTGCTGTCCCTCCCTGCCTTGTCCCCAGTCCCTCTGCAGCTCTCCTGGAGCCCCTTTAGGCCCTGCAAGGGGCTCTCAGCTCTCCCTGGAGCCTTCTCTTCTCCAGGGGAACCCCCCCAGCTCTCCCAGCCTGGCTCCAGAGCAGAGGGGCTCCGGAATCCGGGAATGGGTTGGGTTGGAAGGGACCTTAAATCCCATTGATTCCACCCCCTGCCACAGGCAGTGACACCTTCCTCTATCCCAGGTTGCTCCAACCCGGCCTTGGAACACTTCCAGGCACGGGAAACCCCCTGGGCACCCCTTGTCCTTGTCGTCCCCCCGTCCCCGTGTTGGTGGCAGGGGGTTGTGTGTCCAGCCCAAAGAGAAGCTGAGCTGTCCCTATTCTCTGCTGTTCCCCCCCCAGCAGCTCCCAGGCTCTCTGCAGGGGATGCTCCTGGTGGGGGTGGAGGGACACGTCACTTCAGCCCCTCCTTGGGTCACTGCCACCCCCCCGCCCCAAAATCCTCCCTTGGCTTCTAAGAGTCGCTGTTCGAAACAGGTCAGGGCCCCCCAGATCCCCCGTGCCCCCAGAACCTCGTGAGCTGAACCCTACCCAGAGCTCTTTAGGTTGGTCTGGAATAGCTTAAGCCAAACCTCCCCCTCTCAGCACAAGTTCGTCGATGGCTTTGCTGCGTTTCTGGGCCTGCCCCAGGCAGCGGCTCAGCCCAAGGATCGTTTGCTCCCAAACCCCCCTGCTTTTGGCTGCACAGGGAAAGGATTGGCTGATGGTTACCAAGAGCTGCCCATTTTTCCCCTCTCTCCTCCTCCACGGGCCCAGTGGCTCTGCTGGAATAACCAGCCCCGTTCCCCCGCTTTTGATCCCCAGCTGGAGCCAGGAAACACCAGAGAAGCCACAAATCAGGGTGAGGGAGGGGGAGAGGGGGAGGACCAAGCGAGAAAAGCGAAGCGAAGTTCTCTGAACCACAAATGTTCCCGGGATGAGCTCATTTTATGGGTCTGGAATCTCCGTGCCAGTCCCTCAATCATCCCGAGGGGCTGAAACACATCGACAGCTTGGCCTGGAATTTGGCAAAGAAAGGGAAGAGGTGATGAAGGAGTGGGAGAAAGACGCTTTTCATGCAGTTGGGCTTGTGGAAACCCCAAGGATCAAAGAGCCACCCAAGAGTCTCCCCATCAACGGCCTACTGAGCTCCTTCTGCCATCACCAGCAGCCCCAGAGATACTTCCTTCTGACTGGAACAGCTCGGGGGTGTTTGAAACACCCTTTTCCCATGGACTCGAAAAGTTTTCCAGCTGCTTTGATGAGGTGCTCTGCAGGCGTCCCTCGTGCTGAGCTTGTCTGTCATGTCAGGGATCCCCAGCGCTGAGGTGCTGCAGATCAGAGCTCACCCTCGGGGGCCTCCTCTGGAAGGGGGAGACAAAAGGGACAAGGAGCCCACCCCGAGCTCTGCAGGGGGCACAGGGAGAGCCAGAGGGGCTGGGCTAAAATCCCGCCTGGAATTGTGTGGGGCGGTGATGCAGCAAGGGGTTCTCTCCTGGGCCAAAGTTGGGCTGCCCGGCCCAAGCTCAGCCCCACCTGCAGGAGCCAGAAATTCACAGCAATTCCAGCAACTTCCCACTTGGATCAGGTGGGTTGTTCCCAAGCTGACCGTGCAAGGTGTAACTGGGTGCTGAAGGAACTCAGTTACAGAATCATGGAATGGGTTGGGTTGGGAGGGGCCTCAAAGATGTAATTCCACGGGCAGGGACACCTTCCACTAGCCCAGGTTGCTCCAACCGGGCCTTGGACACTTCCAGGGATCCAGGGGCAGCCACAGCTTCTCTGCCCAACCTGGGCCAGGGTCTCCCCACCCTCCCAGGGAAGGATATCCCAGGATCCCCCAGCCCAGAGCACTGAGTGCCACGGCCAGGCCTTCCTGGGACACCTCCAGGCCTGGGCACTCCAAACCTCCCTGGGCAGCCCCTGCCAGTTTCTAATCCCTCTTTCCATGGGTAAATCCTTCCCCGTGCCCACTGTCACCCAGCAGTGTTCGCTGAGGCTCTTCCCGTGATGGAAAGAAGCCTCCAGAGGGGACCCTCGGCTCCGCAACTTTCCAGTGGCTGATTCCTGCCCGATTCCTGGGCCTCCTTTCCTCCTTTACTGTCCAAGCAAACAGAAACCAAGGGAGGAAGGGAAGGGAGGAAGGGAAGAGGGAAGTGGTTCTTACAACCCAGCGGAGCCCGGCATCGATTTTTCACAGTTGTTGCTCCAAGGCCACGATTCCAAGTTCACGGGGAGGCCACTGGCACCAGCCCCAGCCTGCACTTAATGTGTTCCATCCAGAAACTCCCTCGGAAAACCAGCCAGCTCCGACGGCTCTCCGGGATAAGTGGAAGCTCCTTCGGCAGATAACGGGAAAAACGTGTCCAGGATCTGCTGCACCTGTTGGGTTTCACAGGGAAAAGGGATGAAAAGTGACCCCTTCTGGGATCGAATCCCCCCATCCCATACAGATCCCTCTGCCTTCAGCATCTCCGGCCTTCCAGGGAAGAACTGGGCCCATTCCTGTTGGGATTATTCCCCACCAGGAGTAAAGAGGTGCTTTTATGTGGAATTAGGAGGACATGAGATGGCAGCTGTTGTTGTTGGGGGTTTCCCCTCCGGTGGATGGTGCTGAAATCAAAGTTCAGCATCTCCATCACACTCATCACCCAAAAACGTGCCTGGTTTGAGTTGGACTTATCCCAAATATTTGCACCCGGCAAAGGGGAAAAGGACAAATACAGAGGATTCCCAGAGGCCTGGTTTGGGAAGAACTGGAATGAGATTTCCAAGAATTGTCTGCAGTAACTCCCTGATTTAGAAATTAAACAAATTAAACACTAGGGACCAAACTGCCCTATTGGATCATCCCTTTTATCTCCCAGGTAGTGGGGATTCTTGACTCTAATTATTCATCCATTTTGGCACTAAAAGGTGCAGCTGATGGGGCTTCTACGCTCCCCACCCCCCTGTTCCCTCCTGAGGGCCATCCCAAGCCAAGCAGATCCTGCTGATGGCCTAAATGATCACTCCACCCTCATTAGTCCCCATTCCCCTCCCCAGCATCGGCACCTTCACCTTGTCAGACCGTTCTCCTGTCCCAGCTAAACTGGGTCCTCCCTTCCAGCCACCATCAGCCTCAGCCCCTGGAACAGCTCATCCAGTGGGAGGTGCTGGATATCAAATCCTCCTCCTCAAAGATCCTCCCCAGCTCCTGGGTTATTGCTGCTTCTCTCAACCCTCTCCCCCTCGTCCTCGTGCTGGGCAGAAGGAAAACTGGGGATCGAGGGTTGGGCTTGATGATCTCCCAGGTCCTTTCCAACCCCTGTGACTCTGGGATTCTGTGAAGCACAGCAAGGCAAATTTGCCGCCTGCTCCGAGGTGTCCAACCCTTCCCAAAGGTGCCAAGGCCACCCCAGGAGGCCAAAACCCAGGTGCAACGTGTGGCTCCTCCAAACAAGGCCTCAGGCTGGGATAAACCAGAGGGGGGAGGCAGGAGCTCAGCTGTGCACCCCGAGGTCATTCCAGGCGTTAATTCCAGATGTGGGAGCTCCCACTGCTTCCCTGGCAGAGCTGCAGCTTTCATGGCTTGGTAGAAAGATCCCAATCCCAGGGGACGAGGGGGTGGGATTGTGGGTGAGACTAAAGTGTTCCGGGTGTTTGGAGCCTCCAGGAGAGCTGGAGAGGGATTTTGGAGAAGGGATGTAGGGAAAGGACATGGGGAATGGCTTCCCGCTGGAAAAAGGGGAGATCTGGGTGGGATATTGGGCAGGAATTCCTTCCTGTGAGGGTGGTGAGGGGCTGGAATTCCCAGGGAAGCTGTGGCTGCCGCTGGATCCCTGGAAGTGTCCAAGGCCAGGCTGGAGCAGTCTGGGCTAGTGGAAGGTGTCCCTGCCCATGGCAGGGGTGGGATGAGAGGATTCCGTCCTGCAGTGAGGTTTGGATCAGCTGCTAATTTTAGTTTTGTCTTAGAAAGCCACTTTTTTACTCTTCTAACGCCCACAGAATAGACAAAGCACTTGAACTTCTGGATTTCCTTTTTTTCCCCCATCTCTCCTTTCCACCTGAAATATTCCCACCGAGTTCCAAACCGGCGTTTTTCCCTGGACAGATTTAACTCTCCCCAGAACTTCGACCCCGCTCTCTCCGTCTGAAGCTGTGGCTTTAGGCAACCTTGAAAACATTTAAATACGTAATTATTATAATTTACAATTCCCTCAACTGCCCCCTGGACAGCAATTCCCAAACAATGGTCTTTCCCCGCTCTCCTGGAATTCCCTGGCCCCTCTGCAGAGAACAGAACATTGCAGAGCATAAATCGTAACATTTAACAGATTTCTGGCCCGCGAGTCGTGTCAACCCCGTGGAAATATCTCCTATTAATTAGGTTTAATACCAATTGTTGCTGTCAGATACGGTTTTATGTGCACACACCCCGTGCTTTATGGAACCGCAAGGACTGGGAGCCAACAGCGCTGACGCTGAGCTTTTGCTGGAGGAGCGGTTTTGCCTGCATGGAATGTCATCCTGAAGGGAAAGGAACCCCGGGCACAGGGCAGGGACACGGCACAGGCTGGGGATGAGCGGCGTGGGAGCTCCTTGAGCAGAAGGACTTGGGGGGGTGGTGGATGTTGGGCTGATCCCCCAGCGTGGGCAGCAGGGCAGGGGGGGATTGTGCCCCTCTGCCCCCTCAGCTGAGCCCCCCCTGCAGAGCTGCTCCAGCCCTGGGAACAAGAGCACAAGGACGTGGAGCTGCTGCCGAGAGTCCAGAGGAGGCCCCGGAGCTGCTGCCAGGGCTGGAGCCCCTCTGCTCTGGAGCCAGGCTGGGAGAGCTGGGGGGGTTCCCCTGGAGAAGAGAAGGCTCCAGGGAGAGCTGAGAGCCCCTTGCAGGGCCTAAAGGGGCTCCAGGAGAGCTGCAGAGGGACTGGGGACAAGGCAGGGAGGGACAGCACACAGGGAATGGCTTCCCAGTGCCAGAGGGCAGGGAGAGATGGGAGATTGGGAAGGAATTGCTGGCTGGGAGGGTGGGGAGGCCCTGGAGTGAGTTTCCCAGAGAAGCTGTTGCTGCCCCTGGATCCCTGGGAGTGTCCAAGGCCAGGTTGGAGCCCCCTGGGATAGTGGAAGGTGTCCCTGCCTATGGCAGGGGGTGGGATGAGATGACCTCAAAGGTCCCTTCCCACCCAACCCATTCCATGATAATCCCAGCCAGGAAGTGACTTTTCCCCACTCAGGTGCTTCTGGGATCTCCCAAAGGGAAAAGGCCCGGGGCAGACCCACATTCCCAGCTGGCAGAGCACCATCCTCATCAAGGAGAAAGCACCAGCACTTGCTGGGTGCCGAGTCCTCATGGAAACCAGGACCTGCTCAAAGCCTGGGACTTCTCCCCGGATCCAGCGCAGAGAAAGAAACTCCAGGCCAGTTTCTCCCGTAATTCCAGCAGCAAAAAAAAACCCTCAACCCCCCGGGGCAAAGCCTGCAAAGGGTCCCTGCTCTGAGCCCAGCTGAGAAGAGACGAGGCCCTGGATCGTGGGAGGGAGCCTCCGGAGCTGCCTCAAAGACCTGCGCCAGAATCGCTGCTGGGGGTTTGCAGGGACCGTCACGTTCCGGTGGCCACGGCCCAGGAGGGGCGTCAGGGAAAAGAAGGAAAGCTGGAAAGGGTTCAGGAAAGAGCTGTGAGTAGAGTTTGAGGTCTGGGAAAGCTGCCAGAAGAACCTGGAGCGAGTAACTTCTCCAGGAGAAGGTTGAGAGGGGACTTGATCCCAGCCCGCAAGTACCTGATAGAGGGTTGATAGAGTTCTTTAATCAGTTCTTTAATCAGATCCAGTTCTTTAATCAGCTGGTGATCCCAGCGGGCAATCCCAGATTCCAGAGCCGAATCCAGGCCTGGGATGAAATGGAAGCTTCCTGACAACATGGGGGATTAACTCCAGCTTGAGACACTCCAGGCTTTGGGTTGCTGGAGCTTTAAATCAAAGGTGTCTGTCAGACCTCTGGGTGGGATTCCCATCCCTGGGCCTGGAAAAGGGGAGTCCAGGAATTTGGTTGGTGACCAGCGGGGAGGGGAAGCTCCAAAGGAGAGTTTGCCCCTGGGTTTTTTTCCACATTTTTTTTTTTTCCAAGAGGTGTCTCTCAGTGCTTTCCCCTCCTGTAAATCCCAGTAATGTAGGGACAGCTCTTTCCACCTCTCAGGAGCTCCTGGTTTTCCTCCAGGGAGCTGCTCCTGGTCAGTCCCATCCCAGGGTCAGTCCTTCCCCATCGCAGGGGGCTCAGGGCCTGAACCCACCTGGCTCATGGATCAACAGATCCATGCTTTGGGTGGGAAGGGGCCTTAAATCCCACCCAGTGCCCCCCCTGCCCTGGGCAGGGTCTCCCTCCAGCAGCCCCGGTTGCTCCGAGTCCCGTCCAGCCTGTCCTGGGACACTGCCAGGGATGGGGAAGGTTCACATGGATCAGTTGTTCATGTTGGAGGCTCCTCTAAACTTCCCAACTTACCCTCCCTGTGCCTCAGGGAAGCCAACCTGGAAGAGCTGAAGATCCAGAAGGGAGCATTCCCCAGCCATCCTGACTCCCAGACAAATCCAGGAGCCCAACTCCCTGATCCAGCACAAAGACAACAAGGAAATCCTTCTGCTGCCGCTGCAACTTCTGGGAATTTCCACATGGTTTGCAATCTAAGCTGCATTTACGGGAAAACTGCAGCACTGGGAGCATCCAGCTCCTGGAGGACTGTGAGGACGTGCCAAGGAGGTGGCAGGGAAGGCAGGAGGCTCCGTAGTTGGGATCGTTTCCAGGGAAGCTTGGATACAACCAGAGCTTAACGAGCATCCAGCGGATAATCCATCCATCCATCCATCCATCCATCCATCCATCCACCCGTGGCTGATGGCTCTGCACAGTGGCTGGAGGATCCATTCCCTTAATTAGTGCTTGGGAGACACTCCAGCACTGCTCCAAGGGCTGGAAGAGCCGACAGACCATCCCTTGGGATCGTTGGAAAGCGGCACGGGCAGAACCCGCTGCCGCCCTTCGCCAAGGGAGCCCGAGCACGACACTCCCCACGGGGCACTGGGGCTTGTCCAGGGGTTGTTCTGACCCCAAATGCAAAGAGAGACTGAATTCAACTCCCTTTCATCCCCCTCATCCCAAATAAATCCTGTCCGGCAGCCAGGGAGGTGTTGGGAGACCCTGGACTTCCCATGTTCGGAGCTGCAGCGGCAGACGGAGCAATTGGTGCTCGGGGACTCCTTGGAGTTTTAGAGTTTCCATAGAAAGCTCAGGCTCAGAGGGGGCTGCAGGGCTTTTTTTTTTTAAAAAAAAAAAGAGTTTTGTGGGGCTTTTTTGTAGAGAAAAAAAAAGGGGTTTTCAGCTGATTTCCAGCCCGGTGTCTGTTCAAACCTTCCTCCAACATCCCTCCTTCCTTATGTTACTGTGCAGCTGAAAGTCACCCAAACCTGCCTCGTTTTTCAGGAGCCGCAGCTGAACTGTTGGATCTGGCAGCAATTCCCAGCTCCAGGGAGCTCCCAGGGCTGGGCTCAGCTCCCTGGCAGGGCAGGATCCGAGCACCTACCCCTCCCCACGTGGCCATTCCCACCCCAGCAGCTGTGGGGATAAGGATGGGATCCATCCATCCCACCTCGCAGCACCTCTGGCTGGAGGATTCCTGCAGCACAAACCTGCTGTGTGTTTTCCAGACAGGCTTGGAAAAGGAGTTAAGGGCCCAAGAGGCTTGGGAAGGAATTTAGGGAGCACTCAAGGTTAAAGCAGCAGCTCCCAGGGAGCTTTTTCCCTCCGGCAGATCAAACCAGAGCAGTTTGGAGTCCTTGGGGTGCTTAATGCAGCAAATAATCTCAAAATCATCTGGCAAAAATGGCCAAGTGACTCAGTGTGAGTGATCTCTCCTGGAAATGTCCATCAGGATGGATCAGAACTCAGCTTTCCTGCTGTGGCTCATCCCGGAAAGCTGAAAGGCCGGGATTAAACCACTCCTTAAACATCCACGAATTCCAAACTCTCCTGGACCGTGGAAAGTTTTGTTTTGGCTCCAAAAGCAGGGGCTGGACCCCGATCCAGCTGGAACATGAACAACCTCCCAAGGAGCTCGTGTTTGCAGCTCCTGTCCCGGGGCAAAGCTCAGCTTAAGGCAGTGACTCAGCTGCCCTTTGGGGCTGCCTCAGGCCCTGGCTCGTGTCAGGGAGGAGGAATCCCTGTTTCCCTGCGGGGGAAAGGCGGGAACAGCCTTGATTTTGGTCAGCATCCTGCTGGTGCCGAGCAGGGCCGGGCAGAGCTGTAGGAAAGTGTCACTCTGGGGGTCACACACGGCCCATCCCCAGGCTCCAAATGAAAGGTCTTCCTGTCCTCCTTGAGCTTCTTAAAAGCTCTTATTCTGGGCATCAATTGTGAAGGAGAACTTTGCTTCCAATCACTTTGGGGTTTTAAAGAGAGAAATCAGAGAATGGTTTGGGTTGGACGAGGTACTGAAGGTCATTTAGTCCAACCATCCCCCCCAGCACTGCCAAGGCCACCCCTGATCGTGTCCCCCAGTGCCACATCCACGGGGATTTTAAATCCCCCCAGGGATGGGGATCCACCCCTACCCTCGGCAGCTGGGCCAGAGCTGCACAGCCCTTTCCAGGAAGGAATTTTCCCAATATCCAAATTAAACCTCCCCTGGCACAGCCTGAGGCCGTTCCTTCTCCTCCTGTCCCTTGTTCCCTGGGAGCAGAGCCTGACCCCCCCTGGCTCCAACTTCCTTCCAGGGAATTTGAGGGATCCAGAAGGTCCCTCCTGAGCCTCCTTTTCTCCAGGCTGAGCCCCCCCAGCTCCCTCAGCCGCTCCTGCTGCTCCAACCCCTTCCCAGCTCCTTCCCTGGACACACCACCCTTTATGAAAACACAAGGAAAAAGGGAAATGCTGCTTTCCAGTGGGACACAGTTCCCAAGGGATGCTCCCCTCAAGAACCACCCAGCCCAACCCTCAGCCCTGCACAGACACCCCAAGAGTCCCCCCCTGTGCCCCAGAGGATCCTCCAAACCCTCCTGGAGCTCTGGCAGCCTTGGGGCTGTGCCCACTGCCCTGGGGAGCCTGGTCAGTGCCAACCAGCCTCTGGGGGAAGAGCCTTGTGCTGAGATCCAACCTGAGCCTGCCCTGGCACAGCTCCAGCCCTTCCCTGGGCCCTGTCCCTCGGGAAGGAGCCGCAGACCCCTCTGACTCTCCCCTCATTCTCCCCTTCCCCAGGTCCAACAACCCAAGTGACCTCAGCCTTTCATCCCAGACCTTAAAACTCCCCCAAGTCCTCCCCAGGAACGCTCGGGAGGAAAGCGCAGAACGCCGCGAGTGGCGCTTGAGCTGCAAACCCCGCCGAGCCCGGGGACGTGGTGACATCTCTGCCTCTGCCACAGCCCCGCAAACCCCAAACCGGGCGGCAGGACGCGAACCCCAAGGCACGCTCCCGGTTTTCCCCGGGAGCAAACCCTTCCCGGAGGGATGTCGGGAACCGCCGCCGGTGTCCGAGGAGGCGCCGGCAGCAGCGAGGGGGGCAGAGCCCGGGCGGCTCCCGCGTCCTCCCGCGCTGCACCGCAGGGTTTTCCAGCGGCTCCAGCTGCTGCAAATCACCTGGACAAGGGGGATGAATGCCAGGCCTCCATAGGGGTTTATATCGGGCTTTCGCAGCCCCCGGCCCGCCGCGGGGGGACCCGCGGGCTCGGGGATCGAACGCGTCGGGCGGCGGATTTGGGGGCTCCCGGCGCGGGGGAATTGCGGGAAAACCGGCTCGGCTCCGCTCCCAGCCCCCTGCAAGGCAGAGAAAAGGGCCGCGAAAGGCGAGGTGGCATCACACCCCCTCCCTCGGCGCGGATTTTTGGGAGGCTGAGCTCCTGGGCCCTTCTGCGCAGGAAGCAGCGGCAGAGCCAGAAATAAAGGTGTGAGACTGAACAGCAGGGGGGGAAGAAACCTGATAAAGAGGGAGGAAAAACCTGGTAAAAGAGGCATTTCCACACCCACCTCGCTATCTTTCCTGGAGTTTTCCTCCGAGTTTACACCCTGGAGTATTTCTGGGGAGGCTGGGGAGGCAAGGTGGGAGCCGGTGCTGCCAGATGGCTCCAGGCAGCTCAGATCCCGATGGATCATTGGCGCTGGGAGCAGCTTTTCCCCTTGTTTACAGGCAGGGGAATTCAGGAAAACATCCCCATATCCACCCCCAGGGCTTGGGATCTCCCCCAAACCATCCTGTACCTAAAGTAGAGGAGCAGGAAGTTTCCTTTGTTCCCAATTTTTCTTGGATCCCAGTGGATCAGTAGCTCTGGGAGCAGCTTCTCCCCTTGTTCAGAGCCAGGGGAATTCAGGAAAACATCCCATACCCACCCCCAAAGGGCTGTGGGTACCCAGGGCTTGGGATCTCCCCCTCGGTGCTCCGAGCTCTCCATGGTGGCTGTTAAAGACATCCTGGGAGAACCTGGAGCTGGAACATCCCAAATCCTGGTGCTGCTGGGAATCCATCGCTGCTCAGCTCATTCCTTTGTTGTTTGGGGGGGGATCTTCCCATCCCAAGCAGAATGGACTCGAGGGATCCACCAGTTCCCCACCCCACTGCACTCCTGGGAGGGCAGATCCTACAGGTTCAAGGAGCTCTGGGACATGTTGGGATTACTGGAATGGTCCTGTGCAGGGCCAGGAGTTGGACTCCACGACCCAAATGGATCCCTTCCAGCTCAGCATATTCCAGGAAATGGGCATTCCCAAACCTCCATTGCTGCTTCCTCAGTGCCCAAAGTAACTCCCATTCTCACCTCCACCCCAGACCCCCAGAGCTCTCCGTGGGGGCTGTTAAAGACATCCTGGGAGAACACGGAATTTCAGGATCCTCCTGATCCCTCCCAAACACCCACAGAAGCCGAGCCCCAAAACCCTCAAACCTGGACCATGGACCCTCCTCAAGTCTGACTTTGGAGGTTCCACATCCACTGGCCTGGATCCAGCTGTCCATCAGCTCAGGAGCCTGCTGGAAAACCCTCATCCCAAAGGGATCATCCCGAAGCTGGCAGGCCCTGGGGAAGAAGAAGCCCCCAGGGAGCCGGACAGAGCTTGGCCTCTCTCAAGCTCTGCCTTGGGAATGCTGAGCCCAGTTAATCTACCGGAGCGTTCCAGGGGCTCCCGAGGGAAGAGGGAAATGGTTGCTATAAATAGATCCCGGAGTGCTCCGGGAATGACTGATGCTCCATAAAACTCCTCACCATCAGCCGGCCTCTCCAGGCAGGAAACCTTGGGGGGGATTCCCCCCCTCCCTCCCCTCCAAATGATTTTTCCAGGCTCCAGGTGATCTGGGCTCATCCGTGCGAGTTTCCACCGCGCTTTTCCTGCTCCCCTCGCAGATCCCTTGCTTTGAACGTGTCGGGCAGTGGAAACTTCTCCCCCCCAGGTGGAGGGAGCTGAGAGGTTTCACAGCTTCTCCATCCAACAGACTCCCAGGGAAGAGCGAGGCCCGGGGGCTGGGATGTTTGACAACGACCAGGAGGCGTGAGACAGTCCCTGGGAGCGAATCCATGGAAAACTGGGAGCGAATCCATGGAAAACTGGGAGCAGAGCAGGCAGAAGATTTTCCACCGAATTTTAGTGCTTCCCCCCCTCCTTTAGTCAGGCCCTGGCCTGAAGCGCTGCCCTGAGTCCAGCTCGGGCCAGGCAGGGCAGAGGTTGTGTTAGGAGCCGGGATTATCCCAAAATCCCGTCCTCGCACCAGGATTGTCCAACCAAAACCCCTAAACCAGGACACAGAGGTGTCACAAGGCCACGACTTCCGAGGGGAAGGGACCTTCCAAGTGTCCTTCCAACAGGAGGGTGTCGATCAGGGGCTCATGAGCTGCGAGTGAACGTGACGGGAATTAGGAAGGAGAATTAATTAATGAACCCTCACTATTAATTAGTCACTGCATAATGTGTATATATTAATTATTGCACAATACGTATATTATCTATAATATGTG
>VXAY01005631.1:112789-143786 GCA_013399855.1 Oxyruncus cristatus
TGGATGGATGGATGGATGGATGGATGGATGCATGCATGCATGCATGGATGCATGGATGCATGGATGCATGGATGCATGGATGGGTGGATGGATGGATGGATGGATGGATGGATGGGTGGATGGATGGAGGAGCAGGAGCTGGGAATGATCCAAGGGAGAGGCAGCAATTCCAGCTCAGGGAGCACTGAAGGTGCCTCTTCTCCCGGTGCTTGAAATCCTCCCACTGACTCCCTCAGCTCTCCTTGGAAAACAGGCCGTGGGGGGGGGGGCTGGAGTGGAGAAGGGGGAAGTCTGGGCTGACTTGAAAGGGGTCTGTGTGTGGTTAAGCTCAGCTTTGGGTGGTTAACCCGGGGGATCCCAGATTAAAGATTTGGGGATCCCTCTGGAAGGCTTTGGACTGCTTTGGTTGGAAGGGGCCTTAAATCCCACCCAGTTCCATCCAGGAACACCTTCCACCATCCCAGGTTGCCCCACCCTTGGACACTCCCCGGGATGGGGCAGCCACAGCTTTAAACCGGGGCTGTTGTGGAGCAGAAACATTCCCAAGCTGTCCCAGGGAACGTCCCCACCATCAGTCAATATTCCAGCTGGTGCAGCCTGTGAAGGGCAGGGCCACATTCCTGATTTTCCTTTAGGGAATTCAGGCAGGACCAATTCCTCTGGTGATCCCTGTGCCCAGACCTGTTCCCATGTGCCTTGTGCTCCGTCAGGGTGGGATGGTGATCCCAGAAAACCGGCTGGGATTCCATGTGGGATCCCTGCTCCAGCTGTCTCCGTCGGCTGCTGTTTGGAGAGGCTGTGGCACCAGGGAGACCTTCCCAGAGGGTCGGTTCTGATGGCTCCATGTGGAGTTTGGACAATTCCAGCCTCTCCAGTGGCCTTTTCCAAGGAGATGGACCTGCTGCCTCCCCTCCTGCCTCATCCAAGCTCCAGGAATTCCTCTGCCCCCAACTGAGTTCCCTGTTTTTCTGTAAATCCAATAAATAACCCGAATTGTTCCCAAAAAAACACCTGGAATTCAAAATGAGTGATAAGCAGGAGAGACTGGGAATGACTTGGGACACGGAATTCCAGGTGTTAAGGAGTAACACACAGCCTGCCCAGCTGGAAGCTTTTCCAAGGCAGGTAAACCTTGGATACGGTTTTTATCAGCTCCTCTAATTTCCTTGACAGATGTGGGGGGAAAAAAAACACCCTAAAACAATTCCCAGTTTCTCCCTCTGAGCCAGAACTGGAGGAGGAAAAATCTCCAGCTCCCAATAAACGTTTGACACGGAGAAACACTCTATTTTTGGGAGTGCTGTGGAAAAGCAAAGGAAAACGAGGAACATTGTCCCTGTCGGAGTCAGGCTTCGCTTCTCCTTTATAATTCCTCTTCCTTCCCACACTGGGAGGGAGCAGCAGGGTCGGGCCCGGGTCAGGAATACACTTCCAGGATGGATTGGATGATTCCCCTCAGCAGGAAGGTTGGGCTCTTCCCTGACTCCCAGATCCACGCAACTGAAAGGAATTTCTTCCCTAATAACCAGCCCTGGCCTGTTCCCAGGGAGCGATGGCAGCGGGACAAGGGAGAAACGGATCCAAGGGAGATGGTCCCGAAATATCTGCTACTGCTTGTTCTTCGATTTCCTCCAGGCCCCAAATATCCCATGGAAGTTTTATATCACGGAGCAGCAGCCGCCAGCAGTGGTTTGACTGCTCTGACCTGGCTTGTTTTCCCAAAAAAAAAAACAAAGGGACTAAAACGCATGAGAGAATTCCTGGGATGCCGACGAATAAACAGGATAAAACGACCTTGGAATGGGTGGGGTGGAGGGACTCCTGCGACAGCCCACAAACAAATCCCACTTCCATCGTTTCCCTCTCTCCAGTGGGATTTATTCCCGCTCAGTCCCTGGAGGAGAAGGTGCAGCAGCACCCTCTGAACCTCAGTGATATTTCCAGGATTAGGGAAGAGCTCCAGGACCTTTGGAAAAGAGGCTTCTGGCCAGAGGTGGCCCAGCAGGAGCTGGTGGCAACGTGGCCATGGAGGAAAAGGCACCTCCTTTTCCAGCTGGGAAGGAGAAGGGTGGGAATGGGAAATAATGTCTCCTGCAGAGGTCCAGTTGTGGTAAGAACCGGAATCCCAGGATGGTTTGGGTGGGAAGATCATCCCGTTCCACCCCCTGCCATCCAGTTGTGTCTGAGACGGGAATTTGGGAGGACGCACAATTATTTTCCTTGTGGGAGGTGGGTTGGGCTCAGCCCCAGACTCCAGCAAAAAACTCCCTGGGAGCAGGGAAGGGGGTCAGGGCTGTGGATCCATGTCCTGGTGGGAATGTGGGACGCTCCCTTCAGTCCTTCCCCTACCAACAGTTGGTTTCCTGCTGATTTTGGGAAGAGTTTGGTACCTTCCAGGCCATTCCCTCTTTTCCTTTGGCATTGCAGGTTCTTGGCTGCCCAAGGAATGGCAAAGAGGCCAAATCCCAGTGGGAAAACCCCTGGAAGCATTGAGGATCCCCAAAAAAAGCCACATCCTGACAACGTTCAGCTGAGAAGGGTTTTTTTTGGGGCTGTTTTTTCCCAGCTCCAAAGAACTCCCTGTTTTTTTTATCTCTCCAGAAGCTTTGGCACCACAAAAAACCAGAGGGAAAAGCCAGGCATGGGAGCTGGAAAACAGAGCAACAGGAAAGCAAGAGGGGTCCTGCACGTCCCAAAATAGAATTCTGGAATCATTGAGGCTGGAAAATCCAAGATCATCCGGTTCCAACCTTCACCTTCCAGAGAGAACGTTCCACGAGGGAGCTGCTGGTTGGGACCAAAGACGAGACACTGCAGAGGGAGGAGAAGGAATCTCTTCCCTCCATCCACTGCCATGAATTTTCCCTGGAATGCCTGGGCTGTCCAGGCACTGTGGGAGCAGCAGGAAACTGGACCTTCCCTCCTGGAATGCGGCCGGGCAGGGAATGAGCTCCAGGAGACTCCAACCGAGTGTGTTCTGCTCCAGCTGCCCCTGCCAAGGAGTTTTCCATGCTCAGATCCCACAGTTTCCCCTCCAGGCACCTCTTGTTCCTTTATAACCTATGGATGGTGCCTAAAGAAGCGATGGTGAGCCTTACAGTGAGTATTCCCTGAATTCCCAGCTTTCTTGTGGATGTGGCGGGGGGTCATGGCGTGATTTCCCTCTCCCAGTTCCACTCTGAGATCATTTCGTGCCTCCCAGTTTTTATTCCTGTTCCAACCTGGAGCTCAATCCCACTCTACATCCATTAATCTGAATATTTTTTTATAATAATTTATAAATATTTTACCATTTGTTGGCCAAAAAAACGCCAAAACAAACCATTGCAGCTTTTTATTATCAGACCAACCTTTTTATGACTGTCTGTAAATAAAGGGAATTTTCTTTCCATCCTGGAAACCTTCACCTTGAGATCCCTGAAAATCCAAAAACTGGGATTTTTCGGGTTTTTTTCCACGTAACTTCCTTTCCTTTTTGCTCGCTCAGAATTCCCAGGGTATCCAATAATTCATTTCTTTTTTCCCCCCCAAAAAAAGCCCTCCCTGACCAAGCCATTTACCTCCAAGCTCCAGGTGGAGGAGCCTCGACTCCCTCAGGAGGCTCAAAGGCCTTTTGTTTTCCGGGAGCTGCTTTTCCCAAGTGCTCCCCAAGGCTCCAGGATCACCGGCTCGGCCTCGGAATTCCTGCTGGGCCTTTGGAGCCCAGCTGGGCAGAGTCTGGGATCACTGGGGCGGATCCTTCCCTTCCCGGTTCTGGGCACTGTGGGATCCCGGTTTCACTGTTCCTTCTCTAAAGCTGGAGACAAACCCTCCCCCCCGGGTGGGAACGACCCAAGAGGGAGCTCGTTGTCCTCCTCCGAGCTGGAAGAGCCTTCCCAGCCCACGGCACGGATCCCTCCCGGTCCCTGAAGCTGCTCCCGTGTCCAAGATCAGCCGGGGGGAGGTTTGGGTGGTCCGGGCTCAGGTCCCTCCTTCCGAGCTCTTCCCAAGTCCCACCGGCTGAATCCCGAGGTTTCCCTGCCATGGCCACCCCGCCGGAGCCTCTCTGGAATGGAATCCCTGCCCCAAACTTCCAGGGAGAGGAGAGGAGCGGTGCAGGAAATCTCCTTGTCCCTTGGAGGGAATTCCCACCTCCGGGAGCGGGTTTCCATTCCCCAGATCCCTCCAGGCTGGGAGGAAACCTCGGAACGGGGATGTCCAGCTGTTCATCCAGCCCAGGAAGAGCCATTTCCCGGCAAGGTGTGTGTTTGCTTCCCAGTCCCACTCCGGACCCTGAGGTGGATCATTCCCTGGTGGCCGTTGGGAGGTGAAGTTATGGATAAAGTGGTTCGAGGTGGATCTCTCCGAGTGTTGGGCTGGAGCAGCAGGAGAGGCTGAGGGAGCTGGGGGGGCTCAGCCTGGAGCAAAGGAGGCTCAGGGGGGACCTTCTGGATCCCTCAAATTCCCTGGAAGGAGGTTGGAGCCGGCGGGGGTCGGGCTCTGGTCCCAGGGAACAAGGGACAGGAGCAGAGGGAACGGCCTCCAGCTGGGCCAGGGGAGGGGCAGGGGGGACATGAGGAGGAATTCCCTCCTGGAAAGGGTGGTGAGGCCTTGGCAGGGGCTGCCCAGGGAGGTTTGGAGTGCCCAGCCCTGGAGGTGCCCAAGGAAGGCCTGGCCGTGGCACTCAGTGCTCTGGGCTGGGGGCCAAGGGGGGATCCAGGGGCTGGGAGGGCTTTTCCAGCCTCAGGGATCCCGTGTTTCCCCCCATGGATAACATTTCTTGGGTCTCAGAGCCAGCAACAATCCCCCAAACCTCACTCTGCTCTCCCCTTGGGCACAGTCCGTGGTCAGACAGGGATGTGGAGGCGTGTCCCAGGAGAACCACAGGATCTCCAGGAGACAGGGCATCCCCAGCTCCTCCTCCTGGAGGCACAGGGGGTTGGGAAGCCCAGATCCACCCTGGCCCTCCAGGAGGATTGTAATTCCTGCACTGCTCCTGTCTGGCTCTGGCACGGGAAGAGCAGATTCTTCTGGAAGGGACAAATCACTCTTGGAGTCTTTCTTTCCTTGCAGAGGTGGCCACATTCCACGGGGATTTTGGGGCAGATCCTTCAGCTTTCTGCGTGCATTTTAACCCCTCCTCACCCCGAATTAATTATTTCAGTGGAAATCCTAAAGACCTGCTTTCTTCTCGCAGAGCTTTTGAACTCCATCAGTTCTGGGACTGGGTTGAGACCTTGGCCACAGAAACACCTCCCCTGGTGGGTCTGGGGTGGGAGGGAGAGGATGGAGATCCCCCAGCAGCACACACGGGGACCCCCAGGCAGGTCTGCCGAGGAAAGGTCTGGCTCCTGGAATCCAGGTGGGAAGGGTGGAAAAAAGGAGGCTCAGAGGAGACCTCCCGGCCTGGAGGGAGGTTGGGTGAGATGGGGATCTGCCTCTTCTCCAAGACCACAAGAGGTGGGACAAGGGGAAAGGACACGTGGCCGTGCAGAGGAGAGGGAATGCTCAGGGACCCCAACCCTCCCTTCCCAAGGACGCCTTTGAAACCCACTGAAGGAACTCCATGGAATGGTCCCAGACGCTCGAACACGTGGGAAAAACGACCCCAGTCCACCTTGGCCAAAGTAAACCAGGAATTTCCTCTCCTTTCTCCTTTAGATTTGTCTCAGCTTTAACTCCTTGGAGGCAAACCAGAGTCCTCAGGGTGGCAGGACTGGGATGTCTCCACAGCAGGGGCCGGAACAGGAATCCCTGGAGCCGCTCTGAGGGATCAGAGGGCTCTGCCTCCAGAGGGTCCCCCTCAAACCTCTGGGTTTGTCCCCTGCCCCGCTGGGGGACCTTCAAGCTGTGGCCACCCATGGTGGGACACCCAGATCCCACAGGGAACGGGACTGTGGGCTCAGAGTCCTCTTGGCCCCGTTTGTCCCCTGGGGGGAGGTTTTCCAGGGTTACCTGGAGGGAGCTGCTCTCCCATCACCCCCTGAGCCTTTGTCCCGTGTTCCCTCCAGCCTGGAAAAGAGACTGGGAGTGTCCTCCTGGTCCTGAGGGGGATGGAGAGGGGATCCATCCCAGCAGGCGCTCAGGCGGAGGGATTTTCCAGAGGGATTCCACATGGGAGTGGGGATGACGTTATTTCAGGACCCTGGGGATGGTGCCAGTGGCAGTGACGGGGACAGTGACAGGGACAGGGACAGTGATGGTGATGGGGACAGTGACAGTGACAGGGACAGTGACAGTGACAGGGACAGGGACAGGGACAGGGACAGGGACAGTGGCAGTGACAGTGGCAATGCCAATGACAGGGACAATGACAGTGATGGTGACAATGACGGTGACAGTGACAGGGACAGTGGCAGGGACAGTGGCAGTGACGGGGACAGCGTCAGTTTCAGTGACAGTGACGGTGACAATGACAGGGACAGTGACAGTGGCAGTGACAGGGACAGCACCAGTGACAGTGGCAGTGACGGTGATGGTGACAGTGACAGGGACAGTGACAATGCCAGTGACAGTGGCAGTGTCAGTGACAGTGACGGTGACAATGACAGGGACAGTGACAGTGGCAGTGACAGTGAGAGTGCCAATGCCAGTGACGGTGGCAGTGCCAGCTCGGGGGCCGGGGGGGCTCTGCCTGGCCCTGGCCGGGGGGTCTGTCCCAGGCTGGAAGGCGCTGGAAGGCGAGGCTCGAGCTCCGTCCCCAGGCTCCTTTGCCTCACCCGCGGGGGAAGGGCTCCCTCTGGTGCCGCCGGGAATCCTCGCGGCCTTTTCCTATTTTTCCTCTTTTTCCCCCCTCCTTTTCTCCAGGGAAGGCACCTTCCCCGCTTGCTCCGGAGGAGAGGGCAGGGCCCATCCTGGCACTTTTCCAGAGTCCAGAGAACCCCGTTCCTCGTCCCCCCACCACTGGAATATCCCACGTATCCACGGAGACTCCGAGAGAGACCAAAATCCTGGGAAACCTTCCTTGGCGGAGCTGGGCAGCGATGGGTGGCTCCATCCAGTTAATTAGATCCGTGTCCAGTGGGATGTGAGCCCGAATCAGGGAACGTCCCGGTGCCTGGGTACCAGTCCCAGTATCCTGCACTGTCCTCATCCCAGTCCTTTCCCCAGCTGGAGCTGCACCCTCTGGATGAAGTGGGAAGAAGCTCCAGAAGCTTTGGGATGGGGCAGAGCTGCCTCCTCAGCCGGGATTCCCCCCATCGAGGGCAGTCCGTGCTCTGAGGGCTCCCTGATCTCTGCACGAGGAGTTATCCAAGGGTTTTTGGGGAAAAGAGGAGGGTCTGAACTCTGCTTCCTTGGCCCCGGGAAAAGGCCATGAAATAATTGGCTTCTCTGAAGAGAAGGATCCAGGGAGAGCTTCCAGCACCTCCCAGGGCATAAAGGGGCTCCAGGAGAGCTGGAGAGGTACTGGGGACAAGGCAGGGAGGGACAGCACACAGGGAATGGCTTCAAATTGAAAAGGGAGATTTGGGAAGGAATTCCTGTCTGTGAGGGCGGGGAGGGCCTGGAATTCCCAGAGAAGCTGTGGCTGCCCCTGGATCCCTGGAAGTGTCCAAGGCCAGGTGGGAGCAGCCTGGGCTGGTGGAAGGTGTCCCTGGGTGGAAGTGGACACCAGTAACGTCCCTCTCAGCCCAAACCAGTCTGAAATTCCATGATCCCATGTTTCCATATGAGATTTCTTCCTCCTGTTTTTTCCCCTGGGTTCCACCTCAGACCCATTTGCTGGTTTCCAGTGACATTTATGCCTTTTTAAATCCCGGTCCATCCACAGCCACAATCAATCCTCACAAATTGCTCACATCCAGTGTTTTTCCTCTGCACAAATAAAGCCGGAATTCCCATTTTGCCAGGAGCTCTCCGAGTGCTCCCTTCCCCGGGGCTCTCCACCTTTTCACATTTGGTTTTGCAATCAGGGTAAAACTTAATTAAAAAAATAATCATAAAAAAAAAAATAAAAGGAGGCAGAGACAAAACAATCAACCCAAAAAACTCATGTGGGAACTCTCAAATCCTCCTTTGCCAGATCGGTCTGGGGAGGGAAAGATGGATTTTCCCTGGATGGGGCTGTGCCCTCCCACATCTGTAAGACATCCATCCATCCCTGCAGCTGCTTTATTCCAGCACCTTTGATCCCTGTCGCCTCCCAGGCCCCTTTCCCAGATATTTCAGGAGGGAATGTTTTGCCCAGCACCTCCACGGAGCCTTCCCAGGGAAAGGGGGACGTGGGAGCAGGAGGGAATGACCCACAGCTCCCGATGGATGCAAACCTGCAGGGAAGGGCTGGGTGCAGGCAGGGCTTGGACACAGGGAATCATGGAATGGTTTGGGTGGGAAGGGACCTTAAAGACAGAGATGCAACCACCTGGATGGGCAGGGACACCTTCCACTGTCCCAGGTTGCTCCAACCTGGCCTTGGACACTCCCAGGGATCCAGGGGCAGCCACAGCTTGTCTGGGAAATTCATTCCAGGGCCTCCCCACCCTCACAGGGAAAGCTCCAGGGAGAGCTGAGAGCCCCTTGCAGGGCCTAAAGGGGCTCCAGGAGAGCTGCAGAGGGACTGGGGACAAGGCAGGGAGGGACAGCACACAGGGAATGGCTTCCCACTGGAAAATTGGAGACTTGGGTGGGATATTGGGAAGGAATTCTTCCCTGTGAGGGTGGGGAGTGGCTGGAATGAATCTCCCGGAGAAGCTGTGGCTGCCCCTGGATCCCTGGAAGTGTCCAAGGCCAGGTTGGAGCAACCTGGGACAGTGGAAGGTGTCCCTGCCTGTGGAACTGGATCTTTAAGGTCCATCCCAACCCAACCCATTCCAGGAATCCATGATTCTATGCCAGACCCACTCAGGGCTGTGCAAACCTCTCCCTCAGGCCCCCTGAGCTCCCAGAAGGCCGCGGCACATCAAGGGGGTGCCAGGACCTTTCCCAGGCAGGCAGAGCAGGATGCAGCCCCTGGAGCAGGACCTGTCCATCCCACGCCAGCCCAGGCTGACCCGGAGCAGGGATGGGCACTTTCTCAGCAGGGAAAAGGTCCCAGGGAAGGATCCTCAGCATCCTTCCTGCCCTGCAGAGCCGGATCCATCCCCGGGCAGCGGGAAGGGGGAGCTTTGGAGTGAGCCCCACTCGGGCAGTGCTTTAATGAGCCTCCCCCTAATTAATCTGGTTAAAAATAAACGCTGGCAGCACCATCCAAAGGCTCTCAGGAAGCCAGAGGTGCTCCAAGCCTGTTGAAGCTTTCTGGAAATTGCCTTTTATCCGTTTAACTGGAACGAGAGTCCACTGAGGGCCGGAAAGAGCCCTCGAGCAAACCCCGCAGGCTCCGGAGCCGTCCTGCTGGAGAGCCCCAGATGCTGGGACCGAGTTGCGCCGACGGGCCGCTCCTCCCCGTTTGCCCTCTCGATCCGCACACCAAGCGGCTCGTTCTTCCTGCCTGGCAGTGCCTCCGCAAGAGGGAATTAGAGAAAAGCCGCCCGGGAAGGATCCAGCTCATCAGGCGGGGGGGTTGGTCCCTGGATGCTCCAGGAGGCTCCGCGCCGGGGGCAGCGCAGCCCCTTCCCGGCAAGGACGTGCGGCCTCTCCTGGGCTGCCTTCGGCGTGGAGCGGCTCTGGAATCATCCTCCGGGAGCGGCTGCACGGGGCAAAGGCAGAGCCGCCCCCGGGGGCAGGTGGAGGCTCCAGACAAACATCCAGCAGTTCACGGCATCATGGAATGGGCTGGGGTGGGAAGGGACCTTAAAGGTCATTCCATCGCGCCCCTGCCACGGGCAGGGACACCTTCCACTGGTCCAGGCTGCTCCAGCCTGGCTTTGGACTTCCATGGATCCAGGGGCAGCCACAGCTTCTCTGGGAGATTCATTCCAGCCGCTCCCCACCCTCACAGGGAAGAATTTCTTCCCAACATCCCACCCAAATCTGCTCTTTTCCAGTGGGAAGCCATTCCCTGTGTTCTGTCCCTCCCTGCCTTGTCCCCAGTCCCTCTGCAGCTCTCCTGGAGCCCCTTTAGGCCCTGCAAGGGGCTCTCAGCTCTCCCTGGAGCCTTCCCTTCTCCAGAGGAACCCCCCCAGCTCTCCCAGCCTGGCTCCAGAGGAGAACAGAACTCTAACATTTAACAGCTATTTAATTCATGATTTAACAATAAAATTCAGTATTTTCACCTGTGTTTCTAAGGAGAGGAATCTCAGGCTGTAGCTGAGGCTCAGTGTGCATTTGCTCAGTAGATGGAGGCGGGAAAATATTAATTAATCCCCTGAAATTTATCCATTAGCCCCTGAAATGCCTCATCCATGCCCATGTCCCACCTCCTTCAGCCCATCCAGCCCCTCAGAGCTGGCTCCCAGACCACCTGGAGGAGGAGTTTTATTCATCTCATTCTTCTGGTCTGGTGTTTGCTGAGCAATTCTGCCCCAAATCCTGGGATTTCCCCCTGAAACGGGAATTCCTCATTCCTTGGTGCTCATCCCTGCGGGACGGTTGAGCTGATCCCGCAGCCCCATCCCCAGCCCTTCCCTGCTGGAGGAGGGGGGGTCTCCCTGAGCACCCCTGGGAAGTTTTGTCCCGTTCAGCTTTGACAATACAGGCGGGAGGGGAACTTCTCCTGAATTCCCTCCCCGGGGTGAAACACCCGCTCAAGGCAGGGAATTCCCACTCAAAGGTCCTCCAGCCTCGAGCCATTGTAGGATTAAGGCTCCAGGAGCCTCAACCATCCCTTCCACCCCGCCCTGGGCTGTGCAAACAGAGGCTTTCACGAGCTCAGCTTGCTCCCCCCTGTCCCCGAGCCAGGATTTAGGCCACGCTGTAAATCCCGCTCCCGAGTCAGCCCGTGCCAGCCCCTGATTTGTGGTAACCTATCCCATAAATGCCCCCATTGTTCAGCGAGGTGACACTTCTGCTTTCATTTCTGGGTCTGTAGCTGGGTTAATGTCCCCTTTTACACGAGTTTTCCTGGATAACAGCAGGATCCCCTGTTCCCCTCCCTCCCAACCCGCCCCAGCTCTCGTTCCCCCGCTCGGGAAAAGAGCCAAAGAGGGGGAGAAAAATCGACTGCAGAAGAAAAGGGGGCTCAGGACCCGTGGGGGGGTTTTCCTGAGTGGTGATGGAAACGAATGTCCATCGTGGAATCAGCGCTGGGCTGGGTTGGGAGGGACCTTGGACCATCATCCCCCCACTGGGAGGTTGTCACCAAACCCCACCTGTCACCAGGTCACCCCCTCTCTGTCACGAGGACGAATCCTGGGTTTGCCAGGAGAGGAAAACTCCTGCAGAACTTACACAAAAAAAGGAGGTTTGTTTTCCTGGGGTGGGGGGAAGCAGAGCTGGAGCTGCTGCTCTGTCACCCATGGGTGGCTCCCAGCCCTCAAAGGCTCCTGGAAGTCGCTCAGGACACACAGGCACAGCTCACTTTTGGGAAGGGCTTCCCTGGGGACATTCAGGGCAGGTTCCAGGGGTCTGGCTTTGAGGAAGAGCTGCCTGGGGGCAGAAAAAGAGGGAAAGAGCTCCCAAATATTCCTGCCTGGGAGACACAGGACTTGCCACAACCTCAGGATCTCCTGAGGGGCAGAGGAGGGGCAGGGACTGAGCTCTGCTCTGGGGGGACCAGGGACAGGGCCCAGGGAAGGGCTGGAGCTGTGCCAGGGCAGGCTCAGGTTGGATCTCAGCACAAGGTTCTTCCCCCAGAGGCTGGTTGGCACTGACCAGGCTCCCCAGGGCAGTGGGCACAGCCCCAAGGCTGCCAGAGCTCCAGGAGGGTTTAGATGATCCTCTGGGGCACAGGGGGGACTCTTGGGGCTGGGCCTGTGCAGGGCTGAGGGTTGGGCTGGGTGGTGCTTGTGTGCCCCTCCCAGCTCAGCACATTCCATGATTCCATGATGTAACGATTATCTGCCTTGGGAATGTGCCAAGCCACCTGTTGTTATCCAGGGATATTGGGAGCAACCAGAGGCTCAGCCCTGCCCTGGATTTATCCCTCCAGGGCTGGGCTGGACTTCCCTTTAGACACTGGAAGTTTCAAACCCGGACTGAGGGAAATTCAAACTTTGTGACTTTGCCACAAACTTTGGGAAATTATTGCTGCCCTTCCCTGGCTTGTGCTCAGTCCCTGGGAGTGTCCAAGGCCAGGTGGGACAGGGATTGGAGCAGTCTGGGATGGTGGAAGGTGTCCCTGCCCATGGCTTTAAGGTCCCTTCCCACCCAAACCAGTCTGGGATTCCATGATTGAATAAACCCCGGGAATTTGTGAGGATCCACCTCTGGGAAAGCTCCTCATCCTCTCTCCCATGTTCTCCATCACCAGACCCAGCTCTGGGTGGCTCAGTCTGGTCGGGAGAGGGGGGCGACCGCTTCCTAAATCTGCGTCCCTTGGTGGCAGCGGTGAACCATCGGCTCTTCCAGGAGCAACGGGATTTCAGCCCATTCTGGGAGTCATGGAATTCCCGCTCATTCCAGGAGCAACGGGATTTCAGCCCATGCCAGGTGAAATGGGATTTCAGCCCATTCCAGGTGCAGTGGGAATTCAGCCCATTCCAGGTGCAGTGGGAATTCAGCCCATTTCATGAGCAATAGGATTTCCTCTGTTCCAGGTGTAACGGGATGTCAGGCCATTTCAGGAGCAATGGGATTTCAGCCCTTTCCATGAGCAATAATTCCAGGAGCAGTGGGATTTAGGGCTGCAGCAATAAATCCCCCCAGCAGTGGGAACACCAGCCTTGTTCCCTCCTCATCCATCAGTCCCATCCTCGCCTCGGGTTCTCCCTCCTGCACCAAGTTCCGAGCTCTCCATGACATTTTAGGACCCAGGTGGGGTCCTACAACATTCCTAAAGCGTTCCATGACATTTTGGGACCCAGCTCTCAGTTTTTGCCTCTGCCATCCGGAACAAACAGGAGCAAAGGCTTTTCCAGGACAGGATCCATAAAGGTCCAGTTGGAGCAATTTTGTGGCTCTGCTTTTAAATTTTCTCTGATGAAAAGGGAAAATCCAACCCCTGGATTTGCAGCCAGAGGGGTTTGGGAAGGGATTTGATTCACCTTCAAATCCAGGCTGATTGGAGGGATTTGGTTCAGCTGATTGAAGTGTGGCCTCTTGCCAGGGCGAGTAAAAACTCCTAAAATCCAGCTCAGCTATTGGCCTTTAAAAGTGGAATTTGCTGCTAATTCCCACTTAAATCCCAGTGTCCCAGGGGGTGTTTCCAGGACGTTTCCCTCAGGAAAAGGTGTGTGGGTGAGAAGTCACGGGTTGGGGAGGTGGCTCATGGTGTGGTTTCTCAAATCATAGTTTCAAAGGTGGACTTGGGCTGATGGGATTCCCAGAATTCCCAAGGATTTTGGAAGCAGTTCCATCTGCTCCTGACAGGGAAGAGTTCCAGTGATCCCTCAAGGATGGGGGAGAAAGAGCAGGAGAAAGGGGAATCGTGTCTGGAGCCTGATTTCATGGAGCAATTACTGTTTGTCAGATCTCATGGAGCAATTACTGTTTGTCAGATCTCATGGAAGTCCTGCAGGGATAATGAGACGGGAGGTTCCATGGAGTTGGGCTTTTTGGGGAACCACTTCCTCAATTTAATCTCCTCAGACTGGGAACAAACCTCCCCTCTGGAGCCAGGCTGGGAGAGCTGGGGGGGTTCCCCTGGAGAAGAGAAGGCTCCAGGGAGAGCTGAGAGCCCCTGGCAGGGCCTAAAGGGGCTCCAGGAGAGCTGCAGAGGGACTGGGGACAAGGCAGGGAGGGACAGCACACAGGGAATGGCTTCCCAGTGCCAGAGGGCAGGGAGAGGTGGGATATTGGGAAGGAATTCCTGGCTGGGAGGGTGGGGAGCGGCTGGAATGAATTTCCCAGAGAAGCTGTGGCTGCCCCTGGATCCCTGGAAGTGTCCAAGGCCGGGTTGGAGCAGGCTGGGCTGGTGGAAGGTGCCCCTGCCCGTGGCAGGGGTGCGATGGGATGATCTTTAAGGTCCCTTCCCACCCAAACCATTCCAAGATTCCATGATTCCCCTGACCGTGGTTGGTCTGTCCCAGTCCAGCTGCACTTCAATCCTTATTTTCACAGGGAGAGGAAATTCCAGAGCTTGGCAGCTCCGTCCTCCCCACGTGTCTCACTCCCCCCCTGCCCGGAGCTGTGACACTTCCCTGCCCAGGAATGGTGATTTACGGGAGAATCCCAAAAAGGCCGATGACTCAAAGCTTGTGGAAATCAGGAAACCAACCCCTCTAATTCACTCAAGACGCTCGGTGACTTTTCACCTACTTTGCAGCTGCCCAAAATAATCCCAGTTACTGTCTGTGGGCAGCGGGAGGAACCAGCAGTTCCAGAGGGCCAAAACCTGGATCTGGAGCGTTTCATTCCTGCAGTTTCCAGGCCAGAGGAGCAGGAGTTGAACCCGGATTGCTCCGAGCCTGGCGGAGGTGCCTCCCTTTTGGAAATCACTCTGGAGCAGCCACGTTTGGGGTTTGCAGTCCGAAGGAAGGTCTCCAGGCAGACTTTGTTCCACCACCCGAAAAAAAAATCCAGGGAATTCGTTGCTTGGGGTCCCGGGTGACGGCACAGCCCCGCTTTCTTATTCCTGTGGGGTTTGTCGAATTTTCCAGGCTCCAAAAGCCTGGAAAAGAGTCTCCTTGTTTTCCCCAGCAGAAAGTGCCGTTTCCTAACCTATCCCAACTCCCACTTTCTCAGGTCCTCCGGTGGGAAGAAAGATCCATTCCTCTCCTATCCCCGTTCCTTCCGTCACCTCCTTCCAGAGGCTGAACGTTCTCCAAGCGCTACAAGATTGGGAATTTGCCCCGTTCCCCCCCGCCCCGGTTTGTGTCCCGTGGCTGCCTCCCCCACACTGGGTGGGTTTTCCTGCTTTTCCTTGAGCTCCCCCCCCCAAAAAAAGAGGAAGGGGAGAAGAGCTCGGAGAGCGCTTTTCATGGAATGGCGGGATCAAGTATTTGAGGGAAGAGTAAGAATAAGGAAAGAGGGAGGACGCGGAGGTTTGGCTGCTCCCGGAGGTCACTTTGTGCCCTTTGTCTCCGCACAAAGAGCCCCCGTCAGGGTCCTGCGGCTGCTCTGCGGCTCCAGGGGGAAGAGGTTGGATAAATCCCTCATCCCAAATCCCTGGAATGTCGGAACGGAAGCAGCCAGCAAGGAGAAAACGTTACTGACTGTCAGCTGTCATTGATTTTATGGGTTGTTAAATTGTTCGTTATTCATGTTATTTAATCTTGAATTTAGTAATGCCATCAATTGTTACGTGTTGTTACACGTTATTAATTATTGAATATTAATTGTAATAATGCTCTCAATTGTTTCATGTTATTACTCGTTATTAATGGGTTTGAATATTAATTTTAATAATGTTATTAATTGTTAAATGTTATTCATTATTAATGTTATTTAATATTAATTTTAATAATACTATCAATTGTTAAATGTTACTTGTTATTAATGTTATTAAATATTAATTTTATTAATGCTATCAATTGTTAAATGTTATTGCTCGTTATTAATGTTATTTAATATTAATTTTAACAATGCTATCAATTGTTAAATGTTATTACTTGTTATTATTGTTGTTGAATAATAATTTTAACAATGTTATTAATTGATAAATGTTATTACTCGCTATTAATGTTATTTAATATTAATTTTAGTAGCGTTATCAATTGTTAAATGTTATTACTTGTTATTATTGTTGTTGAATAATAATTTTAACAATGTTATTAATTGTTAAATGTTATTACTCGCTATTAATGTTATTTAATATTAATTTTAGTAGCGTTATCAATTGTTAAATGTTATTACTTGTTATTATTGTTGTTGAATAATAATTTTAACAATGTTATTAATTGTTAAATGTTACTACTCGCTATTAATGTTGTTTAATATTAATTTTATTAATGCTATCAATTGTTACATGTTACTTGCTATTAATGTTATTGAATATTAATTTTAACAGTGTTATTAATTGTTAAATGTTATTCATTATTAGCATTATTTAATATTAATGTTATTGATGTTATCAATTGTTACATGTTACTTGCTATTAATGTTATTGAATATTAATTTTAACAGTGTTATTAATTGTTGAATGTTATTCATTTTAACATTATTTAATATTAATGTTATTGATGTTATCAATTGTTAAATGTTATTACTTGTTATTATTGTTGTTGAATAATAATTTTAACAATGTTATTAATTGATAAATGTTATTACTCGCTATTAATGTTATTTAATATTAATTTTAGTAGTTATCAATTGTTAAATGTTATTACTTGTTATTATTGTTGTTGAATAATAATTTTAACAATGTTATTAATTGTTAAATGTTATTACTCGCTATTAATGTTATTTAATATTAATTTTATTAATGCTATCAATTGTTAAATGTTACTTACTATTAATGTTATTGAATATTAATTTTAACAATGTTATTGTTAAATGTAATTATTAATGTTGTTTAATATTTTAGTAATGCTATCAATTGTTACGTGTTATTACTTGTTATTAATGTTATTTACTATTAAGTTTAGTAATGCTATCAATTGTTAAATATTATGTTATTGAACATTAATTTTGACAATGTTTTTAATTTATAAATGTTATTCATTATTAATGTTGTTTAATATTAATTTTAGTAATGATATCAATTGTTCAATGTTATTACTCGTTTTTAATGTTATTTAATATTAATTTTAGTAATGATATCAATTGTTACATTATTACTTTTTAGTGTTATTGAATATTAATTTTAATAATGTTATTAATTGATAAATGTTATTACTCACTATTAATGTTATTGAATATTAATTTTATTAGTGCTATCAATTACGTTATTACTTGTTATTAATATTATTGAATATTGTTTTCGATAATGTTATGAACTGTTATATGTTATTCATTATTAATGTTATTTAACATTAAATTTATTGATGCTGTCAGCTGTTAAATGTTATTACTTGTTATTAATGTTATTGAATATTAGTTTTAACAATGTTATGAATTGTTAAATGTTATTACTCATTATTAACGTTATTTAATATTAATTTTAATAATGCTATCAATTGCTAAATGTTATTACTTATTATGTTATTGAATATTAATTTTGGCAATGTTATTAATTGATAAATGTTATGCATTATTAATGTTGTCTAATATTAATTTTATTAGTGCTATCAATTGCATGTTATTACTTGTTATTAATGTTATTGAATATTAATTTTAACAGTGTTATTAATTGTTAAATGTTATTCATTATTAATGTTATTTAATATTAATTTTAATAATGCTATCAATTGCTAAATGTTATTACTTATTATGTTATTGAATATTAATTTTAACAGTGTTATTAATTGTTAAATGTTATTCATTATTAATGTTATTTAATATTAATTTTAATAATGCTATCAATTGCTAAATGTTATTACTTATTATGTTATTGAATATTAATTTTAACAGTGTTATTAATTGTTAAATGTTATTCATTATTAATGTTATTTAATATTAATTTTAATAATGCTATCAATTGCTAAATGTTATTACTTATTATGTTATTGAATATTAATTTTAACAGTGTTATTAATTGTTAAATGTTATTCATTATTAATGTTATTTAATATTAATTTTAATAATGCTATCAATTGCTAAATGTTATTACTTATTATGTTATTGAATATTAATTTTAACAGTGTTATTAATTGTTAAATGTTATTCATTATTAATGTTATTTAATATTAATTTTAATAATGCTATCAATTGCTAAATGTTATTACTTATTATGTTATTGAATATTAATTTTAACAGTGTTATTAATTGTTAAATGTTATTCATTATTAATGTTATTTAATATTAATTTTAATAATGCTATCAATTGCTAAATGTTATTACTTATTATGTTATTGAATATTAATTTTAACAGTGTTATTAATTGTTAAATGTTATTCATTATTAATGTTATTTAATATTAATTTTAATAATGCTATCAATTGCTAAATGTTATTACTTATTATGTTATTGAATATTAATTTTAACAGTGTTATTAATTGTTAAATGTTATTCATTATTAATGTTATTTAATATTAATTTTAATAATGCTATCAATTGCTAAATGTTATTACTTATTATGTTATTGAATATTAATTTTAACAGTGTTATTAATTGTTAAATGTTATTCATTATTAATGTTATTTAATATTAATTTTAATAATGCTATCAATTGCTAAATGTTATTACTTATTATGTTATTGAATATTAATTTTAACAGTGTTATTAATTGTTAAATGTTATTCATTATTAATGTTATTTAATATTAATTTTAATAATGCTATCAATTGCTAAATGTTATTACTTATTATGTTATTGAATATTAATTTTAACAGTGTTATTAATTGTTAAATGTTATTCATTATTAATGTTATTTAATATTAATTTTAATAATGCTATCAATTGCTAAATGTTATTACTTATTATGTTATTGAATATTAATTTTAACAGTGTTATTAATTGTTAAATGTTATTCATTATTAATGTTATTTAATATTAATTTTAATAATGCTATCAATTGCTAAATGTTATTACTTATTATGTTATTGAATATTAATTTTAACAGTGTTATTAATTGTTAAATGTTATTCATTATTAATGTTATTTAATATTAATTTTAATAATGCTATCAATTGCTAAATGTTATTACTTATTATGTTATTGAATATTAATTTTAACAGTGTTATTAATTGTTAAATGTTATTCATTATTAATGTTATTTAATATTAATTTTAATAATGCTATCAATTGCTAAATGTTATTACTTATTATGTTATTGAATATTAATTTTAACAGTGTTATTAATTGTTAAATGTTATTCATTATTAATGTTATTTAATATTAATTTTAATAATGCTATCAATTGCTAAATGTTATTACTTATTATGTTATTGAATATTAATTTTAACAGTGTTATTAATTGTTAAATGTTATTACTTGTTATTAATGTTATTGAATATTAGTTTTAACAATGTTATGAATTGTTAAATGTTATTACTCATTATTAACGTTATTTAATATTAATTTTAATAATGCTATCAATTGCTAAATGTTATTACTTATTATGTTATTGAATATTAATTTTGGCAATGTTATTAATTGATAAATGTTATGCATTATTAATGTTGTTTAATATTAATTTTATTAGTGCTATCAATTGCATGTTATTACTTGTTATTAATGTTAATGAATATTGGTTTTAATAATGTTATGAACTGTAAAATGTTATTCATTATTAATGTTATTTAACATTAAATTCATTGGTGCTGTCAGCTGTTAAACGTTATTACTTGTAATTAATGTTGTTGAATGTTATTACTGTTATTAATTATTAGATGTTATTAATGTTTGAAGGTTTTTAATGTCACTGAACATCAACGTTGGCTTTTCCTCAGCTGAAAAGTCCCGGATACAACGAGGGTCAAGGGCAACAACTGGGAATAACTCAGGACACCTTTCCTGTCCTTCTGTGGATTTTCAGGGAATCCCAGCCCAGCTCCCGGCGCGGGCAGGTGAAACCAGTTTGTCCCAGTCACCTGGAGCTTCCCGGATTCCAGCCCCTCTGACCTCAGAATTCCTGCCTGGCTGGAGATTCCCGAGGCAGGGAGGTGGAGTCTTCCCTCTGCCCCGAGCTCGGTGTTCATACGCCTCCCTTCCCTGACATCCAGGATCAGTTGGCCACGTGGAACTGGGAATGGGGTTATTTCCAGGCCCACCGGACACATCCAGTTGGGAATTATGGCAGTTTTCCACTCCTTCCTCTTCCCAAAGGAGTGGGAAGATCCAACCCTGGCTCTGCATCCTCGGGAGCCTCCGTGAAGGGAAAGGAGGCTCGGAAGGGGCTCGGAATCCATCTGGAGCACTGATCCATGGATTTGGGATGCATCCCTACTCCTGAGGACATGTGGCGGCACAGCCTCCACCACTCAGGAAAACTGGGATGACGGCATTTGGAGCTGGAAAGGAAATCCACCCCTTCCAGAAAGGGCAGGAATCCCACACAGATGGAGTGTGGAAAGGGCTGTGGTTCCACAGGAGATTCCTGGACGTACCAGTCACTCCAGAAAACCTCTTCAAGATACTGAAAAGGCAGCAAATTATGGATTTTTCCTTCTTCTTTCCTTGCTTTTTTTAGCCCAGACATGGCACTGAGAATTTCTTGAGGGAAAGTTTTCTGCTGGTGGCTGGAGGTGCTTTTGATGTGGCAGTCGGGGCTGTTCCCACTGGATGAAGGGACAATAAGGGATTGTGTGCAGGGACAATGGACCTTGACAGGCTGGGAGAGCTGGGAATGTCCAGCCTGGAGAAGGGAAGGCTCCAGGGAGAGCTTCCAGAACCTTCCAGGGCCTAAAGGGGCTTCAGGAGAGCTGGAGAGGGACTGGGGACAAGGGAGGGAGGGACAGCACACAGGGAATGGCTTCCCAGTGCCAGAGGGCAGGGAGAGATGGGAGATTGGGAAGGAATTCCTGTCTGGGAGGGTGGGGAGGGACTGGAATGAATTTCCCAGAGAAGCTGTGGATGCCCCTGGATTCCTGGAAGTGTCCAAGGCCAGGTTGGAACAACCTGGACCAGTGGAAGGTGTCCCTGCCCATGGCAGGGCATGGCACTGGATGATCTTTAAGGTCCCTTCCCACCCAACCCATTCCAGGATTCTATGATCCCATGAACCCAAATAGTCTGTTCCTGGTGCCACAGGGTGGGAAAAGCAGGAATGGCAGAGCCAAGAGCTGGACCAGCTCCCTTGGAGGACAACCCAGACCTTGTTGGTTTTGGACGATGGAAAAGACACCTTCGAGGCTGAACCCTTGTGGGAAAGGAGAACAGCCTGGGGTCGGGAAGAGAGAGATTCCGTGGGGAAGTGGAGGAACAGTAGGAGATAAAGGAGGGAATTTGTGCCAGGGAATGGGTTGGAATTGAGGTGGTCCTGGTGTCGTGGCACATCCCAGGGGCATCATTCCCTCCAAAGAATCATGGAATGGTTTGGGTTGGGAGGGATCTTAAAGATCCGTTCCCACCCCCTGCCACGGGCAGGGGCACCTTCCACCAGCCCAGGCTGCTCCAAGCCCCGTCCAGCAGCACCTCGGAGCTGCAGGAATGAGGGGTGGGAATGGCCTTGGGTGCTGTTGGGACTTCCCTCCTCAGCTGCCAAACCAGGGCGCTCAGCGGGATGTGGATCCGTAAATTATGAAGGGAGAACTAGAAGAGTGGAAAAGGTGGAAATAATTTGATTTCCAGCTCTTCTGTTAAATTTTTTGGAGGTTTTTTGGGGGATTTTGGTCTTTTTTTGGTTGGGATTATTCTTTAAGGCAGGGGGAGCACAGGAGCAGGGCCATGGAGACCGCAAATCCATGAGCATTTCCAACACTCTTGGTACCAGGAGTCACTCAGGGGGGATGAATTATGCTCCTGTTTATCATCCCAAGGGATTTTGGGGGGAAATCTCCATTTTCCAGCATCATCTCCGCCCAGCAGCACCTCGGAGCTGCAGGAAGGAGGGCTGGGGACGTCCCTCCTCAGCTGCCAAACCAGGGCCGACAGAGGGATGTGAATCCAGAACTCCCGGGGGGAGATGGGAATTGGAGGAAAAGGTGGAAAGACTTTGATTTCCGGCTCTTCTGTTGGATTTTTTGTTGGTTTGGGGTTTTTTTTGGTTGGGTTTTTCTGAAAGGCAGAGGAAGTGCAGGGTGAAGTGTTAATGGAGATTAATTAATTAAGTTTTTAAGGAATTAATGGAGGACATGGAGACCTCCAATCCACCAGTGATGAACACACTCCTGAAAAACCTCGTCCCGAGGCTCCTCATTCCCATTTTAGGAGCAAAGATCCTGATTTAAAATATTTTCTCCTTTTTTTCTCCCTTATTTTTTCTTTCTTTTTCTGATTTTCATTCTTTTTCTTCTTTTCTCTTTATTTTTCTTCTTTTCTCATTATTTTTTCTTACTTTCTCTTTTTTCCTCATTTCTCTTTACTTTTTCTTATTTCCTTTTTTGTTGTTCTTATTTTCTCTTTCTTTCTCTTACTTTCTCCTAATTTTTTAACTTTCCTTTTTTCTTATTTTCTTGTTATTTCCTTTTTATTTATTTTATGTTTATTTTTCTTATTTTCTCTTCATTTTTCCTAATTTTCTTTTTTTTCTTACTTTCTCTTTAATTTTCTTATTACATCTTATTTTTCTTTCCTCCCTTTTTTTCTTCTTTTTTTATTTTCTCTCTCTTTAATTTTCTCTATTTTTCTGATTTCCTTTTTGTTTTTCTTATTTTCTCTTTATTTCTCTTGCTTTCTCTTATTTTTCTTATTTTCCCTCTTTTCATACTTTCTTCTTTCTTCCTCATTTTCTCCTTCTTTTTATTATTTTCCCTTCATTTTCCCAATTTTCTTTTTTCTTATTTTTCTCTTTAATTTTCTTATTTTTATCTTATTTTCTTACTTTTTCTCTTTTTTCTTCTTTCTTTTTTATTTTCTCTCTTTTTTCTCTTTTCTCTTTATTTTTCTTCCTTTCTCTTTATTTTTTCTCACTTTCTTTTTTCCCCCCTCATTTCCTTCTTATTTTCCTTATTTTCCATTTATTTTTTCTAATTTCTTCTTTATTTTTCTTATTTTCTCCTAATTTTTCCTAATTTGTTTTTTTTCTTATTTTCTCTTTAATTTTCTTATTTTATCTTTATTTTTTTCCTCCGTTTTTTCTTATTTTCTTTTTTTATTTTCCCTCTTTTCTATTTTCTCTTTATTTTTCTTATTTTCTCCTAATTTTTCCTAATTTGTTTTTTTTCTTATTTTCTCTTTAATTTTCTTATTTTATCTTTATTTTTTTCCTCCGTTTTTTCTTATTTTCTTTTTTTATTTTCCCTCTTTTCTATTTTCTCTTTATTTTTCTTATTTTCTCTTCATTTTTCCTAATTTTCTTTTTTCTTATTATCTCTTTATTTCTCTTACTTTCTCTTATTTCTCTTCTTTTCCTTTTTTCTTTTTTCCTTTTTTCTTATTTTCCCTTTTTTCCTTATTTTTCCCTTTTTTCATATTTTCTGTTTTCCTCATTTTCTCTATTTTTCCTTTTTTTTATTTAGTTTCCTTTTTTCTCTTTACTCATTTTCCTTATTTTTATTTTCCTTAATTTCTCGTTCTTTATTTTCTTTATTTTCTCTTCATTTATTTTCCTTATTTTCTTTATTTTCCTTATTTTCTTTTTTCTTTATTTTCCTTATTTTGTCTTTCTTTATTTTCCTTATTTCTCTTTATTTTCCTTATTTTCTCTTTTTTATTTATTTTCTCTTTATTTTCCGTATTTTCTCTTTATTTATTTTCCTTATTTTCTCTTTCTTTATTTTCCTTATTTTCTTTATTTTCCTTATTTTCTCTTTTTTCTTTATTTGCTTTTTATTTTCCTTATTTTCTCTTAATTTTCCTTATTTTCCCTTTTTTCTTTTATTTTCTCTTTATTTCCCTTATTTTTGCTTTATTTTCCTTATTTTCTCTTTATTTTTTCCTTATTTTCCCTTTATTTCCCTTATTTTCCCTTTATTTCCCTTTATTTTCCTTATTTTCCCTTTATTTTCCTTATTTTCCCTTTATTTCCCTTATTTTCGCTTTATTTTCCCTGTTTTCTCTTTAATTTCCTCATTTCCTCCTTAGTTTTCCTCATTTCCCATCAGGCCCTTCCTGGGATGTGTCCGGAGGCCCTTGGATGGCTCCCGGTGGCCTCTGGATGTGCCGGAGCGAGTCCAGCGGAGCCCCCGCGGTCCTTCCCGGGCCAAGCTTGAGCCCAGCCCGGCCTGGAACTGCCTTTTCCTTCCCTTCCCCTGGGAAAATCCAGGGCAAATCCGTATTTTCCCACCTCCATCTACTCAGCGAACACAAACTGAGCCTCAGCCACGGCCTGGGATTCTTCTCCTTGGGAATGCTGGTTAAAATACTCCCTTTTAATTGTTACATCGGTAATTAAAGAGCTGTTAAACATTATTCCCAATGATGGACTCCTCTGGAGCCAGGCTGGGAGAGCTGGGAATGTCCCGCCTGGAGAAGAGAAGGCTCCGGGGAGAGCTGAGAGCCCCTTGCAGGGCCTAAAGGGGCTCCAGGAGAGCTGCAGAGGGACTGGGGACAAGGCAGGGAGGGACAGCACACAGGGAATGGCTTCCCACTGGAAAAGGGGAGATTTGGGTGGGATATTGGGAAGGAATTCCTGGCTGTGAGGATGGTGAGGGACTGGGATGGAATTCTCAGAGAAGCTGGGGCTGCCCCTGGATCCCTGGAAGTGTCCAAGGCCAGGTTGGAGCAGCCTGGGCTGGTGGGAGGTGTCCCTGCCCATGGAACCGGATGGGCTTTAAGGTCCCTTCCATCCCAAACCGGTCTGGAATTCTCAGCCAAAGCTCCCTCAGGCGCAGGAATCCCAGACCTCACAGAGCTCCCGGGTGTTCCCAGAGGGACCATGTGGAGAGACACCGCAGGGGCAGGGAACAAGGTGGATTGGCAGGGATCGTCCTGCACTGTCAGCACTGGAGTTTGGGAAAGTCAAGAATCACGGAATCCCAGACCGGCTTGGGTTGGGAGGGACCTTAAATCCCATCCCATCCCATCCCATCCCATCCCATCCCATCCCACCCCCTGCCACAGGCAGGGACATCTCCCACCAGCCCAGGCTGCTCCAACCTGGCCTTGGACACTTCCAGGGATCCAGGGGCAGCCACAGCTTCTCTGGCCACCCTCTGCCAGGGCCTCCCCACCCTCCCAGCCAGGAATTCCATCCCACCAGCCCAGGTTGCTCCAAGCCTTATCCAACCTGGCTTTCTGGAACGCTGGCCAAGCCCTCTGGAAGCCTGGTGGGAGCAGCTGAGGGTGATTCACCCGGAACGAGCTGTCAGGACATTCCTGACACCCAAAAATATCACCTCTCCAGAGGCCGGGCCGGAGCACCCACCCTCCCTCCTGTCAGCACCTCCCATCCCGGGATTCTGCCGGCACTGGGAGCACGGAGGGGCTGGGAAGTGGCCCAGGGAGGGGGGGGTGGCACATCTGGAGGCCCAGCTGTGGGACCCAGGGGGTGACCCCTCGTCTGGAACCCATTTGGGAGCGGGTTTTACGCCTGCAGCCGAGCCCAGAGTCTGCTTGGCACCTTCTCTCCCGGTTTCCCTTTGCAGCTGGGATTGAATTCCTTGTCCAGTCTCGTCCTCGGGAAGCTTTAAAAATAGATGCAGAGGCCGTAAAAAGGGATGAGCCGCTTTTCCAAGGGCCCTGCCGGAGGGAGGGGAGGGAAATCTGCTCCCCTTGGAGCAGGGAAGGGTGTGAAGGGCAGAAATCCCTGCAGGAATTCGGTGGGAACAGACACTGAGCTGTTATTCCCGAAGGAATAAGCCGGAGCAGCTGCTCCCATCCCTTGCTTGGCTTCACTTGAAGGGAGATTTCGTTCTGGGAGGGTTCAAACAGGATGAAAACTCAGAGGTTTCCTTGGAAAAATGAAGTTTCAGGGCCTGAACTCTGGGAACATCCATTCTGGGATTGGTTTGACTCCACTGGAACCGCCCCCCCTGCCAGTTCCAGGTGATCCCTTGATGCGAAAACCGGGAGAGAGGCTCCCAAAATCCCATTTATGGCCAGGCAGGACGAGGGCCCAGGGGCAGAAAAGCACCTTTGTTTGTGTGTCCGGAGCTGGGAGGGATGTGCAGCTTTATAAAGTCTGATTCGAAGGTTGAAACCGAAATATCTCTTTTATAGGATTTGCAAATCCTCGGGTTTGTCCCAAAACAGAATCCCCAGCGCCAAAAAACGGGGGGTTTCCCCCAGTTTTGGGCATCCCCAGGTCAGATCCCCCCAGGGGCTTTAGTTCCCCGGGCACCAGTGATTCTAAAAAACTGAAAAAATTAACGCTGTCAGAAATTAAAGGTTTTCTTTCCGTCTCAAAGCTGGTTTTGGGGGGATTTGTTTGGTGTTCCCAAAATACCTCGGGGCAAATCTCACACCAGGGACTCGCTTCGCGTGAGGGCGTGGAAGTGTTTCGTTCCCAACGAGGTCTAACCAGAGGAATTCCGCACTTTCTAAGGGGTTTCTTTCCCTTTCCTTGGTTTATTTTTGAGGTTTTCCCTTCCCCAAAGAGCTCCCTGGTGACGCCAAACTCTGCTCAGGGAAACTCAGGAAAACCCCCAAATTCCAGGCAAATCCCAGTGTTTTACATGGCCGTGGCTGAGACCTTCCCTTGATGGCTTTAAACTGCAGGAGAGCAGGTTTGGGTGGGATATCGGGAAGGAATTCCTTCCTGTGAGGGTGGAGAGGAGCTGGGATGGAATTCCCAGAGAAGCTGTGGCTGCCCCTGGATCCCTGGAAGTGTCCAAGGCCAGGTTGGAGCAAGCTGGGATAGTGGGAGGTGTCCCTGCCCAGGGCAGGGGTGGCACTGGATGGGCTTTAAGGTCCCTCCCAAACCATTCCAGGATTCCATGGCTCCACCTGGGCACTGGTCCCTTCCTTCTGCTTTTCCACCAGGGGCAAATGGATCCCCTTTAAGCCAAGCAGTGTTTGAATCCCAAAATCCACTCTCCCAGGTTGCTCCAACCAGGCCCTGGACACTTCCAGGGATCCAGGGCCAGCCACAGTTTCTCTGGGAATTCCATCCCAGGCCCTCCCCACCCTAATTAATGAACTTTGAACCGTCTGGGTTCATTTCATCCCATTTATCCCTGTTTTGAGGCCTTTGGGATGCAGGATCCCCATCCCCGCTCCCGGCCCTGCTCCAGCCCATCAATCCCAGGGAAGTTAAACCCCACATTTCCCAGAGCACAGACCAGGACCATTCCAAGCAGGCAGTCTGGATTCTCCATCACATCGAGGTGATGAAGAGGCTGATCCATCCACAGGGGCTTTTCCGAGGGGGCTGGGGGAGCAGGGAAGGTGTGTTTGGAACCCTGATGGGTTTTTTCCACCCTCCGACCCAGCCGCCGTTTTTTTCCCTGCTTTTATTCCCCTTTTATTCCTTGCTCAGCTCCCCGTCCATAAAAATAAACAGCTGGAATCAAAGCCTGGTACTGAAAAGTAGCATTTAATGGGCTCCAGAGCTCCGGCTGCTCTTTAATGGGAAGCAGATTTCACGGATGAGGCAGCCTGGCATGTCTCGTACACCCACCAGCACTGCAGGGGTGCATTTCCTGCTCCAGACCCTCTCCAGCCCCTGTTCCTCCTTGGGAAGGGGGAAGACTTGGACATGAGGGCCTGGAATTCCCTCCTGTGGGTTCCCAGAGCTCCGAAGAGCCCAGAGGCCACGAAGGGGAGTTTTCCCAGTGCCATGGAAAAGGCAAGGAGAGGATGGACCCCTGTCCTCAGCGGGGGAGCTCGAACATCCCAGGTCAGGGTTTGGTTCTCCATGGATTTCACTTGGGATGGAGGAAACGAGCTTGTGAAGCCCAGAGAGCCTGTGGAATTCCCATCCCTGGGAGTGTCCAAGGGCTGGACAGGGCTTGGAGCAGCCTGGGATAGGGGGAGGTGTCCCTGCCCACGGCAGGGGTGGCACTGGATGAGCTTTAAAGCCCTTCCCACCCAAACCAGGCTGGGATTCCCTGATTCCAGGAGCCTGGGGCCTGGGGAGACGAAGGATCACGGAGCAGGGTCCGACCTCAACTGCTGCTCCAGCTGCACTAAAACCTGGATGGATCCAGAGCTCTTTTCCCTGTTTTATCACCCATTCCAACGTTTCCCTTCAGCTTCCCTCCCTGGCTGGGATTCCTTCCCGGTTTGTGGCTGTCAGAGTCTCTCTCCTGGGGGGGTTAAACGAGCCCAAGCCTTCCAATCCCATCCTGCCCAGAGCCTCCCTTCCCCCAGACGCTCCATCCCTCATCCCTGAATGTCCTCCAGCCCCTCCAGTTCTTCAGGAAGTTGCCCAAAATTAACCATCTGGGGCAGGTCCCCCCATCTCCTGTTGGGATGGAGGTGGGGGAGGCAGGAAGGAGGGAATAATCCTCTCAAAATCCCATCCCTTAGGAGCCAGTTGGGAATTATCCAGGTCTCCCTGTGGGGTTTCCTGTGCTCAGGACACGAGGGACACAATCCCGGCCGACAGGATTTGGGGTTTCTGGTGCTTGTGGAGCTGGAGTTGAGGGAAATCTCAGCTGACCCGTGACAATGTGGGGATTTTCAGGCCTTTTACTTGCAGAGAAAACCTTGGAATGTCAAATCCTTGATTATTCAACTTCTGGAAAAAAAATATATAAAAGCAGCCTAACATTATATTATTATTATTACTATTATTATTATTATTATTACTATTTCTATTTTCCTCAGTTACATAACTTCTAAATACAGGAATGAGCTGGAGGGGTCTGACTCCAATTGTTCACATTCCCTGGAGTGACAGAGGAGGGATGGGAAGGAGGGAGGAGGTTCCACATCTTCCCAACGTTCCAGCCCTGAAGGGAGAGACCTCCAACCCCCCCAGTGACCCTCCTGCCCCCCTTTGGAGCCGCTGGGCAGCTCCAAATCCCGGGACAGGCCCATCCCGGCCCTCCGAGGTGACTCATCCCAACAGGTGCCAATTGTTCTCTGTCCGCTTCGGAGGAGGACAATGAATCCAGGCTTTGTTTTCCATGGACATTGCAAGCAGATGCCTCTTCCCACCGTGTTTTCCTTGGCAAACCACACCGACATTGGAAATCTCCTGCTTGTTCTGGGGGTTGTTTTTCCCCTTTTCCACCAAATCCTATTTGTCTTTGTTTGCCTCAGGCACAGGAACAACCTCCAATCTGCTCCAAAGTGGGGGAAAAAAGGGGGATAAAGAGGTTTCTGCCTCCTCCATCCACTTAAGGTGCCCTGGATCCATGTTTTTCATAAACATGGGATGAAGTTTTCCAGGGAAAACCGCCAAGAGGTCCCAACACCGAGGTAGGAGAACAGAGGAATTATCATTCACACGTTCTGAGAAGGACAAAGAGGGAGAAAGGGGCTGGATTTGGGAAAGGCTGGTTCGTGGGGCTGGAATTCCCACTCCTCCCAGGATGGCAGACTTTGGTGAGCTCGGGATGCAAAGGGGTGGCAAACCTGAAGGGAAAAAGGAGGAGAGGGGGGAAAGAGCAAAGAAAGGGGGAAAACAAAGGGAAGGGAAGGGAAACAGCCCCGAGTTGTGCCTTTCCAACCCAAACCATTCCATGATTCCACGATTCCACCAAACCCCCCCACGTCCACCAAGCCTCTCCCAAAGGTAAAAGGAAATTCCATGGCCTGATCTGGTTCTCCTTTAAAGAACTGGTTATTTGGAAGTCTGGGATGGGGATGGGAAAAGCAGGTGGGACAAACGAGGCTCCTTTTCCTGCTGGAAGTGGATCCCCAGCGGAAACAAACCCGCGGCACTTCCACCCCCCCTGCTTGGGGTGTCCAACCTCGCCCAGAGCAGAGCCCAAATCTCCGGGTTTTGGGAGCTCCCCCTGGGCTTTGGGAGCTCCCTCTGGGCTTTGGGAGCTCAGCTTGTGATCCCAGGATTCCAGAGCCAAGGGAGCAGCCTTCGGACCCGGCACATTCCAGGGGGGACATTCGAGCCCCAGCAAATGCAGGTCTAGGAGAGCTTTAAGGGGTCAGAGCTCGAGTGAATTCCAGAATCCCAGAATCCCAGGGATTGGAAAGGACCTCAGAGATCATCAAGCCCAACCTTTGATCCACTCCCACCGCGTTCCCAGCCCATGGCACTGATGCCACATCCAGTCTGTCCTTAAACACCTCCAGGGATGAAGAATCCACCCCCTCCCTGGGCAGCCCATTCCAAGGGCTGATCCCTCTCTCTGGGAAGAATTTCTTCCCGATATCCAACCCAAACCTCCCCTGGCACAGCTGGAGGCCGAGCCCTCTTGTCCTGCTGAGAGCTGAAGGCCGCAGTGAGAGGAGTCTCCCAAAGCCGGGCCAACTTCCACCTTCACTCACGGATCTCGGGGCCGGGAAGCCACGATGATCTTCCTTAGGGATCATCCCACGGGATCAGTTCTGCTCCAGGCTGTCCCCTCGTGTCCCGGGAAGGAGCAGGACCAGCCCTGGGGCTGAACCAGCGGCTCCAAAGGGTTTCCCTGGAAGCTTTTCATGGCAGGGCCTTGGCCGGGATCCACCTCGTCCCCCTTCGCCTGCACCACCTCCCTCCCTCCAACCGCTCCCAGATTCCGGGTGGAGACCTCTCCCAAAATTCCCAGTGGAGACCCTCCCGAAATTCCCAGTGGAGACCATCCCGAAATTCCCAGTGGAGACCCTCCCGAAATTCCGGGTGGACACCTATCCCCAGATTCCATGTGGAGACCTCTCCCAAAATTCTGGGTGGAGACTCTCCCCAAATTCCAGGTGGACACCTTTCCCAAAATTCCAGGTGGAGACCTCTCCCAAAATTCCGGGTGAAGACCCGTCCCAAAATTCCAGGTGGAGACCTCTCCCCAAACTCCAGGTGGACACCTCTCCCGAAATTCCACGTGGACACCTCTCCCAAACTTCCGGGTGGAGACCTCTCCCCAAATTCCCAGTGGAGACCCGTCCCCAAATTCCAGGTGGACACCTCTCCCCAAATTCCGTGTGGAGACCTCTCCCAGAATTCCAGGGGGTTCTCAGCAGCTCAACCACAGGAAATAATAAAAGGAGATCAAAGAAAAGGAAATCCAATAAAAGGAAATAATATTTTATGAATTAAAATTAAATACAATTCAAGGAAATGAAAGGAAATGAAATAAAAAGGGAGAGAAAAGAAAATGAAACGAAATAAAAGAAAATAAGGACTAAAGTAAAATGAAATAAAACTAAATAAAGAAAATAAAAACAAAATGAAAAAACACCCCCCAAAAAAATAAAATGAAATAAAATAGGAACTAAAGTAAAATTAACTAAAACATAATAAAGAAAATAAAAACAAAACAACCCCCCCCCCAAAAATAAAATGAAACAAAATGAAATAAAGTAAAATGAACTAAAATGAAATAAAACAAAGAAAAGAAAAGAAAAAAAAAGAAAATAAAGTGAACTAAAATGAAATAAAGAAAAATGAACTAAAATGTAATAACATAAAGAAAATAAAAAC
>VXAY01005631.1:160792-183500 GCA_013399855.1 Oxyruncus cristatus
AGGGGCTGTAGGATGAGGGGCTGTGGGATGTGGGGCTGTAGGATGTGGGGCTGTGGGATGAGGGGCTGTGGGATGAGGGGCTGTAGGATGACGGGATGTGGGATGAGGGGCTGTGGGATGAGGGCCGGGGGGGTTTGTGGGCTGCGGGGCTGGGGCAGACGCTCGTAAAAGCCCTGCTGTGGTTTCCTGGCCCCAGCCCAGCCCCAGCTCCCAGCTGGTTCCCAGATCCCCTCCAGGTCCAGCTCCACACTTTGTTCTGCTTTTTGAACTGGCTGCCATTAAAGCAGAGGAAGGTGAGAGGCAAGGGGGTGGCACGGGCGGGACCCGCTGCTCCAACACCTCCCCAGCCCCAGCTGAAAACCCTCCTGTTTCCCCCCTCCTCCTCCTCCCCCTCCTCCTTCTCTTCCTCCTTCTCCTCAGGGAGAACCAGGAATTTGGGCCTTGATTCCCAAGGGCGGGAGAGGGATCAGTGCTGGGTTGTGCCTGATTTTGTGCCTCTGAGAACCTCCTGATGCGGTGGCCCTAATACTGTCCAATTAAAATTTGACATGGGATGTTGGGATGAAATTCCTTCCTGGGAGGGTGGCCCAGGTTGCCCAGAGAAGCTGTGGCTGCCCCTGGATCCCTGGAACTCTCCAAGGTCAGGAGGAGCAACCTGGGCTGGTGGAAGGTGTCCCTGCCCGTGGTTAAACTGGATGATCTTTGAGGTCCCTTCCCACCCAAGCCATTCCATGATTCCAAACTGCAGCTCCTGGCAGGATTTCACCTCCTCCCAGGGCCAAAACACCCCTTTTATGCCTTAAAGCAGAGATTTCTCACAGAGGCAATTCCTGCCCCCAGGGTGTGGGTCAGGGGGGCACGAGGTGATGCCCAGGGTGGTCAAAGGGTCAGTGTTGGGGTGGTCAAAGGGTCAGTGTTGGGGTGGTCAAAGGGTCAATGTCGGGGTGGTCAAAGGGTCAGTGTTGGGGTGGTCAAAGGGTCAGTGTTGGGGTGGTCAAAGGGTCAGTGTTGGGGTGGTCAAAGGGTCAGTGTTGGGGTGGTTTCTGTGCAAACATGAAAATACCTCCCCAGGCCTCGGAGATATTCCCAGACAAGCAGAGGTTGGTTCTGCCCTTCCAGATGGAGCACCCCCAACCCCCTGAGCCCTGCGGTGATCCCTGTGTGTGTGATCTTGTCTCCATCTAGTGACCCAAAAGGAGATTCCAATGGCACATTCCTGGAACATCAGGCTGGAGCTTCTCAGCCCAGGATGGACTTCAGGGCTCCCACAGCCCAGGGAAGTCACTCCAGGTCTGTTCTGTGGCTGGATTGCAGGTCTGGGTTCAATCCCAGGGCTTGGGGCACAGCCAAGGGAATGGTGCAGATCCAACCTGGCCAGTGAGGTGGGGAGGATGGGGAGGTGCCCACCACCCTGTTCTGGCCTCCATGGTACCCCCCCATGAGCTCCAGCTCCATCCCTTGCTCAGGATAAAGGAAACTGCTACCCCAAAAGATCCCAGTGCCCTTACCCAGCTCAGACAGGACATACTCCTGATCCCTGAAGATGATCCGGTCGGATTTGTAGGTGGGAGCCTTGTAGTTGTGCTGCAGGGAGAAGAGGTGGAGCAGCTGGGAAGGACGGAGCTGGTCCCGCCACTGGTTGGGCCCGGAGCTGGAACCAAACAGGACCATGGAATTATGGAATGGGTCGGGCTGGAAAGACCTTCAAGACCATCCAGTTGCAGGGGCAGGGACACCTTCCACCAGCCCAGGCTGCTCCAACCTGGCCCTGGACGCTCCCAGGGACGGGGCATCAGCACCTCCCCTGGGCAGCCTGTGCAGGGGAAGTGTCCCCAGCCCCGCGTGCCCAGGAGGCGCCCGGGGTGCAACGGGATCTCCCCAGGGATTTCCGTGTTCTTTGGAGCATTTGGGGTTTCTGGAGGAGAAGCAGCACTCGGGGAAGCGCAGCCCGGGGCAGATTCCCCCGGGGACAGCCCTGGGACGGCGCTGGTGCCGCCGCAGCCGCGGGGTACCCACAGGCAGTAGGTCTGGGGGAGCCCACAGCGCGCCCCGTAGCGGGACAGGAAGCGGTTCTCCAGGTCGATGACGGTCTCCCCGATCTTCTCGTCCTTGGACAGCAGGTCGTAGTCGTACAGGGCCACCCGCAGGTCCTTCTCCAGGGGCAGGGTGCAGCTCAGCTCGAACATCCTGCACAGGGCACGGGAGACACGGCCGGGAGAGGAGGGTCGGGCTGTGAGAACCCCTGGGAACGGACCCACAGCCCATCCCAACACACCCCTGACCCTGGGAACGGACCCACAGCCCATCCCAACACACCCCTGACCCCTGGGAATGGACCCACAGCCCATCCCAACACACCAGTGCCAGTGGGAACGGACATACAGCCCATCCCAACACACCCCTGACCCCTGGGAACGGACCCACAGCCCATCCCAACACACCAGTGCCAGGGCTGTGTCATATTGGCTCAGTTTATCACGGAATCATGGAATGGTTTGGGTTGGGAGGGACCTGAAAGATCATCCAGTCCCACCCAGAGACACCTCCCACCAGCCCAGCTTGCTCCAACCTGGCCTTGGACAATTCCAGGGATCCAGGGGCAGCCACAGCTTCTCTGCCCAACCTGTGCCGGGGCCTCCCCACCCTCCCAGCCAGCAATTCCTTCCCAAGATCCCACCTAAACTGATCTCCCTGTTCATCCTGCTTTGCTGGGAAGGTGCCATAGCACTGGCAGCTTGAACTGGCATGAACTGCCTCAGGAAACCATGTTTATGGATAATTCTTTTCCCAGACATCCCATTTGGAGGTGTCCTGTCCCACAGCCCCCAAACAGGTCTCCATTCATCCCATTTTTCCTCCAGACATTGAACCAAATTCCCTAAACGAGGAGCAGAAGTTCCCTGGACTTCCTCTACCACGGGTGGGATGAGGATTATTCCTCCCCAAGGGAATTCCAGGCCTGAACAACCCTCCTGGTGTCTCCACTGATGACGGAGCAGACCCAGCTCCACAGCTCACAATTCCCAGGGAGAAGATGAACAAGAGCCAAGGGAATCATGGAATGGTTTGGATGGGAGGAACCTTAAAATCCATTGGATTCCACCGCCTGCCACGGGCAGCGACACCTTCCACCAGCCCAGTTTGCTCCAGTCCTCATCCAACCTCGAGTGCAGGTTGGAATGGGAAGCTCTGGATCACCCAGCACGATTCCCTCAACATGACATAAAACAATCCCATGGATCCCAAAGTGAATCCACACTTACTTCCCAAAGACGGGCTCCAGGGTGCAGGGCAGGTAATTTTCCTGGTCGCTGATGGATTTCTTTCCCACTGAAATCTTCACGTAGGGATCGCACTGAGGCGGGGGAAGAGACAGAGAATCATGGAATGGGTTGGGAAGGACCTTAAATCCCACCCAGCCCTGCCCTGTGCCAGGGGCAGGGACACCTTCCACAGACCAGGATGCTCCAAACCCCACCCCTCTCACAATTCCAACAGTCTTGGAAAATCAGCATTCACTTAAAAAGTGGGTAAATTAACTCAAGGGGAAGAAAAAAATTCAGGAAAATGATCCAACTCCACCTACAAGATTCCCCCCAGCTCAAGGCCAGGGCCTGGAGGGACCCACCATCCCAGCTCTCACCAAAAAATTCCCTGGAAAACACACCCAGGACCATTTCCTCATCACTTTTCCTTGATTTTTCCCTTTCCTGCAGATTTTTTTGAGAAGTAAAGGATGGAAAAACACCACTCAGGGAATGGACTGGACACTCAGGATTCTCCTGGACTGGGATGAGCCCCAGGAGACTCCATAGCCCAAGGGGACACCAGGGGTCAAATCTGGGCCAGTTTTGGGTTTTCAGTGTGAAAAAAGAGCCTTTTTTCTATTTATTTTTAATCCCCAGGAGTCACTTACAGGAGATTCCCAAGGACTGCATTCCAAGTCCATTTCCAAAAACTGGGCAGATTAAAAAGTAGTTTCATTTTCTTCACATATTTTTTCATGTATTTCACATATTTCATATATATATTATTATTCATCTATTTCTCATATATCTTTAATTATTTCATATAAATATGATTTCCCCTCTATATTTCAGATCTATCTCTTCACCTATTCAAATATTTCCCATCGTTTTCCTTAACTTTTCCCATTTCCCAGGGGAACAAGGACAGTTAAAAAGGACCTTTTTTTTTTTAGGTGGGGGGCAAATTGAACCAAAACGAACAGTTTTCATTTTTGCCCAAACCCAATTTCCTTTAAATTGCCTTTAAATTTTCCTTCCACGCCGGCAAAGGAATTCCTGGGAAAGAGAGAATTTTGTTGCCCTAAAGAAAACCACTGAAAAGCCAAAATTCATTTACATATTTGATCTAATCCTACGGAAAAATCCCTGTGGAAGGAGGAGGAGTTGGCTCTGGCATTCCCAGAGCTGCAAGGCAGGCAGAAGAGAGGGACAGATCCCTAAGTTTTAAGCGGGATCGACAGCTTTGGATCGATTTTAATCGACCTGTTCCAAGCTCCCAGCCCCGGAGGCAGCACGGAGCCCGGCGGAGCATTCCCACCGGGATACCTTCCCGTTGGAGTCCTTGGGCTGCAGGTGGAAGGCCCTGACGATGTAGACCCTGAGCAGACACTCCTGGAGGCCCCGCGCCGGGAGCTGCTGGAACTGCCGGGGAGGCGCCGGAACGCGCGGATCGTCGGGAAGGGGGTAGATCCTGAAGGAACCCTGGGAAGGACACGGGAGTTCAGGAGCCCTGGGCGTCCACAACGGATGGTGGGATGGCTCATGGAATCACGGGATGGGTTGGGTTGGGAGGGACCTGGAAGATCGTCTTGGTGCAGTGTGGGCAGGGACACCTCCCACTATCCCGGGAGCTCCAGCCTGGCCTTGGACGCTCCCAGGGATCCAGGGGCAGCCAAAGCTTCTCTGGGAATTCCATCCCAGGCCCTCACCACCCTCCCAGCCAGGAATTCCTTCCCAATATCCCATCTGCCCCTGCCTTCTGGTAGCGGGAAGCCAGAATGGATTCACGGAATGATGGAATGGGATGGGTTGGGAGAGACCTCAAAGATCATCCAGTTCCATCCAGGGACACTTTCCACTGTCCCAGGTTGCTCCAACCTGGCCTTGGACACTTCCAGGGATCCAGGGGCAGCCACAGCTTCTCTGCCCAACCTGGGCCAGGGCCTCCCCACCCTCCCAATCTCCCATCTCTCCCTGCCCTCTGGCACTGGGAAGCCATTCCCTGTGTGCTGTCCCTCCCTGCCTTGTCCCCAGTCCCTCTGCAGCTCTCCTGGAGCCCCTTTAGGCCCTGCAAGGGGCTCTCAGCTCTCCCTGGAGCCTTCTCTTCTCCAGGGGAACCCCCCCAGCTCTCCCAGCCTGGCTCCAGAGCAGAGGGGCTCCAGAATCCGGGAATGGGTTGGGTGGGAAGGGACTTATAGGTCCTTCTCATTCCACCCCTTGTCCCAAGCAGGGACACCTCCCACTATCCCAGGTTGTTCCCGCCTGGCCTTGGACGCTCCCAGGGCTGGGGCAGCCGCAGCCCCGGGAATTCACGGCATCGTTGGGCTGGTTTGGGCTGGAAGTGCCCTCGGAGCCCCCACCTTGAACTCCCCCACGACCGAGGGGTCGTCGCTGCAGTCGCGGCTGCGGCCCCGGAGCAGCGGGAACGTGTGGCAGAAGTCACAGAGGTGCTCGAAGGCCTCCACCTCCTCCAGCTCCGTCTCGTAGACCTGGGAAGGGAGAGACGGGACGGGGAAAGGCTCCATCCAACCTCCTCGATCCTGGGAAACCCCCCCAGGGACCAACCCCGGCGATCTGACGGAGAGGAGAGTTTGGAGACCCTACAATAAATACCAGCCCTCCACAGAGACCCCGGTGAGCCAAGGGCTCCTCCAGGGTTTTCCACCAGACAGATCTTCCTGCTGGGAATATTTCCCGTGAGAGCAGGAAAGGTCTTCCCCGTTTTAGCCCTGCTGGGGCCTCTGTGCTAAATCCTCCCCTTCCCCGAGCAATTCCTGGTTTTCCTCATTCCCAAACAACTCCCGGGGTGGCCCTTCCCCAGCTCCTCGGCCACTTCCGAAGGGACAATTTCCTGAAGTCCCAGTTTGCTTGAGGGAGGATTTTGCCAAGGAATTTGGATTTTCAAAACAGGCATTTTTATAAAACAATATTTGCTTTTAAAACAGCATCAATTTTAAACCCAATATCTATTTTAAAAGCAATGCTTATTTTTAAACAGCATCGATTTTAAAAACAGTATCTATGTTAAAACCAATACTTCTACTTAAAACAGCATTGATCTTAAAAACAGTAAATATTTTAAAACTAATGCTTATTTTTAAAACAGCATTGATTTTAAAACCAACATTTTAAAAGCAATTTTATTGCTTTATTTTTGCTATATTTTTATTGCTATATTTTTATTTTAAAAGCAATACTTCTTCTTAAAACAGCATTGATTTTAAAACCAACATCTATTTGAAAAGCCATACTTATTTTTAAAACAGCATTGATTTTAAAACCAATATCTATTTTAAAACCAATACTTATTTTTAAAACAGAATTGATTTTAAAACCAACATCTATTTGAAAAGCAATACTTATATTTAAAACAGCATTGATTTTAAAACCAACATCTATTTTAAAAGCAACGCTTATTTTTAAAACCCTCCTTATTTTTAAAAAGAACGCACGTATTAAAACCAACATTTATTTTTTAAATATTCCGGTTTTTCCCCTCAGGAAAATGTTTCTTTTTTTTTTTTTTTCTTTCCAACCTGGCAGGGGCCAAAAAGCCTGAAATCCCCCAAAAAGCCTGAAATCCCCCAAAAAGCCCGAAATCCCCCAAAAAGCCCCGGAGAGCGAGGCCCAGGGGACGCCACTCACCTGCAAGGTGTCGAAGCCCTTCTCCAGGTAGGAGCCACATTTTTCCCTCTCTCCTGTGGAAGCGTAAAACTTGCTCCACCAGTCAATGAATTCCTCCTCCTGCAGCAGCAGATCCCAAAGTTACTCATCTCCCAGGGAAAATCCCAGGGAAGCAGCAGCAGCTCCCAGTTTGCCGGAGCTGAACTCGCACCACGCCCAGCGCGCCACCAGGCCGGGATCCCCCCAGAGCTCCTCCAGCCCTGGTTCCAGGGCATTTTTGGGATGATCCCAGCCCAAATCCACAGCAACACCGGGAACCTTCTCCGGAGAGGACGGTTCTCCACGGGAGGGTGAGGTGGAGCTCCCGGGAAAAACACTGGAGCATTTTTAGGGAGATTGTGGCCATTTGGAAGGTGGTTTTCCCGGGATCTCCGGGCAGGACCACGCAGGGAATGACACAAATGAAGTCTGGTGCCAAGATTTTGGGAACAGGGATGGACTTCCCAGCTGTGTCCCAGCACCACCCAACCCCCCATCCCAACAGAGCCCGGGGAAACGAAGGAATCCATCAAATCCAGATATTCCCACTAAAAATTCCAGGGTCTCCAGAGGGACAAAACCCTCTTCCCATGATATCAGACCCAAACCCAGGAAAATCCCACAGACTTTCATCTCCCACCAGGAAGGACCAGTTGCCTCATTCCCTGTGCAAACCATTCCAGCTCTAAGGATGCTGTTCCAGGAGGAAAAACCATGGATTTGACTAGGATCCCATTTTTCAAATTGCCAAAGCAAAGCTGGAGGGGCTTTCCCTGCGATCCATGACACATTCCCATGAAACATTCCCACAAAATAACGACGCCTTACTTTAGAAGGCCATAGAATTCCAGGCTAATGCAGGAATTACACCAGAGGTTTACTGGAATTCTGCTGGAAGCCAATGGTGCAGGATTTCAATTGGACAGACGTTGGATTTCATGGGAATATCACACAAATTAACTCCCTTTTTTCTTTTTTTGGAAAATCCTACTTTGCCTTCCATGACTTCCCCGGTTTTAGTGTTTCAAAAGCTCCTCTTGGAGCTTCATGGCTTTACTGGGACATTCCCGGGGGTTACAAGGAAAGCACTTGGATTCATCCCAGGACTTACCCATGGGATCGTCTGCAGCCCCAAGGAAAGAGGGGGGATAAAGATTTTAGTGGATTTTTACAGATGTCACAACAAAAAAATGGAAAAAATTAAAAAAGGGAGGGAGGGGGAGTAGCTGGAATGTTAATAGGGAAGGGTAGGAATCCATTTGGGAATGGGACAGGCGGGGAAAGCAATGGATCCACCACGGCAAGGATGGATTGAGGGATTTCATGGAGCGATCGGAGGGGGCCAAAATCCCCTCCAGGGATCCCAAATTCACTCCTATGTATCCTAAATCACCTCCAGGAATCCCAAATCCCTTGCAGGTATTCCAGATTCCCTCTAGGAAACTAAAATTCCCTCGAGATGCCCAAATCACCTCAGGAAAGCCAAAATTACCTTGGGATACCCCAAATTCCCTCAGGATAGCCCAAATCACCTCCAGTATCCAAAATTCTCTCCAGGGAGTCAAAAATCACCTTGGGATATCCCAAATCACCTCCAGGTATCCCAAATCCCCTCCAGGGAGCCAAAGTTCCCTCGGGATAGCCAAAATTCCCTCAGGATATCCCAGAACACCTCCAGTGGTTTATCCTGGACATGGTCCAGAGGGTCTCCAGGTCGGGATCTGTTCCCTGAGCCTGGACTGGTGGCTGAGGGACCTCAGGCCTCCTGCATTCCCTCTCCAGCTTTTCCATGGATCTCACGGGATCAACCCCCAGCTGAGCATCACTTGGGGATAAATTTAATACCAAGGGATCGAAGCCTCACGTTTGAGCTTGGAAAGGAGCTCCTCCAGACCTGGAATTGAATTATCCAGAGGCTCCCTGTCTCCCCATCCCTGTTCCCTGTTCCCTCTCACGGAGCAGGGATCACCACAAGCTGGGCTGGCACCTTTATGCCAATTCTCCAAGGCTGGAATCATGATCCCAAACATTTTCCCCGCTCAGTACTGGGATAAAGTCCAGGCCTCTCCAGCTCCAGGGAGCCCAGCCTTGGAATTCTCTGCTAACACGGGAAAGGATGAGCAGAATGATCCAGGATTATTTCACCAGGAAGAGCCTGAGTGGGAGCAGTTCATCAGTTCTCCAGGAAAAGAGAAGCAGGAGAGTCCCTTCCGGAGGGGAATCCCAAAGCCAGGAATATCTTATGGCCAAAAGCACCTCTGCTTCCAAAAATACAGAAATTCCCATATTTTTATTTTTTTTTTAATGCCTTAAATCCCAGAAATTCCCCAGCTGGCTGCAACTTCCCGCTTGAAATTTCTGGGATTGGGTTTTGGGCACAGCCAGGGCACTTAAGGAACATGATGAGCTTCCATGGAAACCTCTGGGAAATCAGGGTTGGGATAAAGGCTTGGGATCAGCAGAGCCACTGGCTGCCGCTTCCTTATCCCTTGGGATAACAGGGAATGGGGTGTAAGCTCTGCCTGATCCCCCAGTTCTTCCCTCCCTTGGATCCCGGAACCCAGACCTGTGTCACCCCAACAGCTCGGGGGGTGTTTTCAATCCCGTTTTTTCCCAATTCCAGGCGGAATTCCCTGGGTTTCACCTCATTTTGGTCAGGAAGGCAGAGCCACAGGGATTCCCCCCCCTCGCCCAGGGCTCCCTGTGACCACGAGCCCATCCCACGGGATCTATTCCCGGGACTCCGGGCTTGTCCAGCACATCCCAGCTGTGCCATCATTTGTTGGAATGGCTGTTTCAGTCCGGAGAAAGACATGGAAAGCTGGGAAATTCCCACACCCTGGAACAAATCAGCTGCTGGTGGAACTTAACCCTCAGCAGCACCTTCCAGGGAAACTGAGGCAGGGACAGGATAAGGCCCAGCCAGCAGAGCCTGGAGCGGAGCAGCACCGGGATAACGGGAGCCTCGACCCTTATCCTTGTTCTCCTGGTCACTCTGGCTCTTCCCAGCGGGAATACAGATAATTCCAGCAATAAACCTGCCCACAGAAGCTGAGCCACCGCTTTGGGCTGGGCCAACTCATCCCTCACGTCTGGGAGGCAGAGTTCCTGCTGTGGGAAAGCTCTGGAGCTGGGACGGGATGATCCCTCTGGAGCTGGGACGGGATGATCCCTCTGGAAAAAGCCTGGACGTTCAGCTGCCCAGTCCTTTCCCCTGGTTCCTCCAGCCCATCCCAGGACCTGCAGGAGCTCTGGGCTGGGCTGGAGGCAGGAGCACTTCTGCCTCCAGGAAGGAATTCCTGCCTGGGAGGGTGGGGAGGCCCTGGAATGAATTTCCCAGAGAAGCTGTGGCTGCCCCTGGATCCCTGGAAGTGTCCAGGGCCAGGTTGGAGCAACCTGGGCTGGTGGAAGGTGTCCCTGCCTGTGGAACTGCACGGGCTTTAAGGTCCCTCCCAACCCAACCCTTTCCACGATTCCACGGTGGGAATCCAGCATTCCCTGCAGATGGATCAGGGAGAGCTTTCCCCCCTCCCCAGGGCCTGTGTCCCGGTTGGGAACAAAGGGAACACGAGGAACACGGTGGGAGGCGGCGCTGGCCTGGCAGCCATTCCCAGGAGGAGACATCCAAGGCCAGCAGCTCCTCCAGCCAGAGGTAACTGGAGAAGCCGTGAAATGTAGGCTGGGATCTGGAAGGAACAAACCCAGCAAAGATCCAATTATCCCAAATCATTCCCAGGCTCGGCCCCCGTGGCTTTGGCTCCTCGTGACGGGATGTCTGTGCCTGACAAGCAAAGCTCAGCCAGGGGGGGACGGGGAGGGACGGCAGGGAAAGGACCTCGGAGGGATTCCCGGGGAACGGAGCCTCCTGCTCGGAGCCTCATGGCTCAGGGGTGGGTCGGGGCTGCTCCTGAACTCCTCTCCTCTGGGAGAGGCCCAAGAACCATGGATTCATGGAATCATGGGATGGGTTGGGTTGGAAGGGACCTTAAAGCCCACCCAGTTCCACAGGCAGGGACACCTCCCACCAGCCCAGGCTGCTCCAGCCTGGCCTTGGACACTTCCAGGGATCCAGGGGCAGCCACAGCTTCTCTGCCCAACCTGGGCCAGGGCCTCCCCACCCTCCCAGCCAGCAATTCCTTCCCAATCTCCCACCTCTCCCTGCCCTCTGGCACTGGGAAGCCATTCCCTGTGTGCTGTCCCTCCCTGCCTTGTCCCCAGTCCCTCTGCAGCTCTCCTGGAGCCCCTTTAGGCCCTGCAAGGGGCTCTCAGCTCTCCCTGGAGCCTTCCCTTCCTCAGGCTCAACATTCCCGGTTTTCCCAGCCTTTCCTCCCAGCAGAGCTGCTCCATCCCTCTGACCATGCTGGGGCCTCCTCTGGACTCTCTCCAGCAGCTCCACGTCCTCCCTGTGCTGGGATTCCTCCCAGACCCACCTCCTTTCCTCTGGCAGGAAGGGAACACCATGCCAGGTGGAGCTGCCACGCTGCCAGGCAGCAAGGGGGTCTCTCCCAGCAGGAAATGCCTCTTCCCATTTCCACACGCACACAAATCATGGACAGAAGTCATTCATGGAGCAAGGAAGCTGGAACTGAAGCGATACCTACACGAGGCTGGGCCCCCGGAGCCGGGATGTTAATTAGTGCAGAGCTGGTCACACCCTCGGCAAGCTACAAATTAAAATGATCCGTTAGCCATGGAATTAGGGGGATGAGGGGGAGCACACAGCGGCAAAAGCACCATTTGGGAGAAATCAAGGCAACGAATCCCAGGAAATCTGGGTGAGGCCTCCCAGGAGGAGGCAACCTCGGCAGGGTTTTTATGGCTGTTCAGCAAACTGGACACAGTTACAGGGAATAAATGGGATATTAACGGGAAAAACGTGGCATGGAAAAGCTGTTAATACTTTTCAGTGGAGGAGGGAATCTCCCTGGACACAACGGGGCGCGTTCATCCCGGGAGGGATCTGGGCCGGGGGGGTTAACGGGATTAGCAAAGCTCAGGACCAAGGGCCAGCTCCGTGCTCAGCTTGTCCTGGGCAGCCCAAGAGCTGCCATCACTGCCCTGGGCACCAAGCTCTGCTCCTGCTTCCCAAGGGTTGTCCCTTTGAGGTGGGAAAGCGGGACAAACGAGATGTTCTTCCCAGAAAACATCGGCCCGATCCCAACAGCATTCCCTGAGCTCCTCCCCCAACACGCTGCTCTGAGCCCCCCACCCCAGACCTGAAACAAGCTGAAAACACAGGGAGAACATTCCCTGAGGCTCAGCTCCAAGCGGGACACTCCCAGCTCTGGGAGCCTGCTGGGAACGGCCCCTCCATGATTTATCCGTGAGCAGAGGGACAAACCCCCGCTCATCCCTGGGGGCTGCACATGGACACCACGGATGTCCTTCCCCGGCTGCTTCCCAGGGGATGACCCCACGGAGAACAGGGAACGCAGAGCAGGCAGGACCTCGGCCCTTCCAAAACCCCACTCTGACTCCATGTCCCAGACTGGAAGGGATCAGCCTGGAAAAGCAGCTTTCCCATGGGTTTGAGGAGGTTTTCCCGGCCCCCCGGGTGACCACGATGTGGTTCCTGTGCACACAAAGTGCTCTGAACTCCACATGAACTTCTCATCCCCCCTGGATGAGATGGACAACATTCCCCAGTCCTGGAGCGGGGGGGATTCACCTCTGCTTGTTTTCCCTGTTCCAGAGGAGGACAACAGAGGGATCCTTTGTTCCCAACATCCACCGGAGCGGGGACCAGGGCCAGGCCTGGCAAGGAGGGAGAAAAGCTCTGGAGCCACACACTGAAACACCTCCCTGCACAATCCTGGCTCCTGCTTCCAAGGTCACGGCTGGGAGAGCCCTGGGAATGGGCTCCTGGCCTGGGATCCATCCCTCTTTCCCAGGGAGAAGGAGCAGGATGGTCTCTGCAGGCTGGGAGGGCTCCGTGAGTCCCCAGATCTGTCCCCCAACGGGAGCAGAGCGGGGTGAAAGGACCCTGATCATCCACCCCCATCCCAACCCTGTACCCCTCCTGGGCAGGAGCAGCTTCCAGGGCCAAGATTCAGGGGTCAGGGAGGGAGAAGGTGGGAATTTCGGTTTGGCTTTCCAGGAACAAACTCCCTCCTCTCCCCAAACAACAAAAGGGAAAGACAAACAATCAGAGGAGGACAAATGTGGGGTCAAAGTGAACAGGGCAGGGGTTGTTTGGGAAATGTTTGTTCCCATAAAAAAGCATCAAAATCTTCCACTCTGGAAGGGCTGGAGCGGAGGAGTTTGGCTTTGCCACGTCCCTCTCCCCCTTTTCCTCCTGTTTAAACCATTCCCTGAACATGATGTGAGTTTGGAGATGTTTTCCCTAGGCTTTAAACCACGCCAGGGAACAATGTATGGATTGCAAACCTCTCTCCCATTCCTTCCTCTGGGATCTCTGCAGCTCCTGTGCTGATTCCCTGCTCCTGGGAGCAGCCCCTGGAGCTCCAAATGCTGGGAACACCTGTACAGAGGGGGGGTTGTGTCCCTATCCAGGGGTTTCATTCCCCAAAAGCTGATGGGAGCAGGGTTGGCCACATCCCGATGAAATCCCTATGAGGTTGTGGGTGGGAGAGCCCTGGAGACCCCAGGGATTCCCAGAGGGAAGAGCTGAGCTGCTCCACCTCTCCCAGCTCCAGGAGCACCACAGGAAAGTGCACGTGACTCCTGTTGTCCCGTAGGGTTTTTGGGAAGAAAGCCTTGCCTGTGGGTCACAGATTCATGGAATCAGGGAATGGGGTGGGCTGGGAAAGACCTCAGAGCCCATCCTGTCCCACCCCTGCCATGGGCAGGGACACCTTCCACCAGCCCAGGGTGCTCTAAGCCCCGTCCAGCCTGGCCTTGGACACTTCCAGGGATGGGGACTTGGAGTGGGAGCACCAGCTCGGGCGTGGGAGAAGTGGCCAGGACAGGGCCAGTCCAGGCTGGAATGCCACAGCCACAGGATTTGGTGGGAACTGGCCAAAATCTTCATTCCCAGCTTGATTTGGGAGCCCAGGCCAAGCCCACCTTGGGACACGACCCCAGGGATCCGATGGCACCCTGAAATCCTCGGGAACAGAAACACTGGGGAGCCACTGAGGGGGTGGACAAAGAGCAGGACTGATGCCCAGGTTCCACACCTTACTCCCCATCCCTGGAAGTGCCCAAGGCCAGGAAAGGCGAGGCAGGAGTCACCCGAGGGGCAGATCCCTCCAGAAGGCTGAGGCTCTTCCAGCCCGAGGTTCCCTGTGCCCCCCCAGCCTTTGGAACAGGGAGAAAGGCAAGTCCAGCACGTGACAAGGGCACCGAAGGGACAGGAAACCACGGAAAGCTGCACCAGACCTTCCTGGCACCACTCCCAGCTGCTCCTGGGCCACCAGGATCACCTCTGGATCCCCTCTGGGTCACCTCTGGGTCACCACTGGATCTGCCCCCCTCGACACTGGCAGGGCTGCCCCAGAGGGGACACACAGGGAAGGAACACAGGGATTCTGGAAATGGGAAGCTCCAGGGAGGAGACCAGTGGCATGTCCAGCCTGATCCATCCACGAGGGACAGCTGAGATCCCTCCAACTCACAGCACAGGGAGCTTGGAACACCCCCCTCCTTCCCTGCCAAAGCTGTGCAGCTCCACCACCGTGGATTCCGGAGTGTGGATCCTGCAATCCCAGTCCCACCAGGACCCTCTGCAGAGCAACTGGAGCTGCTGGAAGCAGCAACGGGGATCGGAAGTAGCAAAGGAACCTTCAAAGAGGAAAACTGGGAAAAGGAGACCTGGCATGGGGCGAGGATGACGGAATCCCAGGGAACCTCTGCTTCCAGCCTGGCCTTGGGAAAACCGTCCCACCTCCCAGCACCAGGTCACCTCCCAGTGCTGGGATAAATCCCTCCAAAGCCTCTTTGGGACAGTGCCCATCCTTCCCAAGGAATGCCAAGGGATGACTCCAGACCTTGCCCAGCCTCCAATCAAACCCTGTAGTGAGGAGGAGACACCAAAGGAAGAGCCTGGAGTGGAGAGAGTCCCTCGTCCTCTCCCGGCGGAGCAAATCCAGCCCTCACACCAACCCCAGGGAAGGAGGATGAGTTTGGGATGTGCAGGTGGAGAAGCAGGGGTGGGAACACCAGGGGAAGCTCCAAAAGGGTCTCCAGAGCCCACAAAGATCCTGTCCTTCCCCCGTGCCGTGTTTTCCGTACCTGCACAGGGATCAGGGGCTCCCTGTCGTCGATGTCGATGAGGACGTCGTCCCTGGGCGTGAGGCTCCCGTCGTCTGCAAGGACAGCACGGCACGGCAGGGCAGCCAGGGACACCCAAAGCCTTGGCATCGACACCCCGCAGCCCCACCAGGCCCTTCACACCACCCACAGCTCATGTCCCTGATCCCAACCTCTCCCAGAGCCTTGACACCACCAAAAAACTCATCTTCAAGATCCCAACCTCATCCAAACCCTTCAAACCATCCAAAAATTCATCTTAGTGATCCCAACCACTCCCAGAGCCTTGATGCCACCCACAGCTCATGTCTGTGGTCCCAACCTTGCCCAGTTAAAAACCCCAAAGCCAAGACAACTTGGGATCAAACTCCAGGAGTGATCCCAACTTTGTCCAAAGCCTTCACAGCACCCAAAGCTCATCTTCACAATCCCAAACTTGTCTGGACCCTCCACAGAACCCAAAAACTCATCTTCATGATTCCAACCTTTCCCAGAACCTAGATGCCACCCACAGCTCATGTCTGTGGTCCCAACCTTGCCCAGTTAAAAACCCCAAAGCCAAGACAACTTGGGATCAAACTCCAGGAGTGATCCCAACTTTGTCCAAAGCCTTCACAGCACCCAAAGCTCATCTTCACAATCCCAAACTTGTCTGGACCCTCCACAGAACCCAAAAACTCATCTTCATGATTCCAACCTTTCCCAGAACCTAGATGCCACCCACAGCTCAGGTCTATGATCCCAACCTCTCCCAGACCCCTCACACCACCCACAGCTCATGTCCATCATCCCAACCTCTCCCAAACCCCTCACACCACCCACAGCTCATGTCCATCATCCCAACCTCTCCCAGACCCCTCACACCACCCACAGCTCATCTTCATGCAGGCTGACCAGCTTGGCCCAAGGACAGCCCATCCCACCAGCCAATCCCAGAGCTAAACTCATCCTTGGAACCTCCCGGGATTTTTGGATCGGGACTAGAGCTGGGCTGAGCTCAAAGCAACGTGGAGAGTGACCCACGGCCCCTCTGGAGAAGGCAGGGCTCCAGAAAGGCTTGGACAAAGACATGGAGTGACTGGACAAGAGGATTGAGCTGAAGGAGGGCAGGGATAGGTGGGATATTGGGAAGGAATTGCTGGCTGGGAGGGTGGGGAGGCCCTGGGACAGCTTGGGCAGAGAAGCTGTGGCTGCCCCTGGATCCCTGGAAGTGTCCAAGGCCAGGTTGGAGCAGCCTGGGCTGGTGGAAGGTGTCCCTGGTGGGACTGGGTGGTCTTTGAGGTCCCTCTCACCCCAACCCGACCCAACCCAACCCAACCCAACCCATTCCCCGGGGCCAGGAGGGTGCCAGAGCCATCCCTACCTCCGTGCCCGTGGGGCGCCGCCGTGTCCTGGCTCTGGGGGTCCCAGTAGAAGGGCTCGAGGGAGCGCACGGAGCACTGACCCACCACGGGCCGGCGGCCGAAGGGCCTGTTGTCGATGACCTTGATGACGATGGGGGGGCTGTAGAGGCTCTCCTTGGGCAGGCGCTGCGGGAACGGGGAGGGCGGTGAGGACACCAGGGAGAGGGGGCAGAGGTTCTGCACCCCCCAAAAACAACGAGGGCAGAGTCAGCTTCACCATTCGGGGCTTTCTGATGGGGCTCCCCCGTCCTTCACCAGAAAACCCACTTTTGTGAGCTCTGAGGTCCTTCCCCATAAGATAATTTCTGTGGGACCCCCGGGTCCTTCACCATAAAATCCACTTTATGAGCTCTGAGGTCCTTCACCATAAGATGATTTTTATGGGACCCCCCAGGTCCTTCACCAGAAAACCCACTTTTATGAGCTCTGGGGTCCTTCACCATAAGATCACTTCTGTGGGACCCCCAGGTCCTTCACCATAAAATCCACTTCTATGAGACCTCCAGGTCCTTCACCATAAAATCCACTTCTATGAGACCTCCAGGTCCTTCACCATAAAATCCACTTCTATGAGACCTCCAGGTCCTTCACCATAAGGTGCATTTTTATGGAGCTCTGAGGTTCTTCACCCTAAAATCCACTTTCATGGGACTTTGAGGTTCTCCACCATAAGATTTATTTTTGTGGGACCTCCGTATCCTTCACCACAAGATCAGTTTTTATGGGACCTCCAGGTCCTTCACCATAAGGTGCATTTTTATGGCACTTCGAGGACCTACATCACAAGGTACATTTTTGTGGGACCTCCAGGTCATTCCCTATAAAATCCACTTTTATGGCACTTTGAGGTTCTTCACCACAAGGTTCATTTTTATGAGATTGCAGGTCCTTCACCACAAAATCCATTTTGGTGGGACCTCCAGGTCTTTCACCACAAGATTAATTTTTATGACATCCTGCACCAGAAGGTGCATTTCCATGGGACCCCCAGGTCCTTCCCAACCAACCCCACCCCTCAGGGCCCTCACCACTTCCATGTAGAGCACGGAGACGTCGAAGTTGGGGTTCTTCTTGACGTTCTTGATGACGCAGGACTGCACGAGCTGCCCCCCGCACTCCACCAGCAGGCTGGGGGAGGTGACACTGGCCAGCTGGAAGCTCTTGAGGTTCCTCAGCCCCCAGGCCAGGATCTGCAGGGGGAGGGACGGCAAGGGCTGAGCCACACCTCTGCCACCGCGCATGTCACCAGCGGGGCAGGTGAACGTCAGGGGTGGCCCTCCACGGAGAGGGGACCCAGTGGGGGGAAAAGTCGGCTGTGCACGGAATCACCAAGGCTGGAAAAGCCCTCCAAGGTCATGGAGCCCCCCCTGTGCCCGATGCCCCCCTTGTCCCCCAGCCCAGAGCACTGAGTGCCACGGCCAGGCCTTCCTTGGGCACCTCCAGGGCTGGGCACTCCAAACCTCCCTGGGCAGCCCCTGCCAAGGCCTCACCACCCTTTCCAGGGAGAAATTCCTCCTCCTGTCCCCCCTGCCCCTGCCCTGGCCCAGCTGGAGGCTGTTCCCTCTCCTCCTGTCCCTGTTCCCTGGGAGCAGAGCCCGACCCCCCCCGGCTCCCCCCTCCTGTCAGGGAGTTGCAGAGCCAGAAGGTCCCCCCTGAGCCTCCTTTGCTCCAGGCTGAGCCCCCCCAGCTCTGGGGGTTCTCTGCATCCCAAGGCCTGGTTTGGATCCCATTCCCAGGCAGGCTGTGACCCCGTGCCAGGCTCACCTGGATGTGCCAGGCTCACCTCGATGGCCGTGCGCTGCAGGACGGGTTTGATGCCCTGGGGCACCATGTAAATGTTGGGCTCCCGCTGCGGGGGCGGGAAGGGAAGGTCGGAATCCGCCGACTGAGGGAGCAGAGAGGGAAAGGACACGTCAGGAACCACAGGAGGGGACAGCGACTCCCCTCTGCATCCCCCCGGAGTCTCCATCTCTCATCCCCCCTCGGGAAGTCCAGGACAGCCAGAGGGGGAATGAGGGCTGGGGGAAGGATTTCACTGGAAAACTGGATTTTTCCCTTTAATCCGAGCCTGGAGAAGATCAAACATCTGCTGAGAGCGACCCCTGAGCGTTCCCAGGGAAATAGGAGGGATCTGCCCTCCAGCAAGTTCAGCCCTTTTTGGGGAAGGGTGGGGTGGAACCAGATGTGTCCCACCAGGATCACGGTGGGACAGTTCCAGAGGGATGAGGAGAGGGGAGGAAGCAGCAGCAGCAGGTTCAGATTTGGGCAGAGTGGGATGCTGGGAGCAATCCCCAAAAAGTAGTGAATTAGTGGGAGCAGCACCACGGGATGGGGGTTTGGCATCACCCCTGGATGTGGGAAGGGGCTGCTGCTCCTGCAAACCACACAAACCATCATCCCACAGGACAGGGCTCAGGGAAAGCCACCCCTGCACAGTGGCCAGGCAGGGAGAACTCCAGCAGGGTGATCCCAAATCTGGGAAGCACGTGAGGGATCCAGAATTTGCCTTCTGAGAGGGGCAAAGCGGGAACCAGAATTCCCTGGACACTCGTGTTCCTCTGGGCCTGAATCTTCCAGTCCGGAGCCACCAAAAAGGCAGGAATGAAAGGAAGGCCTCTGAAAATGCCACCCCTCAGACGAGGGCAGTTGGGAGCAATTTAGGAACCTGGAATTCTTTCCAGGCTGGAATATCACGGCATTAAATCCAGAGTGTTTCTGTTCCAGTCACAGGATTGGGGCAGGTTTATATCTGGGCTTAAATCAATGCTCCACAAAGGGATTCTCCATGTGGCACATGGAGAATCATGGAATGGTTTGGGCTGAAAAGGACCTTAAGGATCACCCAGTTCCAAGGCCCCGCCATGGAGCTTTAATTTCCACTGGGAATTGCTGAATCAAGCTGGGGATTTGGGGTAACTCCATTTTGGGGCAGGTGTCCGGGTTTCCCACATGGGGAATCCTCCATCCCATGATCCAGGTGCTCGCAGAGGGGGTTAGTGCTGGGTGGGAACAGGTAGGTTATCCAGGAGCTGAGTCCCAAGGAGAAGGGAGAGCATCCCCAGCATCACCCGGGAACCCCCTGCTTCCCAAAATCCTTCATCTGAGGCTGCTCAGACACGGAATCACGGAATGGTTGGGGTTGGAAGGGACCTCAGTGATCAATCCTTTGGGAAATCCTTATGGGATGAAGGGAGAACTCGGGGGCAGAGCTCCTGCCTGTCCCTCCCCCCTCTCCAGGTTCAGCTTCGGAAGCCCCGGGGGACACGTGGCTTCCAACCCTGCACCGCCTCCAGCTGTTCCCAAATCCTTCTCACTCCCTGCTGCTCTCCCGGGGGTTTTCCAGTCGCTCTCTGGCTCCCAGTGATTCCAGGAGGATCAAATGTTCCACCAGACGGACAGAAGTGAGCAGGGGGTGCCGGGGATGAGGCAGGAGCAGGGAGGGATCAAGGAACAAGCAATTCCCAGGCACAGCTCTCACCCAGCCACAGCGGGCAGGAGGGAGGAGACATCCAGGAAAGCACCTGCTGGCATCTGGGATGGCTTGGACAAGGACAAATCAGAGGGAATCCGGGTGGGAGGGAGCTCTGGAGATCGGCTGATCCGACCCTGGCTCTGAGCCGGGGCTGGAAGAGCGACGGGTGAAAGCCAGCACCGACCAGCCCAGTGAGCCGGGGTTGGAAGCGTCTCCCAGCTGGAATGGGAGCTCCAAGGAGGGCTTAAACCCCAGAGTTTGGAGGGGATTTGGCCCCAAAAGGCCATTCCCAAGCAGAGATGGAGCAGGAGGATGGTCCCAGCCCGGTCCTCCGGGAGCACCACGAGCCGAATTCTCCACGAGGCACTGGAGACTCAGGCTGGCACCAAACTTTGGGATGAGGCGCAGGGGGATAGGTGGGATGGGGGTCCCACAGGGTAGGAGGGCCAGGCCAGGCCCTTCTGGAGGAGCTGCTCTCCCGGAGAGTGCCTGCTGGGATTTTGCTTGGATTTCTGGGAAAAGGAGGGGGACATAGGAGAGCAAAATACCCATTGCAGGAGCCCCTCGGAGAACAAGGCCGGGAGGCAGAGCTGTGGAATTCCCATCCAGAAATGGGAATAACACGGGAGAAAGAGCAGAGAGATGATTATGGTCACACCAACCCATCGGAGCACAGGGGTGGGCCCCGCTCCCCCAGGAAAGGCAGCCTGGAAAATGTGCTCATCCCATCCAATCCGACCTTTCTGGGGAACGTGGCCAGGCTCTCTGCAGGCCTCACGTCCTTCCCTAGCTCATCTCCCAGCTTTTGGGGTCACCTGGCTCCAAGGGCCACCCCAACACTCCAACAGACGTGTCCCCTCTTCAGACCCCTGCCTGGAGTTTTCCAGGATACAACTTCACCCCGTGGGGATCTGCTCCAAAGGAACCACAGGGTCTGGGCACAGACTTGGACAGGCTGGGATCCTGGTCTTGGAATCACGGGATCATGGAATAGCTTGGGTTGGAAGGGACCTCGAAGGTCATCCACTCCAAACCTCCTGGAACGAGCAGGGACACCTCCCACTATCCCAGGTTGCTCCAAGCCCCGTCCAACCCAACCCTGAACTTTTCCAGGGCTGGGGCAGCCCCCTCCTCTCTGACGAGAATATTTCCCTCAGAACCACTGGAACAGCCCGGGAAACCCTCAACTCATGGCCAGTTCCCCACGAAAAGGTGGCAGCTGGGATTCCAGCTGAGGTGCAGCCAAGGGGCAGCCCAGAATTCCAGTTCTTCCACGTGTGGTTTGGGAAGGGGAACTCCCCCCGCACACACATCCCACGGAGGTCGAATGTATCCCAACGTGTTCCCTGATCCCATGTTGACTTTCCCTGCCATGGGAACCCCCCCGGGTGACGCACAGAGTCCATCCACCCCGTCCTGCTGCTGGTCCCTCATGTCCCCAAAATCCGGATGCTCCTGGAAAAAGGGGCTCTCCCAGGGAGGCAAATCTGAACCATCCCAAGATAAAAAGCAACTGATCCTTTAAGACTCACCTCGTCCAGGCTGGAGGACAAATCATTCTGGAAAAGAGGAGGAGAGGACAGAATTAGAGGAATTCTCATCCACCAGCCCATCCCAAGGCTCGGAATTGTAGCTGAAACTGAACAGAATCCTGGAATGCTTTGGGTTGGGAGGGACCTGAAAGATCATCTGGTTCCACCCAGGGACACTTTCCACTATCCCAGGTTGCTCCAACGTGGCCTTGGACACTTCCAGGGATCCAAGGGCAGCCACAGCTTCTCTGGGAATCATATCCCAGCCCCTCCCCACCCTCCCAGGGAAGAATTTGTCCCCAATACCCGACTCAAATCTCCCCTTTTCCAGTGGGAAGCCATTCCCTGTGTGCTGTCCCTCCCTCCCTTGTCCCCAGTCCCTCTGCAGCTCTCCTGGAGCCCCTTCAGGCCCTGCAAGGGGCTCTCAGCTCTCCCTGGAGCCTTCTCTTCTCCAGGGGAACCCCCCCAGCTCTCCCAGCCTGGCTCCAGCCCTTGGAGCATCTCCGGGCCCTCCTCTGGACCCTGGAATGGGACACATTTCCCCCCTCTGACAGGTCATAAATAAGCTTTCCCACTTTTCCCGTCTCTTTTCACCAGCTGAAGGACACTGGAATCTCTGCAAGGGGATTCCTTCATCCTAAAATAATTCCTTAGGACAGGGTGGACAAATTGCCCGTGGAAGCTCAAAGAGGGTTCCCACAGAGCTCGGGTGGAGCAGGGGATGGTGCTGGGATGGGGATGGAGCTGTGAGGAGGAGCTGGGAATTACCTCAAAGCCAGGGATGTGATGGACAGCCGGCTGTGGAGAGAAAGCACAATTCCCATTGGAATTCCTGCTGCCACCTCAGCCTGACCTGGCAGGGAACATCAGCCCCACGCTGCCCACCTCCCTGCCCAGTTCCGAACATCCCGGGCACGAGGATTCCAGGGAATCCAGGGCTGTTCTCTGCCCAGGAGGCACCAGCAGACCCTCAACTCCACCCAGGATGTTTTGTGGATCCCACGGGCGCTCCGAGGGCACAGCCCTTCCCAAGGATTCCCCCACCCCTCCGGAGGGCCGAGGGGGAGGCAGAGGTGCCGTCCTGGTGTCTGGGGCCTTGTCCTGGTTCCAGGGGCTGCGCTGGGAGCTCCGAGCAGGAGGGACCCCAATCCCAGTGACACCTGGGATGGGATGGGATGG
>VXAY01005638.1:0-15505 GCA_013399855.1 Oxyruncus cristatus
TCCTTTCCAACCCATCTGACTCTGTTCTATTCTATGATTACCTATTTTATGCAACCTTTTTCGTGCTCTTTTCTTGGCCGCTAAACAACTACACAGGTTATACATAGATTCAAAAAAAACAGGCTTAATCTGACTGTTGATTTAAGACAATGTTTTCATGTGCTTAAATAAACAGGACCATTGAATAAAACCTTCTGCTTGAAGGTGGTGATTGGTCACAGTCACAATGTATTTGGAATAAAGTGTGACTGAGATTTTGGAAAGAATAATGATTGCCTGGTAAATTAGGAGGGCAAATTTCTCCTGTTACATGTATTTAACAGGAAAAAATATAAGCTCGATGTACTAATGTTTGAAGGGCTGGAGGAACAGAGTAATACTGGGAAACACTGGAATGAAAGTGGCAGATTTTCCCGATTTTCTTTTTTTTAATAAAAAAAAAAGGAGTGTGTTAATAAATAACATTGATGGTGAGTAAAATTCTCAGGGCTGATAAACTCCTGCAGTGCTGCCTTCAAGGTCCCTGTTTTTCATGGTGGGCACTGGAATCAAACCCAGCTCCCGCTTCCCTCAAATCCGTATGAAATGGGAACAGAAGCACAGACACACATCACACCCACCCACACATTAAACCTCATCTTGTTTTTTTTTTCTGAAGGAGTAGCATTAGGTCAAAGAAAAATCCTTCATGTGCCATTTACTGGTGGGTTTTTTTCCTCAGAGAAATGGCATTTATTCTCACAAACCTAATTTACTGTTGATGGAAATTTGGTACCAGCACTTGAGGCTAAACAGTGATCTGGAGCTTGCAATAAAACTTGGAGTAAAATTGTGTAATTAAAGCTAAACTGAGAACATGAAACAAATATATGCCTGTATCTCCATGCATGTGATTAGAGACCACGTCCGTTGTTACCTCGTAGTCATATGAGCTCCCAAAATGAAACAGAAATGAAATAGAAATCCTGTCTGCCTGAATGAGGGAGAGAATTAAATCTTCATAGCTGGATTTACTCGAGAAGCATTGAAATCAATCTCTTTAAAAGACATTTTTAAGAACATAAACAAGTGTTGTATATACCCACAGCAAAATTAAATGTAAAAATGTATTGCCTCTGAGGCAGAACAAAATAGTTCCTTGCAGTGAACAATATTGCAGAGTCGCAGCATGGGCTTGGAATTCTATTTCACTGAAGAAGCTCTGAAAAAGAAAAACACATTAATAATAAGCTTCTGTCTGTGATAGTGAAAGTTTTGAAATCCTTGATTTTAGAGTGCCATATAAGTGAGGAAAATCTTTATGGGCATTTTTTTCCCCTTCTCCTTTATTTTTTTATTTCACTTTTGTAGACAGCGACAAAAAAAAAAAAGATACAGGTTTGCTTATCAGGAAATGTTTCCCTCTTCCTCTCTTCCACTCTTCCTCATCCAACCCCCTATGTTGCACCAGGAAATACGTAACTTCACTGAATCAAAGAGAGACAGGAGCAGCAAATTCTTTTTAGTATGATTCCCATATGGACAACCTGAGTCTGCGTCAGATGAAAGCCCGATAAACAATATGACAGCACAGAACTACGGCAGATTTCCATGAAACCTGGTAATCATTTGCCTCTTGTTTTATATTTGGGTATATATGTCTGATGTAACCCTTTCCCCACCTGTGCCCTCTAGTGAAGGCTCTTCTCAGGAAGAGTTGAGCAGGTTTTCCCCCTCAGACTGGGCAGAATTATCAGCACTGGGATGAACTGAAATCCTGGTGAGTTATTCGGGAACAAACACATCTTCTGCGTCTCTGTAACCTCCAAATATCTAGTCATCTTGCAATAGGACCTGGGAAACAGTCAGAAGAGAATTATTCCCACAGGACAAGAGGGAACGGCCTCCAGCTGGGCCAGGGCAGGGGCAGGGGGGACAGGAGGAGGAATTTCTCCCTGGAAAGGGTGGTCAGGCCTTGGCAGGGGCTGCCCAGGGAGGTGCCCAAGGAAGGCCTGGCCGTGGCACTCAGTGCTCTGGGCTGGGGGACAGGGTGGGGATGGGCACAGGGGGATCCATGGGCTGGGAGGGCTTTTCCAGCCTCGGTAATTCCCTGATTTTATTCTGTGTTTCTGAGATTCTTGATTTTACCACCAGCATGGATGGCTTGAGTAAAATATTTATGTTGCTCGTTTCCTAATGGCAGTTTGTCTGCAGTGCAAGACAGTGAAGGAGAGGAATTAGAACGCACAGAAGAGATAAAGGCACGGAATCATCCTGGAGCTTCACCCTGAGACAGACTATCTTTGTCTGTGCAGCAGATGTCCTATATTGACTTTAATATCTTGCAAACAGCATGGATGCAGTGCTCTGCATTCTGGGGTCCCCATAGGAAATCACTGCCATTTTCCATAATTCCAGCATTTTTAAAAATCTTGGAAGAGTCTCTTTCAAGAATATAAACAATGGATGTTCTTGAGAATATCCATTTCTCCACCACGTTACTTTTTCCTTTTTTTTTTTTTTTGAGTCACTGTAAGTCCTTTATGAAGTGTCTCATTCCCTGTTCTTCCATTGATGAAAACTTGACTTTAGGTCCTTATGGAGCCTTTCAGGAGGGATCCAACAAGGAGAATAATAATTATTGTTTGACTAAGCTTGTTTGCCTCCCCCAAAAATACAAATTTTCAAGGTCCTAATTTCCACTGGGTTTTTTGTGTGTGTGTGTGTTTTTTTTTTTTGTTTTGTTTTGTTTGTGTGTTGTTGTTGTTGTTTGTGTGTTGTTGTTGTTGGTTGTTTTGGGGTTTTTTGTTGTTGTTTTTGGTTTTGGTTTGTTTGATTGGTTGGTTTTGGGTTTTTTTTTTACAAGTTCTCTTTTCCACAGTTTGACTCTTATTTTTTCCTGCTTGGCCAGATGAAAAGCTTTTAATCTGCACACACTCCTCCTGCTTGCTGTACTCATTTCCCTCAGGAATACTAATATCTGCCAGTGGGAAATAAGTGCTGAACAGCAGCTTCCTTTGTGCTGATCTTATTTAGGAAGGTATTCACCTTGCCCTCCACTGTGTTAAACCAACTAGTGGTTGGAGGTTCTGACCTTTTCTTTCTAAATATAAAAATAAAAATGTCAGTGCAGCTGTAGGCAACTGATTAGAAAATTGCCCTTCCTGGGAGACAAGAGAGAATGACAAAGACCAGGCAGGGAAGGTGCATATTAATTGTCCCTTTTCTTCCTCTGTCCATTAATAGCTGGGTAGGGAGAGAATTATCCACTCATCGCATTGTCACGCTGGTGTTTAGCCCTCACATGGAAGGATAAAGTCAAAGTCTTATATAAGATGATCTCAAAGCATTTTGCGTTGTATAAATTATTAAATCCAATCATGTCCCTGAAGAATCAGCTGCTGAGACCCCTGAGGCACTTTGGCTTGATGCCCTGCTTTAGTTTGGTTTGGGAAGTGGTGGCAAGTCGGGCTGAATTAGAGTTGGGAGGCGGCAACACAAGTCTGGAAAAAAGACTAAACAGACAAGGAATGGGCAGGAATTTTTGTTGGAGAAGAGTGTGAGAAAACCAACAGACATGACTGGGAAGGGATTGGAACTGTGGGTTGGAGGAGAGATTTCAGAGTGCAGCAGAACAGCAGAAATCCCGAATCATTGCACCCGATTCCTTTGCCCCAGGAGAGGTGAAATCCGGACCACAAAGAACAAGCAATAGCTGATCATGGGAGTGCAAGGAATGATTTTCTGGGCTCAGCCTCAGAGATCACAGGAAAAAACCCAGAGATTGTCAACATTTGCACTAAGATGAGCATTAATAATCTGTACATTTGCACCTTTTCTGTGTCCCATTTTCATTGCTGGGTTGTACAGGCAGACCCCACATGTTGGTGAGTCTGACTTCAGTTGAATCCCAAATTAGAATGAATTTTACACAATATATTTGAAGCTCATCTTTTCATTACCATTCTCTTTTTTTTTTTTTTCTTTTTCCTAAATATAGAAGATTCACGTCTTTAGAGTTGTATTTTTAATTAGTGAACCATTTGCTGCTTGGTGAAATCTCGGCTGAAGGCTCTTGGAGTCCCAGATGAACTAATTGCATTCAAGAAGAACAAGATGTGATTTCTGACAGTGCGTGAAGGGTCTGTTTGCCCCATGAAAATCCTGCCATGCTTCATCCATGCTCTGTTTGTAAGGACCTGAAGACCCCAATGTTTTCCACAAGACAAAGAACCCTTGATCAGTTGGGTTCCTCATTTATTTATGTGCTTTTCCTTGGACATCTGTAAAACAAGCAGGAGGCAGGAGGCCCACGACATTTAATAATAAACCACTTGTATCTTAGAACTTGTTGTGTCAGAAACTACTGTACAAACTTTCTGCTGCCTCCTCATAAGTATTTTACTCCATGAGTTCGTGTGGAAGTTCAGCTGTTTCCAGGGGTTTTTTTGAGCTTGCCTTCATTGCCACCATAACAAAAACTTCCACAGTTCATTACCCCTGTGTGATAAAGTCAGGCAGAGAGTTCATTCGTCCGGGCAGGAATATCTGAAATAGATGAACCAAGGGCCAGTTTGACTGTAGTTCATGAGGCAAGGTCTGTAAACACCAGCAAACACTCAATATTTAAAAAAAGGAAATATTTTGTATTTACAAATCATTTAAAAAGGCTGCAGATTTGACAGCACATCAATAGATCACACCCATGCATGGCTGAGCTGGACAGGTATAGATTTTCCAGTTCAATACTTTGTCATCCAACATGAGAAGTATTTTAAACACATTACAAGGTTTCTTCAATAAACCTGAAGCCATTCTCTGCATCAGCTTAAAAATTGAGTTGTTTTTTCCCCTTACATTTATTAAAATAAAGCCTTGTTCCAAAGTCATTTGGTTCACTTAGACTCTCAGTATTCCTTCGGTGTAAAAGCCACATGTTGTGTCCTGGACTCCCAGCATTTGCAAGAACCTCTGCCACTGCCAGGATGAATAAAATTCCCTCCCAAAAGATAATCCTTTCTCATTCTCTGTGGATTACGCTGTTTCTTCACCACTTCTTCAACCAAACCTTGCCCCACCCTTGTTCAAATTCAAGATTAAAAAAAAAAACTTGCTCCTTGCTCTGAGGTTGGGAGTGAGGCTGTAGGATCCCAACAACACACTGACAAATTATTATTGTGGGCAGGAATGTCCTTCGGGGTTGTACCTATTTCATCTCATGGTTATTCACAGATTGAGGCCATCCTGGAGACCAATCCAAGAAAGGCAAGAATTGGTCCTTTCAGTTTTCCGAGTAGTCTCCAAATCCTAAAAGACTGAAAGTTCCAGGTAAATCCCTTCTATTCTCTCCAAGAGTAAAGAATATCCTGCTGAGGAGAGGCTGCCTGGGCAAGAAAAAGAAAGGAGATTTATTTCTGCTTGTGCTGGGAAAGAAATATATAGCAGATAAATCCTCCAGTGAATCTGAGACAGGGACACTTCTCCAAACAGGGGTTTCTCCTGTCTGTTGTGCCTGGCCAGGTAGATGTAAATCAGCATTCCCTGGATGATTAAATGGCTTATTAAAGCATTTCTTAGCAGATGCATGAGATAAAAAAAGTTTGAATTAGTACAGCTGGTGTTGGTATTTCATGGAGGAGGTTTTACTTTATACATTTATTTTAATTTTCACTTTATTTGGGGAGGAGGGGTAAAAAAAAAAAAGCCAGATATTAGTCCAAACTGTATTTTGAAATATCAGCTATATCCCACTCATGTTTGCTGCTCCTACATTTCCTCCTTGCTACCAGCTAACTACATCCTGAAGAAAAATTTAGAAGTGCAGCTACTCCAATTATTATGTGCTATGGACAGAGGATTAATTAGACTGTTGATAAAAGACCTATTTGAAACCCACTGAGTTCATAAAATTATTGCTCTTACAGACCTCAGTGGGCTTCAAAAAAACTCTGACATGCTGTCTGGGGAAAAAAAAACCCTCCCTGGTATATATGGTTTCTATGCTCAGGCCAGGGAGAAGCAGTTCTTTCCGGGATGAGCTTTTCTTGCAGAGATAAAACCAGAGAATGGTTTTGCTGGAAGGTACCTCAAAGCCCATCCAGTCCCCCCCCCTGCCACGGGCAGGGACACCTTCCACCAGCCCAGGTTGCTCCAAGTCCCGTCCAACCTGGCCTTGGACACTTCCAGGGATCCAGGGGCAGCCACAGCTTCTCTGGGCAACCTGTGCCAGGGCCTCCCCACCCTCACAGCCAAGAATTTCCTCCCAATATCCCATCTATCCCTGCCCTCTGGCAGTGGGAAGCCATTCCCTGTGCCCTGTCCCTCCATCCCTTGTCCCCAGTCCCTCTCCAGCTCTCCTGGAGCCCCTTCAGGCCCTTCAAGGGGCTCTCAGCTCTCCCTGGAGCCTTCTCTTCTCCAGGGGAACCCCCCCAGCTCCCCAGCCTGGCTCCAAGCCTGGGATCAATTCAGTGTCCTGCTCCAGACTCATTCCAACAGGTCAACATCTCCAAAAACCTGGGCTGGAAAACCTGGCCTCAGATTCAGGTCTCAACTCCTTTGCACCCACCCATCCCAGCAGGAATTCCAGCAGGAGTTGGAGTCTCCTGCAGGGCTTCCCTGTGCCAGGGATTTGGAGTGACAGGGCTGCAGGACTTGGCCAGTTTGCTCAGCAACACCTGGGACAACCATCCAAACCAACAGAGTCCTTTTCCTGTCTGGCCAAGGGACCAAGCCAGGGATTTGCATTAATTTCATTTATTAAGCTGTTGACATCATAACCAGCCAACAATAAGGAGAAACTGGATTTCATCCAGATGGCTTTTACTCCACCCCAGTTACTTCAGGTGGGACCATCAACAGGAACTTCACCAAACACCACTACCAACCTTCCTTAATCTAAAGCCTTAATAAACATAAATTGAGGAATTGTCAGCCTTTGAAAAATTGTGTCTTCATAGGCCCTGTGAATAAAACCGAGCCAGTGTACCCTCAAAAATACAGGCTGATTTAAATAGCAGGTCTGCAGAGAATGCCAATCCCAGGGGTGAAACACAATTTTATTAAAATATTGTTTTTTAGGCAGCAGACTAATATTCCTTAACCTCCAGGTTCATTAAGTTATGATCTTTTGATAGAACTCCCTATTAAAATTCCAAAGAGGCAGTGAAAAAGTGGAGGAAGTGTGAAGAGATGTGAGTGGCACAAAAGAGTGCTTTGGAGTCACAGGATTCAAACCCAGAGTATTCAGGGAGGATTTTTATAAAAAAGCAGAATTTTACAGTGAGAAATAGAATGGAAATTTTATTGTAATTATGTTGTTTTTCCAAATTTTAGGCTGGTGTTTTCTTTTTGGGGGTTGAGTATCACGAGCCAAATGGGTGAGACGAAGTAGCTGCACCAGACACAAGAGGAGCTTCTGCTTGTTAACAGGAGACCTGTGAGCTGTGCCACCCAAGGGCTGTGGTTCAGGCAGTGCCAGCTCCTGCATTACTCAGAGCCGGTGCCCTCCTCTGACTGCTGCCTCTCCCTGTTCACTGAAGTCCATCAAAACCAGGGTCACAAAGGGGAGCTAATTCTGGAGAGCGTTGCCATTCTTTCAGTCTGACAGGGCAATTTCAGTGTCATCCCAGCTGGTAGAGAAGGAAGGGTTTGATAGGGAATGGTGGGGAAACAGCTGGAGAGGACCAAAAGTGATGACTGAATTCAAGCCCATGTTCAGAGTGAGGTTTCTCTGTCTCTGCAGCTCCAGGCAGATTTTTATCGTAAGTGATTTCAGACCATCTCATTGGAGGGGGTGTGAGTATGAACATTGGAGGGGATTCACCAGCATTCATGACAAGGATGGGTAGGGGAAGAAAAGAGGTGGGATTCTGCCCCTCTGCCCCTCTGCCCCCCAGGTGAGACCCCCTGAGAAAAGTTGCCTCCAGCCCGGGGGAACAACAACACAAGGACATGGAGCTGCTGGAGAGAGTCCAGAGGAGGCCCCAAGATGAGCAGAGGGCTGGAGGAGGTCTGCTGGGAGGAGAGGGGGGAGAGTTGGGATTGTTGAGCCTGGAGGGGAGAAGCTTTGGGGTGACCTCACTGTGGCCTGGCAGGGCCTGAAGGGGCTCCAAGAAACATGGAGAGAGACTATTGACAAGGGATGGAGGGACAGGACACAGGGAATGGCTTCCAACTGCCAGAGGGCAGGGACAGATGGGATATTGGGAAGGAATTCCTGGCTGTGAGGGTGGGGAGGCCCTGGCCCAGGTTGCCCAGAGAAGCTGTGGCTGCCCCTGGATCCCTGGAAGTGTCCAAGGCCAGGTTGGACGGGGCTTGGAGCAACCTGGGCTAGTGGAAGGTGTCCCTGCCCATGGCAGGGGGTGGCACTGGATGAGCTTCAAGGTCCTTCCAACCCAAACCATTCCATGATTAATTCTAGGATTTGTTCTGTGATTCAATGTAATCTTGTTCAATTTTGAAATTACTGGGGTTATTGCAGCTCTTTAAGGGGTCAAAAGGGCAGCAGTGAAAGAGAACCCCTTTCCCTGTGCATTGATGAGTCGGGTGAGTGGAAACCAGGGATGGCTCTGAAATATATGTGCATTTTTACTGGAATGTGCTGGGTTTATAGCAGGGTTTTAAAAGTCTAATGAACAAAGCTATGACTGTCAGATGATCAGTAAAAGATGAGAAAGATTTTAGGATTAGCATCAGAAAACTCTTAAAAGGCAGCAGGAGAGAAAGGAAAAATATAACTTTCATATGAATATAAAATGGACAAATACACAGAGGGGCCATTGCTCAGCTGTTGCTTTGCCTTCACTTCTTTCATGTTTTCTCTCTGCATTGTTTTCCCCCTGCTCTAAGCATTCCACATGAAATGAGTTCCCATTTCCTCACCAGTACAATTCCTTGTCCTGCCTTCGTGCAGGTGTTGGGTAATTCCACGTAACTGAGCAACACTTCCCACGAAATCACTGTCAAAGAAAACCCCAAAACGTGGAGAAGAGGAAAAGAACATTCTGACTGGTAACAAATTCCACCAAACTCCTCTTTGTGCCATCTAGAAAATGCCATCTTCTGTTTCTAAGATGGCATTGAAAGCTGTCAAATACACCCAGTGTCACTATTTAAGACTTGGAGATACCACCTAACTCTGCACTGAGCAGAGAAAACTGTGTTGATCTCCTGTAAAAAGGGTTCAGGAAGCAGAACAACTTTGCTAAAAAAATCCAACTATATGAATTTGTTTGGTTATTTATTTTGATTATAGCTGGGGTTGTCCACACTGCAATGCAGCAGGTTGAAGACATAGATTTCAACCCATGAGGAATAATAAATGATTAATGCTTTCTAATATCAAGCCAGGACTTCTTGAGTTAAATAAATCTTAGTTGACTGATATGATCTTAGAATCCAGTTTGAATTTGCATTGATGTAAATACTAATTAGCATCACAGAAGTCTGTGTTTGCACTGAATACAAAAAACCAAAATGGTTTTATTTGAATTGCTCTGTTTCTGTGAAGAATTGTAGCTGCACATAACACGTATCTTAAAAAAAATGAAGCTGTCATCTGAAGAAAAAAAATAGTATTTTATTTATTTTTAAAAGTGTTTCAAAATGTTACTGGCCTTTATTTTGAGGTTTTTTTAAGGGTGATGCAAATATTGAGGAAGTTGGGATAGTGCCATGTACCTTTCTAGGATTTTTCTTTTCTTCCTTTCCTTTCCTTTCCTTTCCTTTCCTTTCCTTTCCTTTCCTTTCCTTTCCTTTCCTTTCCTTTCCTTTCCTTTCCTTTCCTTTCCTTTCCTTTCCTTTCCTTTCCTTTCCTTTCCTTTCCTTTCCTTTCCTTTCCTTTCCTTTCCTTTCCTTTTCTTTCCTTTTCTTTCCTTTTCTTTTCTTTTCTTTTCTTTTCTTTTCTTTTCTTTTCTTTTCTTTTCTTTTCTTTTTCTTATTTTTCTAGGATTTCTTCCGATATAATGAGTGTGAGTCCAAAATATCTGTCACCTGCAGTGCTTCCCTGAGAGCTGATCCTAATGGTGAGAAAAAGCCAGGCTCCTGCTGCTGCTGGTCCTGTTCCATGCAGGATGCTCAGGAATAAATGAATTTAGCAATGGAAATACAGGAGAGTATATTTAAGGAAAATGTAAAGCATCAATGAATTCATTAGAGGGTATTAATTGGTATTTAATTCCCGGAAAAGGAGGCAGGAAATGCTGATCATCACTGGGTTGTCTGGAGTGTTCGATTCCCACTTCCTGGAATAGATCTGGCTGAGGTTCCCAAGGACTGTCCCCAGGCCTTGGCAGGCATGGAGCGATCAGCACTGGGAGCACTTTTCTCTGGATTTTTAGCTGTGGCCATCTGATTTTGGAGAGTTATACCCAGATTTAGCAGCCACACAACTAATCCTGAGACAGTTGCTTTAATTCCATAGACATTTTTAATGTACAAGTCTGAATTTAGCTGTGGTGTGTCAGTGAAACACCCTCTTGCTCACTCTGGGTGAAGAACACAAATGGACTTGGATGTCAGGGAAAATGTGCCTTTTCCACTGAAAGGAAAAGATCAGCCGGTTAAATATGAAATTAATATGAAAGTGAAGCTGCTCCCTTCTGGGGGTGAAAATGGAGTGTTGATAAGGTGGAGCTCAGACCTCTCCAAAGCCTCAATTCTCTGTGGGCTTCAGCTCCTGAACAAACAGCAATTTAAGGATTAAATGTCGCAGGAAAACATTGCAGATGCCTCACAACACCTGTGGGAGATGCTGCCCTTTGGACAAGTCAAATATGAAAGAAATGAAAGGTAAAACCAAAGAACCACAGAAAATAAAGTTAATTGAGCTCCAGGGGTCAACCAGCAAACCTGGGAAGGTGACAATACAGTAAATACAGTCCCAATAGATCTTTGAAACACTTCTATAAATTACAATGTTTTCTCTTATACTTTGTTTTAATTAAGGCTGAGAATTATATCCAAGAGCAAGAAATTGGGAATATTGATTGGTGGGAGGTAAAAAATCCTTTGGTGTTTCCTGCTAATGCAGTTCCCACTATGATACTGATAATAAGGGAAGTAAAATAATCCATGGAATATTTATAAATTGTTAAGTCTCCTTGTAGATGTACATCTTTTTCTTGACATTTCTTTGTTCACAGGAAGCACTTTCCCCTTTTTTCGCTTCCTCAGCCCAGCCCAACATGATTTTGGAATTAATAAGTATTTAAAAACCAATATCCTCAAATAAGTTTTGGTATTTCCTTGTCCGACTGTCAGTACATCCCGTCATGGATTAAATGGGTTATTGCACAGTGATTAAGTAACTTCTGCTTATTCTGATATAGCCATAATATTAGTTATTTGGGCAATGAGTTTCATTTATGCTGCACACAATAATATTGTAAAAAAGCTAAATCTAACACTAGAGAAATATCCCATTATTAATAACAATCATATATAGGAATAGCATCGTAGCTCACCCTTGTCAAAGGTAGGAGTGTTGAGGCTGTTTTCTCTCACTGAATGTTGAGTGAGGCCCTGGTTTATATTCCTCGAGCGGTTGTTCCAAACCGAAGGAGCCTTTTCCTAAAACCTTTGCTCAGAAAGTTCTGCAATGCATCGATGTGGAAAGAGAGAAACTCATCGGAGTGTCCTGCCTGAGCCATTTCCACCTTACAGCTTTGGCTCTCAGGGCTGGGCAGCACCCACAGAGAAACCCCACGAAACAAAGAAATGGTTTCGAAGGTTTTGGGAACAGAACTGGAGCCTTGGGCCAAGCAGGTTTGGAAAGGCAAAAGTTAAGACAAGAAGGTCCCTCAAATCCCTTTCAGGTGGAACATTTTGCACTAGAAACATCTTTCTGCCTGTCCTTGCTGAGGGAATGATGGCAAATAAGGCTAACAGAGACTTTGGGAGGTTATATTTCAGTACTCTGAGGAAGGAAATACTACCCAGGAAATTGTCTTCACGCTGTTTTCACCAGTGTTCCATTTTCCTTCTCCAAACTTGGTTATCCCGGTAGATTAAGCCCATTACTCTTGTCTAATTCATCACAGAAAAGACTTTTTCCCCCTGATTTGGATCCTTTTACTTGTTTGATGACTTCTTCCACCTGCCCGTTTGGTATTCCCTTACCTGAGTCATCTCAGCTCTTTCCATCTTTCCTCGTAGGTCATGTTTTCCAGATGTCTAATTATTTAATTATTACATATATATTTTTTATATTTCTTTAAAAATGTGAACACACCTTCCCATGCGAGATTATTTCCACTCTACACTCACAGCTCTTCAGGAAGAAGAGATGGAGTAATTCTTCCCCTGCTCTATTCATTTCCCTTACTTGTTTCATTATTTTAGATTTATTCTAACTGCTCTGGATCCTTTGTCTAAGCTCTGTTTTCTTTCCCTGCCATCTGTGTGTCTTTTAAACTTTCCTTTTCCATTAAAGAAATCTGAGTAAGCAGTTTGGTGAGCCTGACATACACCAGCTTTCACAACTTGGAATATAAATTTGAAAATGTCTTTACTATCACTGGGGATGGGAAGGCGGAGTCTGTCAGAGGAGTGAAAGTCCTGGAGGTGTATATTTTATCTCATTTATATCATTTTATTCCTTTGCACACTCAGGATATTGCTCTTTAATTGTATTTCAGGTACCAACTGGAGGGTAAGGCTTAGAGAAAATTGAGTGGAAGGCGAATAAAATTCATGTGTAGACTGAAAAAGCAAGATGAGAAAGGAGAGAGAGCTGGGAAAGAAAACATTTTCTTCTCAGCAACATTTTGATGCTCGAAGATCTTTCTCATCCTGAAGCTGAAAACCTTTCAGAAAAAACTCTTTCAACACAGTCCTTTCTCCCTACCCCAGTGAGTTGGGAGCATAATATTCTGTGGTGGGTTGGGTTGGATGTTATTGAACCTGGAAGGTGGAACAGATGCCTTCCCATCCAAGCAGGGTGGGGGATTGTTTGGAGCTGGGAAAACAGAAGCAACTCTCCAAATATATTAGTCTCTGTGTATTTCATATATATAGATATACAGAGGGAAAGAGATAGAGAGAATGGGGTTTTTTCTCCAAATTAATACTGTAGTGGTGTAAAACATTAGAAAAATATTCTGCTGGTCTCTGAATTATTCAGGTCAATTTTTCAGCAAATATCTAACCAGACCCCTTGTATTTATGAGTTCTGGGAATGACCTCATCTAACATTGCTAGAATATTGCATAAAGTTGCTCTATCATTAAATAAACATTTTTATTCATAATCTCCAGTCAGATATAAGACATGAAATAAATATAATGGAAAAAACATATTTAAAAATTATCTCGATGAAATATAACATGCTTAGAGTAAAACTGAGGGAGTTCTGTGAATGTTGCAGATGTCACAGGGTGGAACATGTTGAACTGGGTATTGTTGTAATTGTAATCTTGTCGTTTAGGACTGGGCTGTCCAAAATAAGAGTGACACTGAACTCCTTGAACTGCCGTGGTGGCTCTCATTAGTGCCACGTCTTACAAATACTAAAGTCCTGCTTTGTGCCTGGACTCGTCCCAGACGACTGGAAGTTGGCAAATGTCACACCAATCCACAAAAAGGGCCGGAAGGAGGACCCGGGAAACTCCAGGCCTGTCAGCCTGACCTCAGTGCCTGGCAAGGTTATGGAGCAGATCCTCCTAAGTGCAATCACACAGCACCTCCAGGATGGACAAGGGATCAGACCCAGCCAGCACGGGTTTAGGAAGGGCAGGTCCTGTCTGACCAGGAGTGTTTGGTCTCTTCTCCCAGGAACCAGCAGTAAGACAAGAGGGCTCGGTCTTAAGCTGTGCCAGGGGAGGTTTGGGTTGGACATCAGGAAGAAATTCTTCCCAGAGAGAGTGCTCAGCCCTTGGAATGGGCTGCCCAGGGAGGGGTGGGGTCACCGTCCCTGGAGGTGTTGAAGGTGAGACTGGATGTGGCATCAGTGCCATGGGCTGGGAACCACGGCGGGGTTGGATCAAGGGTTGGACTGGATGATCTTGGTCCTTTCCAACCCAGCTGATTCTCTGATTGTATGACTCTGAGGGTGTTATTAAACAATGACACTGCCAACACCACTTCATCCTGTCTCTACTGACCTCTGATCTTGCTCAGCCTGTGTGAGGTGCCCTATTTTTCTGCATTTCTCCCAGGTTTCTAAGCAAAGCCTCATCTTCATTGTTTTGAGTGAACTCCATAGATCTGGGAGAGCCGGTGGTTGTGTAAGGCAGCCAGTGTGTTGCTGCAGGTCCTCACAGCCCTTTGCAGTGTGTGTGGAGCTGACAGTGTAGGGCCTGCCTGGAGATTTGTTTCAGCTATGACAGCAATTTTCTACCCACCAGGTGACCATTGGCTACGTTTTCATTACCTGGTTTATAGAATTGCCTGGTGTGACATTTCCTGTATTATTGCAACTCTGGATACTGATAAGAGGAACTTATTGTGCTCTTGCTGAATCATTAAGGTTGGAAAAGACCTTTAAGACCATCCAGTCCAACCCGTAACCCATCACTTACCAAGGGTACCACTCAGTTATGTCCCCAGGTGCCACATCTACAAGGCTTTTGAACACCTTCAGGGGTGGGGACTCCACCACTGCCCTGGGCAGCCTTGCCAGTGCTTGACAACCTTCCATGAAGAAATTTTTCCCAACATCCACCCTGCCCCTGCCCTGGCCCAGCTGGAGGCCGTTCCCTCTCCTCCTGTCCCTGTTCCCTGGGAGCAGAGCCCGACCCCCCCCGGCTCCCCCCTCCTGTCAGGGAGTTGCAGAGCCAGAAGGTCCCCCCTGAGCCTCCTTTGCTCCAGGCTGAGCCCCCCCAGCTCCCTCAGCCGCTCCTGCTGCTCCAGCCCCTTCCCAGAAAAATATTTATTTTCTTCTTCACTGAGATTTGTTCTTCATTATGAGTTACTTTTGTCAGAATGAAAGTGAAGAGAACGTCTGGAAAACTGGAATAAATCAAAGTTTTCCAAGTGATAAGCTCTGGATACCACATATAAAAATATTCCCTGCTTGTATCTAATGATGTCATTAGAATCAGATTTGCCTCCAGGATAAATTCATCAATAGAATAAATTTGCCCTCTTAAAAAATGTGAGGATGAAGGAAAGGGAAGGCCCAGCTGGAGAGTTTTCTGGAAGGAGGGAATGTGAGCTGTGAAATCCAGGATCCAGCAGCACTAATGAGGAGGGAAGCATTGCAGGGTGTTCTGAGCTCTGTGACTTGAAAGGCTCTGAGTACAAGCAAGTTTATTTGAGGCTCTATTAAATGAAGTCTCAGCCAAGACACTGACAGATCACTTGTGGGAAATAGCAGGGATATGCAGCCTTTTCAGGAATACAGACATTTCAAAGAGATTTATTTGGGGAGCTCTCCAAAGGCTTGAAAAACTCCTCAGTCAGATGAAAGTTGGTAACAGGAGTGAAAAAAAAAAACAACTCCACAGACATTAGAAGAAATTCTTCTATAACTTATCTTTTTTTTTTTTTTTTTTTTTTTTTTTTTTTTCCCCTCTTGAGTCTTTTCTTT
>VXAY01005653.1:4632-31871 GCA_013399855.1 Oxyruncus cristatus
TTCCCCCCCCCCCCCGTCATTTTGGGCATTCCAATGCCAGACATCTTTTGTTTGGCTACATATCTGCTTGTTACCATTAAAGTGTGTATTAATTGTCCTGTTGGTAAAAGTAAACATACTTTTTGTAGTCTTCTCCTGCAAGGTGGTTGATTACAGGACTTCTGGCATTGCCCGTATGGGGAAAAGTGCAAATGGTGATTTCACCTCATGCTTTGTGTTTGCAAAACAAGAGAACAGCTTCAATCACTTTAAAAAATATTTTTCTGGGTTTTTGTTGGGGTTGGTTTTTTTTAACGTTTTTTCCCCACCTTCTTTTTTACTCACATTTTTTTCCCAGAAAATGTAGGTAATGGTTTACGAGAAATGAGGAAGTGTATCTACTTATGTGCCCATTTTATTGAGCTTGCAAAACTTTTTTTTCTTTAGGAAACTGGGCTCAACTTGTGTTTACTCAGCTCTTTGCAGCTAAAATGCACAGTGTGGCAATATTTTAAATACAGTCACCGTGTAGCTGTTGCCAATTGCTGATCCAAAATGAGTATCGTAGACTCCATGCTGTATCTGTGCTGCAGTGGCAGGAATTTGCACATATAATGTTTCTCTTGTGAATCTAAAGACAATGTTTGAAGTCCCAGGGTCAGTTTGACTCCTTTGTTCCTGACTCTTCTGTTTACTCCTTCCCTAACACCAACCAATGCATGTGGGATGGGGAATGAGGGTTGTGGTCCACTTGTAAGACTTTGTCTGTGCTTTTCATTTCTCACACTTTTCCCTCCTCCAATGTGGATCCTTCCCACAGGCTGCAGTTCTTCAGGGCTCTACGGGAACAATCTGCTTTCACGATGTTCTTCTCCATGGGCTCCCAGGGAATTTCTGCTCTCACCTATAGTGACCCCCTTCACTGACCTTGGTGTCTGCAGTGTTGTTCCTCTCTCTCAAAACTCCTGCATGGCACTATTTCTCCTTAAAGGTTTTATTGCAGAGCCGCTACCAGCGTTACTGTTGGGCTTAGCTTCAGCCCACTGGAACTGGTTCTGTCCCAGACAGGGGCAACTCCTCGTGTCTTCTCACAGAAGTCCCCTCTGCAGCTCCAGCTATCAAAGCCCCATCACATAAGCCAAATAGACCAAGTTTCTTTGAAAACAGTGCAGTTAGTTCTGCCTCTGTAGACAGAATTTGTCTCTTCCCATCAGCATCAAGCTGTGATGCTTTGTTATTACTATGACAAGACAGGAAGGGTTTGAGTCTCTTCAGAATTCTAAGACAGGTTGTTGCCAGAAGTAGTCTCTTCCTTTGTACAGGACAAAATTTCAAATTGAGCATAAAAATGAAGGGAATAACAAGAAGATAACCAAGTGGATACACAGATTTTAAGGAAGCAGTTTTCCTTGTCTTTTTTTTTAGACTGAAGTAAATAGCTTTCTATTGAAAAGAAATTTTTTGTGGAATGAAAAACCCCCAAAACCTCCTAATGCTGAGGCTGGGTGATGCCATACTCTTCACTTGTTTCCTTGGATTCCAGAGGTCTGTTGTTTTTATCGGCAAGACATTTTCTGTGCTGTTGAATTGTTAGTAAGGAAGAACGAGACTGCATGTACTTTAGAGTGGCCAAGATTACTTTTGGAACTGTTTTGTTGAGGCTTTGCAGATAGGAATGACATATAATTACTTAGACACAGTTGCCCTCTTGAGTGGGATGCTCACTGAGTGCTTCTTTCCTGCAGCAATTCTTTGTGAAGAAGAGGTCCACGTACTGCTGAAAAAAATGATCTATCTATTCTCTTAAGCTTACAAAAAAACCTAGTGAAATGAACTGGGTTTGTTCCAGTAGTCTTATATTTTTTGAATAACATCTATTTTCAAGCTGCCATTCATAATAGAAGAAAGTGTATTCAATCAAATTTTTCTCACACAAAAGCTTAGATTTTCATCTCTGGAGTTTAAATAAATGATGCCACAGCTTTTAGGCCTGCACATGTCTGCAAGCTATAATGTCAGGAAAATTGCAAATGCCAGAGATGATTTTGATGCTCTTTCTCCATGAGCTTTTAAATCACAGTACTGCTTAAATATAGTCCTTAAAGTTTTGGTTTGATTGAACTCAAACTGAGCCCTAAATAACTTGATTTGCAGTCCACTTGAGAATAAGGTATAAAAATATCACATCTAGGCAGAGAAATCTTAGTTCAGTTATAAGAGATGAGGATTTTATTGATAGTTTGGTAACAGCAGAACACAGAACGGCACAGTATTTGGGAATGAAACCATTATAAGTAACTGATCTGCAAAGTCATTTTTTCTCAAAGGCTGAAATGTAATTTCATATAAGTAGGGGGCTAGGATTGTGTTGTTTTGATTTTAATAAGAGCCGGCTCTAGAAGGTTTCTTCTTGCCTGCAATGGCTTGCTAGACCATTTTAAAAACTGATCTGGCAGGAATCAACTTTACACTATACTAATCAACTATTATTAAATGATTCAGTAAAGCACTGTGCATGACCTTGAAGAAATTGTAACTGAGAACTTCATAGCAAAGTATGTTCACTATCATTATCAGCTGTTGAAAAAGTCTGGGATTAAACAGTGTTAAGAGTTAGAACAAGAAAGGTGAAGAAACAGATACTCCTTTTTTTCTGTAGGTTGATGGCAGATGTGTCAACATTCCTCAGTTCGTGTATTCTGAATAGCCACTGTTTATGGAAAAGATCCAAAGTGAAAAAAAGAATGGTGAAACTGTTCACACAAATCACTGAGCTGAGTGAAACAATAAAGTCTGTGTATCTGGTTTCATCAGTAACATACTCTGGAAGGAGCTGAAAAGTTATTTCTGTAATGGTAAGTGATAGGCTTTTCACAGATTTTGACCCAATATGGTATGCATACTTATGCATTTATGTGTAGTATCTAATATGTGAAGATTTTATTTATTGGTATTTAACCCATCAAATAAGTAAGAGGAAAAAATTGCCCAGTAAAACACTTCTAGTGGCCAAGGGGAGGTTACATCAACAGAAATATGAGTTGGGAAGGAGTGGAAGATGGAGCAAACATAGGGAGAGTTGCTTAACTTGCTTCTGTAAATCCTATGACTTTTTATATTAACTAAAGATCTTGAAGCAATTTTTATAATCCCAAGTTTTCATTTGTTCCTTTCTGTTCATGTGCCTATTATTTCCATTTCTGTAAATTTCTTTCCAAAGAGTTCTTCCCTTTACAGCTTTTCACTTGTTTTCCTGTTTGTCCTCTTTGCAGTAAATCGTAGTTTCATCCTCCCTCTGTATTTGCTGATCTGAGACACACAGAACCTGAAAAATATTGTGCACCTAGTTCACAACTCCACATGCTAATGCCAATCTCAGAGAAATATACTGCTCCAAGGTTTGAAGTCCACCTTCCTCGAAGGGCAAACCTTTATTTACAGCTGTTTATTCACATCACAGAGGGTGTGTGAGTGGGGAATCAGGCTAGGGGAACAGTAACTGGCATATTTATTCTGTTCTTAAAATGTGACTCCAGTTTCTCCTTGATTTACTCTGACCTTGCTGTAGAAATTATGAAACCACAAAAGACCATAAGTTTCTATCTCAGGACTGTGTCCCACTCAATATTATTTCAGAGCAGAAGTTTGTCTTGAAGGTAAACTTCTGATCTGACAAATGTTAGTGATCTAAACAAGGTGGGTGAAACAGCCAGAGTGCTGGTACATGTATGCACACCAAAAGCCAGGATTCAAGCACCACTTTGCTATTTAATCAGTTCTACACTTGTTCTTTCTGTACGTGTGAATTTTAATGCTGATTCCTGAATCAGGGCTCAGCAGAGCAGCGAGTGTTAAAATCCCACAGATGAGAATGCAAATGGCAAGAGATGGCAGCAGCTTCAGCTGAGCCTGTTACAAACGTGGTCACTTGCTTGCAAGAGCTGTTACTCTGAGGGACTCAAGTTGGAGCTATTTGCCATTCTGGGCAGATTGTGGGAATCCATGGCTTTCTGTGGGTGACACTTTGCTAAACAAGTTTGTTACAGCGTTTATCATCAGTTCAAAAAGATAACTCTCTCCTGTGTTTTGGATGGCTTTCTGATGCAAATTTTTTGTTGGGGGTACAGCACAACCTACCCTACCCTGTTCCTCCTCTCAGATATTATCCCCAGGGAAGAGCTGCCACCATCCCTTTTTCTTCTGTGTATTTCAAGGTACAGTGGATCATGACTGTGTGATGATAAGAGCTCTGTACTGCAGGTGATCTCCTGCTTTGCGAGGTTATTGTGGATGCTTTTTGTGTCCTTCTTCTACTTTCCTCTCTCTTTTAACTGGGACAGAGGATAAGCAGGTTGGTAAAAATTCACCAAATCCCATTTTTATCTTGACCTTGTATTAAACTCAAAGTTTTGTGTAGCTTTTGGCAGAAAGTTATGCAGAGTTTGCCATTTTTTGTTAGCTACTTTTTCACTGAATTCTTTGGGATCCCTTCAGACCTTAAACTCAGAGATTTAAAATACATCAGTAGTAAGTTTGAGAAGCATTGAATCTCTGCATTTCAGCAGTTGGATTCAGTTTTGTATATCACTAAAGAAAGGGTTGGACAAATTTACAGCAAATGCAAGCCAGTTCAGTTCTGTAGATAAGAAGCTGATTTATTCTAACAGAATAACAGGACCCAGTGTTGTTTATGGGGTATCAATGGACATAAAGCACCTTATGAAAACATTGTTTAAGCAACTACAAAACTAAAATGTAGTTCAGACAGGGGTATAAACCGAGGGTCTTCCTGAGGTCTTTTGCAAGATGTTCTACAGAAAATAGGGATAAATAAGGGGATGTAAAATAAATCTAGAAATATGCAGGGGAAAAAACCCTATAAAATTAAGTCTGTTGCCTTCAATGGTATTTATCCCAGTGGAGAGAGCTCAATGCTTAAGTAATACCTAAACTCCAATTCTAGGCCTCACATAGAAACTAAGAATACCTCTTGATGAGCCTCTGCTGTTCATTCCCTCTATCAGAGGTAAGAATAGTTTTAGGTTATTAATTGTCTTAATACCATTAACCATATTAATAAATATACAAACCTGGACAATATAAAAAGGGGTAATTCAAAATTGGTTTAAAAAAATCTAATAAAGTCTCATTTATAAAAGGAGAATGAACAGGATTTTAAAAAAATAGATTATTATGCTTTGTGGTCTGATCCTGAAGTATAAATTGGAATTCTGTAAGCAGCATGTAGTAGATGCACAAAGCTTTTCCTTGAAGGAAAATCTATATTGGAGACTTTAATTAGTAGGTGCTTGAAATTGACGTAAGTTGTTTATTTGTAAAACAGGGTATGGTCAAGCTATTAGAAGTGCAGGGTCAAATATTGCTCTTTGTATCCATGTGGACTGAAGATTTGAGAAGTGAATGTTGCTTTTCTATCCCCACAGCGTGTGGGAGAAGGTAGAACACACACCATTGCTCTGTGTGAGTGTGTCAAGCAGATGACTTTTTCCTTCCCTTTAAATGACTGTTGTTATTTTCAGCTTGAATTAAATAATACATCTTTCCAATTTACTATAATATGTATCAAAAGAATTTGGAGTAGGTCTGATATGATCCACAAATATTGGAGTTGGACAGGATATCTTCCTCCTTTAAAAATCTCATAATTTAGAAAATAAAACCTGTGTTTACATGCAGAAATCTGGAAAGAAGTATTTGGACTATTTTCTGCCACTCATGCTGAATCCACCAATCCAACAGAGATATTTTATCAGGAATATTTTATTTCAATACATTTTTCTGAATTGATGAACAAACACATACATTCATTGGACTTATATTTTATGGTGATAGAAAAAAAAAAGTTCACATTTTTAGTTCCTAAACCTTCAATAAGAATTTAGCTACTCTTTAAGAATTCTTCACCTTTAAAAATTAAAAAATTTTTAAAAAAAATCCCTTCTTAAAATCAGACATTATAACCAACTCTTTATTAAAAGTACATGAATCCTTTAACTTACCTGTTGAAGGTGGAGTCTTCATCCTTTGTAGCGCTCCTTAGAGTGTTATGTTGTTTCTTTTGTTGATTTGAATGAAAGCATACAATTTCATGTGGATTTTCTTTCTGCATGCTTTGCTTTAAGTCTCAGTTAAAATTCAAGTGATAAAGTCTAAAAGATAAAGGGTAGAAAATTAATTCTGGTAGTTCATCTAATTCAAAGTTGAGTCTTCGGTTGTCATATATATTTTTATGCTAGGTTTTGATTTGTGTGGTGGTGTAGTGTGATTTAACTAGATTTATAAATGGGCAAAAATTAGACATATTGTAGATATAAAAACTCTGCAAGTAACCTTTTTTATGAGTAGCTTATATAATTCAGTTTCACAGAGGGCAGTAGTATAGATATCACAGATTTCTGGGTACAAAGAGTAAGACTCTCTTAAAATCATCTTTGCTGGCAGATCAGATGTGTAGGTCCCCTGACCTACAGCTACGAGAGAATTGAGGGCAGATGGCAATTCACTTGCACTCCAAAGTCATCTGTTTACCTTTTTTTTTTAAGTTGCCTTGCATCCCTGAAAATGGACCACATGAGAATTGATGTTTTTATGCCAAATGAGGATTCTTCTAATATTGTGAGGGGTGTATAAGCTTGCTTTAAGCTGATTTACACTGGCAGTATGTTCAAAACAGATGGATTGCATCAGTGCCTTGATATAAAGTCTCTTAACGAACACTGCCAGGCAAGGAACCCCCTGATACAAAATGCTGCAGAAGCTGTAGTTACAGAAACCAAAACAGTAAGTAGATCACATCTGTAGAGTGAGGCAGATTTTTATCTCTGTTATTCTCTTTACAACTGTTGTAAAAAATGGACATAAGATTCATTTTCCCCATATGTTTTATTGCAGAAACAATGCTCTTATACAAGGTATCATCATTAGTTTACCTGATATAGAGGGATCTAAGAAAGACGCTCATTTTGGATTGTTCTATATTAAGCAGATTGGCCTGTCTGCAGTTAGGAGATGTGAGACAAGACAATTTCAAGAGCTGTCACTTTCTGATTTGATTTTATTTCTTAGTGTGGTTTCTGCAGTGCATACATATAACCTATCAAATAATATAAATAGACATTCATTCCATTTTATATACAGGCAACTAATCATTTGAGACACATTTTATGCTTGATTTCAGAAGTATGTGCTTTATTTCCTATGATAAGACAACAGGGACATGTTGGTTAATATGATTTTTTTTTAAAGTAGTTTTCTTATCAAGATGCAGGTAAAAGATTTTTTTAAATGCTAGATTAATAATACAACATGATTAGTTATCCAGACATCACCATAGCTTTCAGTGTCCTCTAAAAAGAGGAGAATCCATTCAGTGTCTAAATGTGCTTCAGCAGATATATTAGAGTTGGAGTAACATTCTCATTCTTATGCCATTTCATCTTACGCTGTTTGTGTGCAGTTTTTGACCTGCCAAAACAATATTGTAAATTAAATTATCATTTGTGATATTGATCATTAGCTGCAAATTATGAGATTTAAAATGTGTGAGGGGAAGAAGTTTGAGGACAATCTTGCATTTTAGATGGTTTGCTACGGTAATCTTGCCCAGGCTTGTGCATTGCATTAGTTAGTTCCTTGCTATTCTTGTTTCACCCTCACAACTTTTAGACGGTTACATGCCTATATTAGTAATTTTGTATATTGGAAGGACACTTGATTTTATAGTCTTCTGGAATCTAGAAGCTGAAACTGAAGTCATTATAGTGAATTTATTGTTTTTCTTTTTTTTTTTTTTTTTAATGAAACAATTACAGCATTGATCTTTTTGGGGACTTTTTTTTTGTGTACCCCCACTCCACCCCCCAGGCCCCAAAGGAGGATTAATGTAAGATGTTGAAGACATTGCTTTCTTCTGTAACACAATAGCCTGTTGTTCATATGTAGAAGGGATGCCCGTTAGTGGCAAGTGGTATATTTGTTTTCCCACCAGGACTGACACACAGTTTCAAAGGTCAAGCACTGTCTGATACTGCATTTACTGGCTTAAACTTTTCTTTTCCCACAGTGGATGAATTTGTATAACTGCCCCAGATGCTTTTCCATTTGCTGCAATGTGTCTCTAGCAGTTCTCCAGCTTCTTTGCTTCACTCAAAGCTCAACACTGCACAAGTTAGAAGCTAATTAGTCTGTCCTGATGAATAAAGCAGTGCTTTATGGATGAGCGGGGCATACCTGGGTAAGCATGATCAAACACCTTGGGTTACAAGTAGATTTTTTTCAAAGGCCTCAATTAAGTGTTTTGATCCTCACTTTGATTAACAGGTGAAAATGCAAAATGACAGCAAGCTGGGGAGTTGCAAGTGAGAATCTTTTCCCATTTTGTCAAATATTTCAACAATCCATAAATGTTCCTACTACATGCTTCAGTTAAAGGACTTCAAGGAAAAGAATATCACATGGGAACACCTGGGGTCTGCTTACTTACACCAAGAACCAAATTTTTTGCTGTCTTTTGGAGTCATTGCCTGCACAGCATACATGGGTTGTTGAAAGGACATATCTGTCCTTTCCCTGTTCCCCTCATTAAGCAGCAGGTTCTGGCACTTGGTACATCAGTCACATACGGCCTTTTTCCATAGCTGTGGCAGGCAGTAAGATAATGTCCTCTTGTATTCGGGCAAGACCAAATCTGGTGAGGCTTAAAATCAGTTATTTACAACCAGCTTAGTTTTGATAGAAGGAACAGCTTCCAGTCTCACAGCAAGAGGACTAACTTGTCACTCACTGAAGCAATTTACCTGTTCTAAAAGGAACAGCAATTGTTTCCAAGAATGAAAGCAGCCACTGGTAAAAACAGAAGCTACCAAAATTGTATAGGGTTACTTTAAATTAACATTGCTTAGGAGCAGATCACTATTTGTTTTGAAGCTGCCATTGTTTAAGTTTTTGTTAAGAAAGCATTTAATTAACACGAGGGGAAAACGTGGTATTTAAATAATTTCTAAAAAGCTCAATCATTTGTTATAACTATATTCCAAAATTACTTGAGTAAGATTTCAAGCAGCTAATGTCATGTCAGTGAGTTCTTTTATGCTTTTGAACAGTTCTTCAGCCAGGGAGGTGAAATTATAGCGCTTTTAAGGAAATTAATTATTTTTAGTTTGTTTTTTACTGCATATCTTTTCACCAATGAAATGGTGTGTCACTGACCTCCTTTTATAATACTGTTAGCACAAGTGCAATAATTGCTTTTTCTTGCAGGCTGAGTGAGGCATCGACCTGTGAAGTATGAGTTAAAGTTCAAATTACGCAGTCTTTGTTCTTTGCCTCAGACTACCTGCTCTGAATACATAACACAGCCAGTAAAACATCAAATAAGTTGTCTTAAAAATGTATTTTTCAGCTCTGAGGGTAGATTGCTATCTGGGCAGGAGACAAGTGCAGTATATTTTTTTAAATAAATACGAGAATCTTACAGTGAGTGTTACTACTGCATCTTATTTTATTGCCTATTCCTTCCCTTCTCCTTTTTTAACAGATCAGCCTTGGTGCTAAAGTGTACAATGTGCAGTTAGTGGGGTTTTTTTTGTTTGTTTGTTTTTTATAAAATAATATTGTAGCAAAACTCCCCTTAAAGCATCAGTTGATTTATCTGTATAGGCTATGTCGAGGTTCTTTATGGTCAATAGGTTAAGATAGTACATAATAAAGAGTAAGATTGTCACAAGTATAAGAATTAACTATCACATGGAAAGGTCAGCATTGTGCCTCCTCTAGCATCGGTGCTTCTTCTATCTCTGTGAGTTATAGGCCTGTCATCAGAGTCAAACTACAGAGCTTGAACAAATGTATAGCTGAGAATGGATATTAGAAAAGGGTTAGGAAAAAGGAAAATACTATTTGTATGCTAGCAATTCATTACAACTCCCACAACAGCTTAATAATGTGAGCAGCCTCTCATGTCTTTCCTTCTCCCATTTCCAGTAGGATCAACCAGGCTGTTTATGAGAACATTGGAATAGTGGAGTTCTATTTAAAACACCACAAAATAATCAGATTAAATATCCAGTAGCATCTTGATTTCCCTAAACAGCAGAACATTGCCATCTACGGCATATTGATGCAACCCACATGTAATCAGATTTGTAGATCAACATCCTGTTCCTCAGAGGCTGGAACTGGGCTTTCTGAAGGCAAAGCAGCTGCAATCACTTGTGCCCTTGTTAATATACAAATCCTGTCCCTATGGAGTTGTTATTCTGGGCCATTCTTGGCTCTGAGCTTTCCCTGTGCTACTGAGTGAAGACACTATTTCTATACTGTCCAAAGCTGTCTATCAGTGAATTCCTCAGTATCTAGGTAGAAATCTCCACTGCTGTTGAGGATCCTGGGATTAGGATTAAGCAAGGATAAAACCCTTTTTTGAAAATTAAGTGACCAAGCAATGCAATACAGCCCTATCTCTGTGAGATTGCCAAGTTGTGCCAGCTTTGGTCAACATTATTCTTTGCTCAGAGGTTCTTCAATTAGATCAGGTTTTCTAAAACACTTTAATCTTGGGTATATATAAGAAAGAAAGGAGAGAAAACATTTTTACGTGGTGCTGGTGTGTTGTTATAGTAACTTCAAAAGTCTCAGAATATGAGGTAAAACACTTTAAATAGTTGGTCTCTTGCAATTTCCCAATAGCCCAATGTTCCCATTGTGTTCTTTCCGCACCACTATCTCTTTGCTGGTGATCTAGTGATTTAGCAAATCTGGTGTACAGACTGAAGCTAAATTATAAATGGCTGTACTGGTCATGCCAAAGATCCATGCTACTCAGTGCTTTTTATCCAGCAACACCCAAAAGAAGGAGGCTAGGGAAGAATGTAAACACTGGTGATGACCTGAGTCCTCTCCTTGTCTCCCAGCTCTTTGTGTCTCAGACCCTTCCTCATCCAGGAGTGGTTTCTACTTATTAAGTTATTTTTACTGGATTCTGTTCCAGGAACTTGGTCATTGCTCTCTGAGCCTGTTGTCATTTAATATTAGATATTAAAAGTTTAAGAGTTAAATCAGAGGATAGGTTAGAATTGGGGATACTGGATGAAGTAATGTACTTCTTTTCTTGTTTCAACCATTATCTCACTATGAGACTTTGGGAAATCATGTAATCTCTCTAAAGATTTAAAATTCTTCCTTCTAAAATATGAAGAGTAGTTAGAAATCTTGAAAGCATTTTCTCACTCCATACAATGAGAAAATAAAGTCTTATCATCTACCATCCTCATCAGTGTCCTCTACATCAAAGCAGCTCTATGAGAAAAGCATAAACATAAAAAGGAGAAAATTTATTCAATTTAGATAAATTACTGAGAAAGGATGCAAAAAAGACTCTTGTGAGACGGTATGCTTTTGCTTGAACTCCCTATTTTAAGTACCTAAATAACATTTCTACCCACACATTTGCATCAGGTGTAAGACAAATTTTTAATTTCTGTACCCTTGTTATAAGAACTTAAAAGTTGTGAAATTGGTTATTCTCAGTATGTCTGCAAAATTTGCTCCATCTTGGAGCATAGATTTTGAACCATGAACAAAAGATATTTAAAGGTTTTATGCTAATGACCAAATTTCATAGAATAATACAAAAACCTGGAAGCCTGGAGGCTGAAATTAACCCTGTGCTATAGAGTGCCAACTCTGCAAAAACTCCGCAGCAATCCTGCTATTAAATGAGACATCTGCAGGAAGCGTTCTGAACACAACCAACGGTGACTGGCACACGAGGCAGGAAGGAGAGGTAGATATTGGCAGTACTGCTCAGCATGATCCAAAGGTGACAAAAGAAAGGCTACAGTGTTTTGCCTATGCTTTCCTAGGCATGTGAAGAGCTGACTCTGGAACTGGTCTCAGACTAATGGGGCTGAACAGCCTCATTCTTGGTTCATGCTTCTGCCTTATTCAGGCTCTGAAAACCCAGCATTCTTTTCTTTATTTATCCTGAGTATCTTTATTAGTCTTATAATGTATATATCATAGCACTTTCTCTTAGAGTTACTGCATGGTGACAATGTATGATTCCTGCTGTGCCTCCCTTCTCCTTCAGTACAGACACTGGACATAAGAAATCACTTTTTTCACAATGATTCTATGAAAGCAGCAAAACAGGTTGTGTGGGGATGTTGTATGGTCTCCATCCCTGGAGTTTTTCAAGTTGCAACTGGAGAAAGTGCTGAGCAGCCTATTCCACTTGGACAGTGGAGACAACTAGATCATATCTTTCACATCTTCAATTGCTCTCTACAGAGAGTCAAGTTTTTTCTCTGGAAATGCTTTTAGTAAAAGAGTGACCCTACTCTCACTTATTGAAAAGAAGGTTGAAGATGACCAGACTTAGGAGGGATTTCTAGGATGTAATCTCAGAGGCCTCTATCATCATTAATGTCAAAATCAAATGTCTTAAGAGACAGGATTTCAGAAATATTCTGCTGTATATTTTCCTTTCCAGTAAGGCTACATGCCTTGCTTGGGGTACGGACATCAGGAAAATTGCCACTCAGTGTGTTAGCTTTTATTTTCCATTTCTGAAGGCTTACATAAATTTTTCTGTAGTACAGTTGGAACAGTCTTTCACTTCTGCTATTGAGCTGGATTATGCTCTCTGAGCAGCCAAATTACTGTTAACAGGTTGTTTGAATGTTTTTAATCTGTTTTGATTCAACACTGAAACAGATGAGCATAGCATAACTTAAGTGTCAATTTAAAATAACCTGACTGTCTTCAGTGTAGTCTCTTGTGGTAGCTTAACTGCTGGTGGGGTCTAACATCTTAATTTGCTAGGGCTGTCTTCAAAATAGTTGTTCCGCTGTTCTGTGATGGGAGGACCACTTTAGAGGCCAAAATATTGACAGTACTGCTGTCCTCATAGCTGCCATGGCTGAGTTCCTTTACCCTTATTTTTCACAGGTCCTGGCTACTTTCTTCCTCATATTCCTCTGTGAAAACATGGCTACTTCTATCTATGTTTGTTACCCCTTACTTCTGGAGGAATTCATAGCAAGGACTGCCCCAGTCATTGCTGTAGTTTGCTCTCTTAATTTCTGCACTGGCATTAAGGACTTTTCACTGAAGTTGTGTGAAATAGTGACATGAAACTGAGATTTAGACTTGAAGCTCAGAATATTTGTAGAAACACAAGGGTTTGGAAACAATAGCTGGACATATTTACATAGATGAAAAATAGTTAGTTTACATGCCTGCTGCTCATTGCTTTATTACCTGTGAAGACTAAGCCCTCTTCTTTCTAAAAAGCATGGAAAACCCCATGGCATTATTCCCATGTAATCATTCTTAAAAACATTACAAAGGTGGGTAAAATTAATAAATACGTGTATAGGTGTAAAAGAGGCAGCAGGGGATGACTTTCAGATTGCACCTTTTTCTACAAGGTGTTCTTTGTGTAGGGCATATATTTAAGGAACATCCATTAGCATGTATTTTCCAGGGAAAATGTAACCCATCAGATAGCATGCTAATGAACAAGCTGCTAAATGTGAATTGTAACAGAGAAACAAGTCAGGCTTAAAAGCCTTTGAGATGGTTTTGCATATTTTAGTGTAACATACTGCAAATGTTATTTCAAAATCATAATTGACTTTTTCTGACACAAGAACACTAACTGATGTGGAATATGTCTTCTAATGCTGTGTCTTTTTTTTTGAAGACAGAACTAGCTAACTCAAAATTCCACCATTCTTGTACTGTTTTTCATGGAGAACTGTTTCAGGAAAATATTACTGACTGAAAGAAGAAGAAATCAGAATGCTTTGTCTTTTAGAGTAACTCTGGAATAAATATCCTGAAATCTTGTTAAATAGAGAAATAATATATCTGAATAAGCTTATTGATCCTTGCCATTTCTGAAAAACCTGTGAGGGGAAAAATATCTGAAATCAGATTTTACAGAAATGTTTGAGGAGCTAAAATCAGTATTTATCATGTTTGGGGGGGGAGTGGATTTTTTTTTTTTACCACATGAAAGTTAAATTTTTAAAACACATACAGGAATAGTTTCTGCTTTTTCTGTTTAAATAAGCATCTGTATTTGTAAATAGTGTGTTCTTCAGCTGTTGCAGGTGGGGTAACAGGAAAAAAGAAAGTGCTTTCATGACTTCTTGGAGGGTTTTTTGGTTTGTGTTTCCAAGAAATTTGTTTCAATTTCACTGTCTTCTGAATCCCATTTTATGTTCAGCAGTCCTTCTGTGCTGTGAAAAACTTCATGGTTTTAGAAGATATTAGAGGAAAGTGAACTCTCTTAAGATACAGATTTCCAAATGTGGAAAAAAGACATAAAAACTTCTCAGAAAGCCTCATGCTGCTTTTGTAGTGCTCATGTTCTAATGACTTTGACAATAATAAGAGATAGTTGATAACTGAATTAAAAACTGCTGGATGCACAGAGGAAATATAGTGACATAAGAACTTCAAAACCTTTTAGTTCAAAAGCATTGTTATATGATTTTGCCACTTTAAGTTATGTCAAGAAACACTCTTACAGCAATGGCTATTAATGATTCTGAATCTAGTTGACATTTATTTCATATAGACAAACTGGGTAATTTATCCTCTCTATTCTTCTTTTACTGTTTGAATTGGTCACAATGTCCTACTATTAAAACAGATAAACACTATGGTGGGGGTTTTTTCCCCCTTCTGGATATCCTACTGAGAATGACTTGCAATTCAGTCACGTCAAACATCATCTGTACACATTTATCTACTTCTTGTCACGTTTTCATCTGGAGGAACCCAGCCAAAGAGGGAAGTTTTCTTGTAGTAGGAACTCTACTTACAATTAAGAGAGTCTGTTTCCCAGGGCATTTTCTCACACAGTATCTGTCCCTGAATGTCTGTCCTCCTTTGTGCTCCTTCCTTTCACAGATGCATATTAGAAAAGAGAAGAAGTTGACTGCAAATTAATTGCTTTGCCTTTTCTCACTATTTTCTCCCCATTCTAATAACTTGCCATGTAAAGTGTCCAACACAGACAGTGTTAGTTTTCCGTATCTCCAGTGGAGTAGATCCCAAGCTCCTTAGTCAAAACATCTTCACTACCATTATGATCACTCTTAAGAAATATATTTCTAGCACCAATTTATGAGTTATTGATTATAAAGGAAACGAAAAAAAGTCTCTGTTTTACAGCTTTTTCACCCCCAAGCCAAACTATACAGCTGTGTTCTTTTGCAAATTAGAAAAACATAAAGTGAGACAATGTTTTTCTTCAAGAATTCTCTGTCATTTCCCTGGCATCTTCATACTAACAGTATGTCATAAGTTTTTTTTAGTGTTTGTAAAGTTTGCTTTGTGATAAATTTAGCTATTATATTCATCTCTGTAGCAACACTTTTAAGCTAACATTTAAAAACTGAAAGCTAAAATGCAAGTTTGTAGGCAGAAAGTTTGGATTTTTTGTATGTGTCAGCACAGCAGGCTAACTTTTTTCCAAGGAAATCTAGTTAGAATAGTGCCTTGTCAACAGATCAAGTACATAGCTGAAATAAACGTTCCTTGCTTTAAAACATCTGATCTGGATTAAATATCCATTAAAACATCAAATTAAATACAAAAGCTCTTGTTATTCTGCCAGTGTCTGTGCAGAATGTAACATGATTTTTGCCCAGGGACAGTGTAACCTCAAGTTGAAATACATAAACCAAAGAACTGCCAATGTGCTTTATTTCTTGAGTCTGCATTTTATAGGGAATAAACTCCTGAGGACCACGATACCTCTAAGAGAAATATTCCAAACTTTGAGTGTGACTCTGAAACTTGATGCTTCCATCGTTGTGTGATAATATGTTCTTTATAAAGAACTGCAGGAGAAGGATACTTTTTTTTATGCATATTGTCATTGTATGGAACTATCATGTAGTCAATGAATTAAAATGAAGTTTGAAACTGTCATGCGAGCACTACTTTGAGTTTCCTTTCTAATGTGGCTTACACATATATCACTGTGCATTTTTTAAAAAGAAAAAAAATCAAGAACAAAACCCCCCTAACATTGCATTTATGATGACTGAGAGCATATGTACTGCTAGTCAGTCACCCAGTAAATGAGAAGCAAGCCTTTGGTTATTCCATCACGCAGTAGCTTATCAAGTACCTTGGTAGTGGGAGGTAAAGGTTACATGGGCAGTTGAGTTTCAATTTACATTTCTAATAAAAGGCTTATAAAGGCTGCTGGATTGCATTTTTTTGTTTGGTTTTTTTCTCAGAGGAATTGTCTTTTTGTCTGAGTTATGTATAGTGAGGAACAAAGAAAAAATAATTGTCTCTTCCAGGAAGGATCCAGGTCTTTAGTTTTTCACATGTGCCTGGGTTTTAGGTACAATTTAATGTTAATTACATTACTTTAAGATGCAATTACTGGCTATAAAATGAGTTCATTGCAAATTGTTCTTTATGGCTTTGGGTGCATGTTAAAATTGTTCCAAAAAGTGACAGCTCTGAGGACTGTCCCCCATGTGTATGTTCAGAGTTACACAGCTGGGTGAGGCATTCATACCTTCTGCCTTTCAAAAACAGTGGTTACTCTCACTGAAAGTAAATCAGGGCTCATGGAGTTATTCATTTATCCTTTAGAACAGGTATTTCTATTTTCCATTGTAATTTCTTTACACTATGATAGAAAATTAACTTCTGGATAAGTAAGAACAGATGTTTTAGACCTTGGGTAGCCCTGTGCTAGCTCTGCTGATCACTGGGAGTTTTATTATTGAATTATAAAGGAAGACAAACGTTAAGAGCTTTGAAATTCACATTAAAGATTGGTTATATACATGACAGTTATAATTGTATATAAAATATTGCCTAAACAGTCTTAAGGAAGCAAACTGACCAAAAGGAGATACCTAGACCGTACCCTTAACATGGCTCCCTTTTTTTGTGGGAGGAAAAAAATTAGCAGAAACAAAACAGAATAAATATTAAACCACTGTTTTTAACTAGAGCTCTTACAGATTCTCAGCACATCATTCTAAGTGTAGACGAAATTTCCATTTTTAAAAGACACAGTACAGATGTTAAAATTAAGTTTGTTCAAGAGGGAGATTTCATACTTTTCTTTCTACCTAGAAGCTGTGGCTTTATTGTCTTCCTGACAAATGTGTAGATGCTCTTTTTTTAAAAAAAAAAAACAAAAATACAGACCAAGGGTTTTTTTTTTTGGCAGCCCTCCTGCTGGAACAGCAACATTTTCAAGCAATATGTGAGATGGGCACCTAAATGAGTCATGCCTGGGAGTAGTGGGCTGGTAAGGTTATTTTGGGTCACACATCTGTGCAGGTAGAGAGGCCTCCTGCTGTTGTTTGCATTTAAACTCGTTTCTGCTAACTTTTTTGCTTCCTAGGGATCTAAGGTTCTTTTTATCTGAAGCGTAAGCGCAGTCTGTGTGTGGAGGGTAGCCTTGGCTGGCTGCCTGTCACCCACCCTGCTGCTCTCTCACCCTCCTCCTCAACAGAAAAACAGATGGTGAAAAAGCTTCCAGGTCAAAATAAGGACAGGGAGAGAATTTACCCACTTCTATCATGGGCAAAACAGGCTCAACTTGGGGAAATGAAGCTGTTTTCAAAGAGAATAGATTTGTATGGTGAGGAAAAAAAGGACAGATTAGAGCATTAACTTCTCTCCCAAGCACTGCAGGGGGATGGTGAGTGGGAACCACAGTGGTTCAATTGTGCAGCTCCTCCATCACTCTCTCCCTTGCAGTGGCCTCGTCCACAGGGGAACCCCTGCTGAGTCTTGCCTTGTCCCTTCTGACTCCTCTGACTGCCACGTCACAGGGCTGTTTCTCACATTTTCCCCCTCACCCTTCAGTGCCCCTTTTTAAATACGTTTTTCCTGAGGTGCTGCCACCCAGTTCCCCTCACAGCCCTCCTTGCCCCTCCGAGCTCAGTCACAGCTTCAGTGTGCGGGTTAACTACAAAAACAAGGCTGTGAACTCAACCAACTGCTAATGCAATGATGTTCCACCCCACAGATTCAAAAAAAAAAAAGGAAAATAATTTTTTGCATCACATATTTTTATAAATTTTTCAAATTTCATTTTTTAGGCCTTGTCCCTTTAACTAAACTTGTCCTAAAGCCAAAGAAATTTATTTCTTCTTTTTCTATGAAAAGGAGCAATTGCTTGTACTCCCAGTTTTGTCTGCTATGAGGTTAATGGAAATAAGCAGTTGTGGAGATCCCATGAACTCTGGAATTGCCATATTTTGGATTAAGCTGATGAGGCCTGGATGTGCTTCACCTCTTCCTCCCTCCCTCTGACAGAGACTACAGTGGGATATTAGCATAAACCATGATTGAATACCCTTGCTGGGAGGACAACGGTCCTTTCATCTTTAAAAAGACCAAGTGAACACCAAACAATCAAATAAAACCCCAGAAACAAACAAAAACAGTTTAAATTTGTATTTTTTCCCCTCATAAAATTTTGTTAAGTCTTAACTTTCATATTCTGTGGGGAAAAAAATAAGTGTTCATCTTCACTTTCTGTGAAAATGCACTCACTTTATTCATATTTCACTAATCAGTTCCATGTTTCCATTAAACAGGTAAACACAGGAAAAAGACTGTTTTTCCAAAGCAACCTTTTTTTTAAGTCATTTACTTGATCAAAAAGGTTTTCTTAGTCTCATAGAAAATTCTGTAAACAGGGTGTTCTGTGGAGCAGCAGTTATCCATCAATTTCTCTTACATCAACACAATCAATACTTTTTCAAAATGCCTTGCAGATAGCTGCAGCAATGTCAATCATTTGAAACTGGGTATCTTTTTATAGAATGCTTCTCAGGCTGTCTTCTTGAACTTTCCTTTGAATTTTTGCATAAAATAAATTAGTTCTTCCATCAGCCAGTAAATTCGAAGATTGAAGCGAGTAGCTGTTCAAATCAACATGTTGTTATCATTAGGTGCCTCAGATCCATACTAAAGTATGGCTACATTAACTGTCTTTCCTCATCGTTCCCTTACACCTAATCATAAAGCTGTCGTAGATGCATGATTTGCAGCTGAGCTGTAACAAGAGCATCAGTCTCCTCAGGCTGCTGTGAAGTGATGCCTTAAGCCCTAATAGCTTTTTTTTAGTTTTCTAATTCTTGTAAGCTTTATAAGTTTTATAAGTAGTAGAAGTAGTTTTTAAAAAGCAGCAGCCCTTGTTCCCTTACCCCGTAGTACATTCCTAACCCTTTTACCCCATTCTATGCTCCCCATATCAAATCTACCCCTGAAGTCAGTAGAAAATGTTTAGTCTCATGTCAAGGCAAGGCCTGAACTGTTTGGGAACAACTGGATTAGGGCCTGAACAACAAAACAGGGTCAAAGACCAGGTAACTATGTACCCTTTGTGCTCTGAAGATGATGAAGATGATGAAGGGGTGGTCCCAAAATGCCCCCAGACCCAGTTCTTGGGGGCGGGTCGAGAGGTGACCAGAGCAAAAGTTGAGGCGGACACATTTTAGGATTGGTCAATTAGTATTATAAAAGATGTAATACAGCTGTATTCTGCGCGCGCGTCTTGTAATAGCTTTTTACCTTAGCACAGTAAATCCTTTCCTTATCTCACCCTAATTAACTGCTCCGGAGTTTTTTTTTTTAAGTCCAGGTGCTCGCAGGCATCAGAAGGCACAGCTTTAGATAGTTACTCTGGCAATGATGTGATTGTACTGGAAGATGGAAAAAGGCTTAATGAAATAATGTTCTGGTCAGACAAAGTGGCTCAGGAAAAAGAGAGCGTTTCCTTTTGTTCTGGACGTTGTTTAATCTTCTGCCACTTAGCTTACATATAGCTTTGTACAGTTAGCTTTGATCAGCTTCAAATGTGACTGAAAATCTGTGTGTTGGTTTCATGTCTCTCTGAGTGCCTTCCTGGTGTGCTTGAACTGGGGTGCTCACAACTTAATTTGAATCTGTTTTCCCTACGTTTGAAACTACCTATTCTTAACCCCCCTCCTTTTTTTTTTTTTTTCTTTGATGCATTTGTATCTGGGACATGAAGAACCCATTCTTTGGAGATAGTGCTAAAAGAGAGTTTGAGAAGCGTTTGAGGCAAGGCAAGAGTTCTTAACTTTGATTTGTACTTAACAAGATTGAACTTCTATGTTTTTGTGTCAGCTGTGATCGCTAGCGTGTCCTGGTTTTGGTTAAAAAGCCACTGGCAATGAGTGATTGCTGGTTTTTTTACAAGTTGGTCATATATATTTATATATAGAGAGAAATCATCTCCTATCTTTGTAAATACAATATCATTAAAGTATCCGGTGTGTTGTATGCTTGAACCCAAATAGGAAAATTAGTAGATAGGGAAAAACACTTGAGGCTCCCATTTTCCAGTTTCTCATAGATAACCTGTTTTCATGCTTCTCTGTTACACATAGAACTTCTAAAATCCCCTTTAAAACAACCTTTTCCTGGTATTAAATGTCGGGGCTTGAAAAATTGTTAACTCTATATTGTAGCTATTGTGTATTATATGCATTATGTTTTATTCCTTATGTGTGCAAATCCTGTGTTCTCACTGGTTGTCTCACCTGTCCATCCCCAGTTCCTGAGTTCCCATGGTTACTCTACCGCCTCCTCTCATTGGCCACCCAAGCAGCAAAACCCCCTCCCCTCCCAGCAACCTTATAAGCTGCGGGAAAGTTGAAGAGAGTCCCCTCTTCGCTGCTGGACCCCGGGCGTGCTGCTTGCTCTTTGTTGTCGGCATCGGTCCTTCAGGCACCTGTCTCTGCCCCCGAGAGATGGGTGGCGGGGGCAATTTCCTCACCCCTAAACCCCTACAATTAAATATTCAGAAAATTTTATGGAACACTTAGGTGCAAGCAGGAATGTCAGAAGCATAAGTACAGCAGAAATAGCCTCTTGTAAAGTATTGCATTGTAAGTGGTTTTGGAGTTGTTACACAAATGGTCCTGCAAGCCTGTCTGGGAAGCAGTGTATGGAGTAATAGATGCTGTTATGCCAGGCAGGACAAGAAAAATTATTTCATTCAGGCAAGATTTGTTTTGCTTGGAGGGAGCAGTTCAGGACAAATAGTGATCTGCGGACGTTATCAAGTTCCAAAGTTGGGAGTTTGATTTAATATGTCTTTTCAACTCAAAACACAGAGGGAATATGTGCTGTTAGAATGCACAGGTTGCAAAAAGGAAACACTAAAAACTTGAACGGTAGAGCTTTAGCAGAGGAATTTTGACCTCATCCGCAACGGCAGTTCATGGGGTGTAGAATAAAGGTGATTTCCAGGTAGCCAGAAATGGGTTGCAGTGGAGATATTATGTTCTGCGTGTAATCAAATAGAAAGTCCATCCATTAAGAAACCATTGATAGTAAAGCTGTTTCATAGGTAAGGTATTGGTGGATTACTCATAAAAGAGAGCCTGTTTTTATGTCAGTAAGAGGCTTTTCTTCCAGTCTTATGAGCCCCTCAATATTGCAGACTGACTCCGCTGACGGCAATTAGGGGTGAGCTTACAAAAAACTTGAAGGGTGATTGTATTGCCCAGAAGTGTAGGTACAGTTAGTCTCCTTTGTTGAACAGTTATTCTTAAACACAAAGACTCTTCCTTTCTAGGCTTACTTTGAGCCTTATGTGATATGCAAGTCTCACGATTGAGTGTCTGTATAAACTTTGTGCAAGAGGAGCCACAGCCCTGCTTAGTAATAGTAGTAGTACAAGTGATGCTGTAACTACAAGAGGGAAGAAAAGGATGATGGAGTAGATAATTCTTAAAATATAAATATGATGAAATAGCTCTTTGGACAAACTCCTTAATAAATAGGATAGAACAGAAAAAAAAAGGAAATTGTGTTATTTTGTCATCCTGACTAGGCTTGGATGAGATATATAGATATTTCAAACTATCCTTGTCAAGGCTGATACAAATTTATATTGAAACTGAATTGCTGATATAAAAAGCACTGAAATCAGTGTACTTCTGAAAGAAATTAGAACCACTGATAATGATTCAGAAAACCACTCTTCACTGAAAAATGCGTAATTTTTAGCCAAGCATTGTTTTTCAAATGTTTATGAAAGAAGATTAAATAAAAATGTTCCACTTTTTTATGCTTCCTGGATGGTTGGTACAACTGTGCATGAATGAATGCTACTTCAAACCACTTCAGATACATAAAAGAAAAGTCCCAGAAGGCAGCAGTATCTTTAGATGATATAAAGCTCTGTGTCACCCTGAAAGCTATCTGTAAGGATATATAATGCTGTATGTTAGGATGTACTTTGGTGAAATTACTCTTTTATCTTTGTGCCTGTAGATCAGGGTATATTGAGAGACTTTTGGCCACAGTTCGTGGTTTTGCCTCTTGCGTAGCTATGGAATAACTGACCAAAAACTGCTGCAGTCACTGAAAAGACTCTTGTTTAAAATTGAGCTCAAGTGAGACAGGTGTTGTAAAATCTTGAGTTGAAGCTGATGTCCTGGAGCTTAGAGACATTAAATAGTTTATAGAAAGCTTTTCAGACTTGCTTGATATTTAGAATTGTAATCTAGCCACTAGCTCCTTCTTTTTCCTCTCTCTTTTTTTTTTTTTTTTCCCCTTTTCCTCAAGGTCTCTTCATTCCGAAGTGTGCTCCAGGAACTGATTTTAACGTGGAAGAGAACCAATGCACTTCCCTCTGCAAGGTAGTGGTTAAAAAACAAAACAAAACAAAGCAAACAAACAAAAAACCAAACCAAAACAAAATTATACCAGGTGCAATCAGAATCCCAAAAGCAAAAATACCTGATAGTAATTACATTCATCCAGAATTTGGAAAGATTTTGAGGAGAGAATATGATCATCCCAAGAACTGCTTATGGTTAGTAGAAAATGAGGAAATATTTATCTAGTCTTTAGGTTTGCTTGTGTGTTACTTTTAATAGAGCATTGTGTGCAACCTCTCAGCTTTTTTTTTTAACTCAGTGCCATTTTTCTGGGAGCAGCCCAGGAAAGAAGCAACTTATGTACCTCTTCCACAGCAGTATAAATGTCTATCAGCAACACCTGCAACACCTCTGGCTCTAGAACTCAGATGTGTGTGTAAATTAGCTACAAATGACACACAACTCTTGAGGCCCAAGTACTCCAGATGAGTGCTTGGCATTTAGGATGCATTTGGGATGTCAGTGAGGAATGCTGGTTGCAGTTCTCCACATTTGGATGACGGGAGAAGTGTGCTTTGTCTATGATAAACAGCTGAGTGGGATTATATGCTTTGCTGCTGCTTATCATGTAAATGCTAAAGTTTGCATGTAAACTCTCATGACCCATTTTAGAAGATTCTTGTAGAAGGAAAGTGAAGTAATGTTTTCTGGAAAAGCAAATTTTACAAAGTTTTATTCAGCTTTTGATAGCCTTGACTGAGAATCTGCTTTTATTTAACCTATATGAACCAGGAAATAACATTTCTTTAAAGCTACTTGGCTAAATAGATTTTGCCTCTAGGGTAAAAAAACGGAATAGGAACGTGCTGTTTGTTTACCGTGGTAACACTTGGAATTGAAATGTTAGTTTAACTTGTGCTATTTCACAGTTGGTTGAAAGAATACATTAACATAGATTTGAATTGGGGATTGGAGTACTGTGCTGCTTCTTGGGTAGCTGAGGTCTAAGGGACTGTGTGGGCCAGGAGAAAAAAACTCTTGCCAAACTTAACTGTTTTCAAATTGTTGTACATTATTGGGGTTGTTCAGTTCATGGTGGCTGTGTATAGTTATGCCATAAATGGTTTTGCACAAAAGCCGGCTCTGACTGAAACAATAAAGTGTAATATATATTGGTCTATGAGCCTGTAAAATGCTGCAAACCAAGGAAAGGAGTAGACTGAAATGACAAGTTAGAAGATATATACTGCAAGGGATGGATAGCCATTATAAATCAGCTAATACTGTAGAAGCATAGTAAAAGTTGTCTGAACTCTGTTCCATTAAAATTAATGGAATTTCTGTGTTCAACTTCAGTGAGGAACGTGGGTAAACACTCCTGAAAGCCCTGTCCCTTTAGGCCAGTTCCTCATCTATTTGGTATTGTTTAAATCTGCAGATGTAGTTGTGAACTGCCTCAGTACCTGGGTCTTCTGTTTTAATCTGGTACACAATTGGATTGAGGCTTTCAAAAGAGATTATTGATTAAAATTGATGGAAAAAGAGTAGCTAAATTCTCTGCATGTTTTGAAAATTCTAGCCCTTGGGTGTTAACATTCAGTCTTTAATCAGTCCTTAATCAAGTAGAATTCTCAAACGGACTTTTGCTTGAATCAAACTACAGAGTTTGATCTTTTGGCAAGAAGGTTTTGTAGGAAACTGGTTACTGCAAGCAGAATTTGTGCAAGAAAAGTCCTAAAGTACATGAGAACAAGCACCTCCTCCCAGTTGTAAATAGCCAAGCTCTTTTTATTGGTTGTGGTGACAGAGTTTTGGTGATCAAGAATATACCAACAGGTAACCTGAAATGCAAATAAAATGGGAAAAGTTGCTTCAGTTATCGCAGTGCTTCTGCATATTTCTAGTTGAACCTTTTTGTTTCACAGAAAAACTTTTCCTTACATGTCTCATTATAATTTTAATTTTCAGTGACTGCTCTTTTAGAATAGAGACATTGCTTACAGGGTGATGGCCATAACTACTACTCTTTGTGCTTCTGAAGAGGCATTCTCAGAGAGATGGATACCGTGATCTGTCTAAACACCATCACTAATCTATCTATATCTATCTATAAATATATATAGATTGATAGATATATTTCTGCAAAGAAATTTGTGACTTAAACTAAATGCAAGAAAATCCAGCCTACAAGGTTGAAAGAAAGATTTTGATATTTTCTTTTTGGCAGTTAAATGATCCCTTATTTATTTTGAATAGCTACTATTCAGATGTACATTATTTAAAGCACAGGGAAAACTATATATATAATTTAAGCAAGATGGTCTGCCACGATTCAAATTCTGCAAGAGAAGAATTTCCAAATGTAGTCTTTTTTTCTGAGGAGTTGTGGTGGTGAGGGGCAATATCCCTCTCTTGAACTATGGAGAAAGGGTATAGGGACAATCTCTTACATAGTACAGAACTGTACTTAAAATAGGTCTAAAGTTTTTGTCATTTAGAGCACAGGAAAACTGCAATCCTGACTATTTCAATATCAAAAATTCCAGAGATACATTGCTTTCCTTACAGCTCCTCTGCACCAGTTTTTTTTCCATCAACACTTCTGGAGGAGGGATCTAATTTTGCGAATGCTTTGAACTGCTCTTAACTTCACTTTTGTTTAGAAAAGATGCTCAGTTATAGGTAGTTCTGAGAAGTGTCCTCTGCACTTTTGAATTCCTTTAGGGCATTGAATGAGAAAAATCTCTCAACAGAAAGAAAAAAACCCAAAAAGTAAAAGGAGAACATGAAACACTTGATTAAACAAAGAAGTTTGTGCTTCCTTACAAAACTGTCCTTCCTAACACCAACATATCTTCTATTTCTCTAAGAGTTGCTTGTATTTGGTGTTGATTTGGGGAACTATCCAAACAATTGTATGATGAGAAATGGAAGAACCAGGTGGCATTTGTCATAAGATAGTTTTTAATTTTTCCCAACGAAAACAGTAGGTTTTAGACTTAAAATTTCTAGGGTTCTCCTGACCTGTGGGATGATCCTATCATACTTTTTGTTGTACCTTTTGTGGTAAATCAATGATATAATCCTGCCACAAGATCAGGGATAGGGTTAGCAGAATTCACCTCCGTCTTTATCAAGTACTAAGTTGAGGCTTGATCAAGAGCTGTTGAGGAAGCTCATGCATTATTTATGTCTGTCTGTATAGAGAATTATTTTCACAATATATTTGTGTATGAGAGTCAAAATGATTAATGGAACAGAGCAGTCACTTTATAAGGAAGAGACAAGGCTGTGAAAAAAAGGCAGCTAGGAGTTAATAAGGCTGAAAGTTGATATGATCGATGTTCACAAAATCATGAAGGTCATGGGGAAAATGAATACAGAGTTGTTATTTCCCAGTCCTGAAACGTTTGAGCTACAGTATATTGATGAAACTATTAGGAATTGGTTTAAAGCTTAGAAGAAAGCACTTTTTGGACTTCTGAAATTTACTGCCAAAGGAGGATGTGGAGGGAAATTCAAATTTGTGGGCAACAAGTCCGTGCAGAGGTACTAAGTGAACAGGCAGAGGTGTGCTTTCCGATATCTTTCATCTAACAAGGTGCCAGTGAAACATCTGAACAGGGATATTCTTATGTTCCTGTGCTTTTAATCTTCAGTATATTAAAAACGGTGCCTATTTATAAACCCTAGGATTTGGAAGGAGATTTTAATTTCAACTGGATTAATGCTTTGTCATTTCATAGGTAGAATAATAGGAAAGTTTTTCAGGAGGGGCAGTTTCAGTGTGGTATGTGGAGCAGAAATCCACCATTCAATAATTCTTCAGCATATTATATGTGGATCAACAAAGAAATGTTAAGAAATTCTTTGGTAAATTGGGTGAATCTGAGTATAACAGTGTGTTGGCATAGTAATCCTATATACAGGCTTGCTGCTTTACTCTTGCTGGTCACAGTACCCCAAAACAGGACACTTGTGATAAAAGGTACATCGCAGTTGAGCTAGATGGGGTGTTTTGGTAGCTGGTCATATAAAGGATTATTGTGGAAGAGACATTTTCTGGTAATCAAACAATAGCTGGCTTGGTTTTGTCATGCAGCAGAACAATCCTGGAGGAGGCATCTGTCATAGGTTTAGCCCCTGTGCTTTCTGCACAGTATTATCAACCTATAAATTTTGCTACTAATTAGGAAGAGTTTGCACAGACAAAACAGATCACCTTGAAATGGGGGTAATACTAAGATTTATTGCTACACTACAGAACTAAGGGGAATACTTACATATATATACATATATACATACAACTCTAACTAGTTTTCTTATAATAGCACACTTATATATGTACAAATGCCTCTCCTCCTCTCTCCCTCAAAAACAGTCCAGAGGGAGAAAGAGAAGGGAGGAAAAAAAAAGTCTTTAAGGTAACAGTTCCATATCTCTGTAGCTCGAACCTCTCTCTCTTCACTGGAATGCAGAGAAGTTTACTCCCACCTTGCTGCTTGCTTACAGCTGCTGAGGGTTTTTTATCATGTCGTCACTACAAGATTCAGGGCTCTATGGAGGTTTCTTCCACGAGGAGTTTCAGGGGGGTTT